>JAKNSE010000030.1:977500-1577500 GCA_023525975.1 Smallanthus sonchifolius | reverse complement strand
GGCAACTCCCCTAGTGAGTCTAAGACGGGTAACCCAAATCATACGCGAGTCGAAAATAACTGTTCTTTGAGATTCAAGGACACCACGTGCTCACAACGCGTGAAACTGACCTCAAAGGACAAAATGTCATTTGATACAAATTATTTATTTTAGTTTGTTGAACCCCTAAAATCAATACACAACCCCAAACCATTATTCTTCTTTACAAACATAACTTAATCATAACAAAGAAATTCAACAAATTAAATGACAATTGCAAATTAATGTAACAACTTAAATAAAATTTGTCAAGATGTTGGGTCTGAATGAAATCAAGAATTCAATATGATGAAATAAACTATGCTGTCAAAAGTGCGCCTAGGCGCAGAAGCTCAGCATACGCGCCTCGCCTGAATAGTCTCAGGCACTCATGCGCATTTTCAGGCCAAATTCAGTCTAAATTTGGGCCAAAATCGTCTGAACAAGTCTAAACAGCCTAAAACATGTCTAACACGCCTAAAAATGGTATTTTTATACTATGCGCCTCGCTTAAAAAGGCTCCTAGGCTCCGCCGCTCCTGGCGAGGCCTATGTGTCTTGAGTGCGCCTTTCACAACATAGGAAATAAATGAAGTTCAGTTCTCACTTCTGAAACATTGGCGGTCGTCGGAGGAACGTTTGTTTCAGTTTTAGATTCGGTAGCAGCCATGGAAACCTGCAATTTTTAGAAGTTCAGTCATGTATTTTCCACATTCAAAAATGATATGTTAAGTTTTCTTATATAAAAAAAATGACTGGCTAAATGTTTGGAGATCGCGTCTACTCAAAATATCCTTAACGCATGGGTTCATGATGAATCCTAGGTATCTTTCGGGAGTGCCTCGTAAGATAACGCGTGTACAAGACCTGTGACCCATATCAATACGCGAGACGAGCGCGTGACAATTGACCTCAAAGGACAAAATGTCAATTGACACAAATTATTTATTAAAGTTTGTTCAACCACTAAAATCAATACACAACCCCAACCATTATTCTTCTTTACAAACATAACAAAAAAGAATTTAACAAATAAAAAAAACAGGATTACCAGAAGTCGATTGGTATGGAAGAAAGAAGACGGAGGTGGCCGTTGGGGATGATAAAGATAAACCATCAAAAGTGGTTCCCCGGGAACTTCGGCTGCCCCCATCAATATCATCCTCTCCCAATTCTGTGATCAGAAAATTGTGCAATAATATGTTGGATTATCGATTTTTCTTAATATTTATTATATTCTTCAAGTTAAATCATATACTTTGTGTGGTAAAATTAGGGATGTAAACGAGTCGAGCTTGAACCGAGTAGTTTTGAAGCTTGATCTGCTCGGCTCATTTATTATGCTTAATTATTTTATTTATATACATGTAATAACTTTTAATATAAACTTTATATATAACACTATATATACTATTTAGTTAATTTATAACGATTATATATATAATTAATTTATTAAATAAAAATAATAAGCTGGTTTAGGTCACGTGCCTAATCAAAATTGATAGGTGAAACTTGGGTTCATGCTCTTTTGTTGAATGAGATTCGATATAGGCTTGGGCTCGATTTAAGCTTTTAACAAACTGGTCTCGACTAGCCCACAACACTTATTTACACGCCAAACTAAAATGTTTTCGTTTACATATAAACCGTAATTATTATTCGGTACACATTATAATGTTACATGTTTTATAAATAAATGACCATTAGGCCTTCTTTAAGGTAAAAATAAGTGGTTGGTCAACAAGAGCAAGCCATCTTTTTCCATTCTCCTCAGAAACCCCAACATCCCCACACACAACTTTACAACTGCTACATACACTAGGACAAAACACAATTTTGTACCCAATGTCTCCACCCTTCTCAATCCTAAACCAATTGCTCACCGTGCCCACCCCCGGCCGCCCTACGACGCCGCCACTCCTCACATAATATCTCCGTCCTGCCACCATGTCGTCACTACTACCGCCACCTCCAACACTGAGTTTCCATACAGTGGATTGGACACATATTGTTGCGGCATTGAACACAATGTTGAGATCACTTGATAGATTTATCGCATTTTGTTTGTTGTCGAGTGGTAAGAACCGAATAGGGAGGCCTTTCGAGAGTTGGGTGTTTTCTTGAATGACATAGGGAGGGCAAAAATTGTCGCGTGTTGCAAGAGAGAGGCCGCCACCACTGTTGTTGGATTGGACAGGGGTTATGTAGTACTTTAGACCCGGTTGGACCTCATGACCGTCGGAGTCAAATGGCGTCGTGGCGGCCGTGGTGGTGGCTGTGATGGTGGTTTGTACAGATTGGGTAGATGTTGTATAAGAGGATAGAAGTGTGGATAAGAGAGTTGAAATTAAGAGCTTGAATTTCATTTTTCTGTTTGTAGTGAATGAAGAATACAAGATTGGTAGACACTATATATAGGCATTTAAGGTTTATACAATAAATCAGGTTTTCATAACCAGACCAACGGTGGCGGAACTTGAACAATTAAACTGGAGGGGCCGAAAATATTACACATTAAAAAACCAATTTTTTCACCAAATAAACAATAAATCCTAAAAAAAACCCAGTTCTTACACATAAACGAGGTCTAAATTGAAATAAACATAGTGGGCCGAAAATCAATACTTCTGAGCAAAAAAATGGGCGAAATCAATACTTCTGAGCAAAAAAATAGGCTTTTGGTCTGAATTAGAAGGGGTCAAAACACTATAACTAATATGAAATAAACCTAGTGGGACGACATCAATACTTATGAGCAAAAAAATAGGGGGGCCTGGGCACCCTCCGGCCCCTTATATGTTCCTCTCATGCAGACCAGTGTATTTTTCAATGTTTTCATAATTAGAGTAAGAATATGTGACTGTATTTTTCAATGGTTCCACCACACTGAAACTTTTATAAAGTATATAATTATACGTTTAAAAATATATATAGGACCGCTATAGTTAAAAGTTAAATATTTTTGTTAATCTCTTTATTAATCATACATACATTCCATTTCCAATACTACGACTAAATAAAGGTGGTCGATTGCGAGTGGCGAAGCTTGAAGAAGACCCCGGGGGGGGGGTCGGGATTTTTTTTCCCTATCAGAGGGGGGCCAAAACTATAAAATTTTCACCCGAATACATATAAATTAACACTATTGAGCGAAAAATCGACCGAATATGTATAAATTAACACTACTGAGCAAAAAATCGGGTGGGGCCGGGGGCCCTCCGGGCCCTAAGAAAGATTCGCCCCTTGCGAAACTCGTGACGTGGCGTATAGTAATTGGCAAGATGTTGACGAGGACATGAGGCAGTTAGTAAGTCCGTGTATGTTTCTTGTATTTACATTCTTGTAATTTTCCCGGTAAAATATAACATTATAATATTTGAAACATTCATTAGTTTTTATTTTATTAAAACTGAAAGTGATTTATACCATAAAAAATAATAATATTAATGTTTACGTAAAAAAATATATATTTTAAATAGCAAATAGTGTATCAAATTCAAGGTATGTATAAAATAATTTTGATGATAGAATTTAGGGATTTAGAATTTAAGAGGATTTGAATCTCTCAAATGAATTTAATTTTGAAATGCATTTCAGTAGTAACAAAACAGTTATAAAAGAATTGGAATTCATCACCCTCGTCGTCGCCGCCACCGATCCCCTGATCTTTAATCACTTCGGTTATGAACACGAATTCGGTAGAATAATTGGTATCATCCTCAAAATTCATATTGGCCCACTTCATATACGAATCATTGAGATCGGTAACATTCTTCCTTTGATTGTCTTGATTTCCATCCATTTGTGTGCCATTATCTTCAAACTTTCTTTTTTTCCAATTTCTTCCCCATGTCTGTATATCCATTTGACTCCTTGCATTGACTTTCAACTCCTATCTGTTGACTTTCTTTGACATTAGCCCAAAAATTGCCAGATAGAAGCAAGTTCCAGTTTTTACTATTTATGACATGTCTTTTAGTATTTTTAACCTCATTAATGAGATTCACAATATTGTTGGCCCAGACCATGCCATACAAAAGACATAACCCTTTCAAGACACACGAAATACCCAATAAGATCTTTAAAAAAAATTGTATTTTAAAAAACCCGTGTAGGGTTGATAAAATGTAATGTTATATACTTACTAATAAAAAGTTTATATATTAAAAAACTCGTATATTACACGGTTTGAATACATTAATTTCTATTTAATTTAATTTGACTTACATCTCTATTTAGTTAAAAACAAAAGTTACATAATTAAATTTCAAAGTTTCTTATAAGAGATAATTTAAAATAAATATGTTTTATTAGTATAATTAATATTTTTCTTCAAATATAAATCATTATTAAAAAAAAAGAAGTGTATTTAATAAGAGAGAGATGCGGGAAAAAAATGATGAGAAGAGATGTGGACGTGGCATAAATTATTTTTATTTATTATATAGTATAGATATAGATTATATTTTTATTTAGTTTTTCATAATTTGGTTATTTGAATGAATTTGAATTTGAACCGAATTCGAATAGGTTTTTCAAATTCTAATTCGCTTTCGATTTGAATTAAGTTTCAAAATTCTCAAATTTAAATAACCGGAAAATCGACCTCATAAACATCCGTATGAAGAACCAAAGACATTTCATGTTTGAAACCAACGTTTTTATCCAAACCGATCATCGAGCTAGTCGTCTTACCAGTCCACCTGTGGGAAAATGTCATTTACTTTGCGGCAGCTATAATATTTTGCCTCGAGCACTCTTCATGAATCTTCATTTTCAAGCATCAAATGCATCATTCATATCCAATTTGCTCCAAAATGACAACTAATAGCAAATATAAAGCAATTAAGAATTAAGAGAGAGCAATTTTCTATTAACCTAGGTCAAATTAATGAGATATTTGTATAACTAGAGTATATATATATAGGGGAAACAAAAAAAAAGGGAACTAGGGAACCATTCTTAACCACACATTTCAAATAAGGAAAAAACAAGCTAAAAGCTAAATGCTCAATGCTAAATTCTAAATGTTTAAAGCTAAACCGTAAAAACTAAACCCAAAAGCTAAACACTAAAAGCTCAACCGTAAAAGCTAAACGCTAAACGGTAAAAGTTAAATGCTAAAAGCTAAAAACTAAACCCTAAAGCTAAATGCTAAACAATAAAAGCTAAACGCTAAAAGTTAAACCGTAAAAACTAAATGCTAAAAGCTAAAAACTAAATCCTAAAACCTAAAACTAAATGTTAAACACTAAAAGCTAAACCGTAAAGGTAAACGTTAAAGCTAAACGCTAAACTTAAAAAACTAAAAGCTAAACTCTTAAAACTAAATCCTAAAGCTAAACACTAAAACTAAACCCTAACTAAACCATAAAAACTAACCTAAAGCTAAAAAAAAAGCGAACAACAGTGAAAAACATACAATATATGTATTTAGTTCGGAAAATACAATCAAATTATTGCTTCAGCGCACCGGTAAAACCTCATCCATTCATTGTTTCCTTTTCAACCTTCCTCTATATATATATATACATATATATATATATATATATATATATACATATATATATATATATATATATATATATATATATATATATATATATCATACAAGAATATCAATTATAGCAACCACAAAGTAATTGACATTTTCCTATAACCTCATCCATTCTAAATTTCTAATTAAGAAAAATGAAATTTAGTTTTATTGAATCATAAACTATACCCCACTAAAAATATGATTATTGTCTAATTTCTTGATTTTAGAGTTTGTATAATCGTTTGATTGAACTCATATAGTTTTTTTTTATTTCTTGATTTTTGATTTCTTAATAAACATAGATGATATTTGCGGATTGTTACTTGTTAGGACTCGATAAACTTGAAGAAAACGAAAGTCCATGCCTAGGTTTAGATTTTCTTGATTTAAAAATAAAAAACAATGATTATTAAAGATGTTTATTAATTTTCTGGATCTGCCTCTGCTTGTGACTAATATAATTGTTCTTTTAAATATCTTTTTCTCAAACTATATAAATCATAATTAAACCTCCAACAATTTAAACATGTTTAGTTAACATGTTTCCACTTTTTGTTAAAAGCATAAGGGGGCAAGTGGAATATTTTTAGGAAAATTAACCTACTCTTTTTGTCTTATTAATAATTTAATTATTGGAATTACTTGGCCACTAGTTTAAAGTTCTCTCTCAAAAGGCTGTTAGTGTTCAAAGTATTTACCAAGATAACATGGACATAATGGAGTTATTAATGGTATATGTTGCTTAATGGATCCGTTGTGATGGAGATCAGGCTCGTCATAATAGCTCTAGAGATCAATCGGTCACACTTTGTTTTCTCTCTCACATCAGATTTGCAAAACCATGAATAACTCATTAGTATAGATCAAAGATCGAGGTCTCTGGACCACCCTCTGACGCTCAAGTTAGTAAATCATTCACCATTGGTATAAGTAAGTGTATATGATGTATTAGGGGAAGAGAAGAAGAAGATCCTTACCATGGTGGTGATGTATCTCTTATATAGGGAATATATGGGCTAGGGTTTCCATGGCTCTTTATGTGTTAGGTCCAATCTAGGGTGTACTCTACAGTATATATACGATATAATTCGAGCGACACCCAAGAAATTTTGACACATATCCCAAAAATAAATTAATTTAAGATTTTAAAATTTTACAAATATAAACCTACTATACACTAATCAACATATATAAAAGAATTTTAAACTAATTGGACCAATACTCTTTTATTTAAATTTTACACAATAACCATTTTAAACAATTAAGCCCAATACTAGTTTTTAAACAATTAAGCCCAATATCAATTTTAAACAATTAAACAAATAACACAAACAGTTATTTGTTTTTGTTTTAGCGGCATTATTTAAACACCCCATCGAAACTTCAATCAGAGTATGAGAGCGACTGCCGACATTCTGCCTCGTCGACCGCCACTGATTCAGCCGATATCAGGCCCGATTTCGATTCTAAACAACCACAATTCTGATTCTGGACGGCCCCAATTCATTTATCTTTCTTTTTTTAACTTTTAGTCTAAATTTTACTTTAATATTTGATTATTTGGTAGATTATTATTAGGTTATTGATTAGTGGATAAGTGAATTAGATTATTTGCTTGATTATGTGATTATTTGAATGTTACTATGTGTGTTTTGAGTTTAATTTTGTTAGCTTGAAACTTGTTGGTTAATTTGGGTTTAAATTTGTAAATTTAGAGAACATGAACATGGTTGATTGGTTTTATCTTTTTATTATGTGGCCAGACCTGACCCAAACTGGACCGACAAAAAATTAATATTTAATGATAGACAACCAACCCTTAAAAATTTCAGACCCCATGTAAAAGTTTCCTGGGTCCGCTACTATATGTAACACCAAGGCATAAAATACGATGCAACGAAGAAAATGATATGTGAAAGCTACATACATAGTGTGGTGCATGCCAAATCGTCCATATCTCAATCGAAACGGTGATCTTCCATCTACAATGAGTTGACATGAATCCTAAATCCTATTTGAAATGAATTTATACTTAATCAAATCCGCATAATCACGCCACTACACCGACCATAAATTGTATGTGTGTGTATATATATGTAAATATAAACTAAAAAAAAAAAAAATAGGTTATACATTTTGGACGTGGATGGCGTTAAACTTGCTCATCTTTGTGTTCATGTCCTTCCACTTCGAGTTTAATTGATGGGCGGTTCGGTTCGGTTCGTTTCCCCGATTTGATTACCAAAATACAGTATTTTTCGCCAAAATGAATTAGGTTTTTGTTGATTTCCAACCACCGGGTCTTCGGAAACATCAACCCAAGACTTGGCCAAGGCTTCCTCTTCTTTGTCCTCCCAAGGTTTCGACTTCTCCCGACTTGAAGACGTCTTTGCGGGTTGTGATGTCTCAACGGGGGACTCGTAAGACTCCATATCTTCGACTACTTGTTCTTCAACGGGGGACTCGTCCCACTCCATTTCTAAGTTGTGTCGGGTTGGGTCACGGAAGGGTCGGTTTTGGTAGTGGGGGGGTTGGGTCACGATATGCAAAAGGATCGAAGTTGTGTTGTTCCAAAGGAAGACGAAATTCACTTGATGAAGTTTGAATAGGTATGTTTGGCATAAAGGGATAACTCGGGTATTGTGGGTATGTTTGGAATTGAAAAGGTTGGGTTAGAATCGGTTAGGTTGGAATCGGTTGATTTTGGCTAGAAACGACTTTGGGTTTGTATTTTTGGGTGGATAAAATATTTTGTTAGGAGCCATGACAAATTTGGAGAGTAGAAGAAATTTGGAGAGTAAAAGAAATTTGGATAGTAGAAGAGATGTGTAAAAAATAGGATGGAACTCTGTTAATTTACAGAGGTAAAATAGGGAAAAAAAAATTTAAAAACCCAATGGTCAAAAAAATAGCTATTGGGAGTATGGCTTTTGCGAGTAGGCAGCGGCAAGTACTTCTGACAAACGATCATCTTTCCCGGACCCTCACACCTTGCGGTTCCCGTGTAACATCCCAAAAAAAATTAAACGACGATTTTAGTAATGGGTTAGTACGAGATGAACTGAATGAACGAACGAGGCGTGACGGGCCGGGCCGGGATGGGCCTGGCGAACTTGTAGGCGAAATTGGAGGGGGGAGTCTCCCTTTAAATAGCCAACACACTCATTCTCTCTCATTTCACAAGTTCTAGAGAGAGAAACCATAGAGAGAGAAAGTTGACGGATCGGCTCAAGAAGCTAGCATCTTATTCCTCCACTACTCGTGAGCAAAACCTCCGAATCAGAAGCTCGTTTCAGGTAAACAATCGACCTAGATCTGAGTTTTTGTAAGTTTTGGGGTTTGAACAAACGAACGGTGAACAAACGAACGGTGAAGAAGAAAGACGGCTCTATGAGAATGTGTATCGACTTCAGAGAGTTGAATAAACGAACGGTGAAGAACAAGTACCCTTTACCAAGGATCGACGACCTATTCGATCAATTACAGGGCACAAGTTGGTTCTCAAAAATTGACCTTTGATCTGGGTACCATCAGTTGAAGGTGAGAGACGAAGACATACCGAACACTGCGTTTCGCACGCGTTATGGACATTTCGAGTTCCGCGTAATGTCTTTCGGATTGACAAATGCCCCCGCAACGTTCATGGACTTGATGAACAGGGTGTGTCGACCGATGTTGGACCGGTCGGTAATCGTGTTCATCGATGATATCCTCATCTACTCCAAGAATGAGGGTGATCACGCATGTCACTTGAAGGAGGTGTTGGAAGCTCTGAAGAAGGAAAAGTTGTATGCTAAGTTCTCCAAATGCGCGTTCTGGCTTAGGTAAGTCCAATTCCTAGGTCACGCCATTAACCCGAACGACATTATGGTCGACCCAGCAAAGATAATGACGGTGAGAGATTGGGATATTCCTAAGACGCCAACTGAAATCCTCATTTTCTTGATATTGGCGGGCTACTATCGGAGATTCATCCAGGATTTCTCGAAAATAGCTTCGCCGTTGACGAAGTTGACACGGAAGGAGGTAAAGTACGAAGGTGGTTCGACCCAGGATGAGGCGTTTAAGGAACTAAAGGAGAAATTAACCCAAGCTCCGGTCTTGGCCCTTCCTGAGGACAATGAAGACTTGGTGGTATACTCTGACGCTTCGGGTCAGGGATTGGGGTGCGTGCTGATGCAACGCGGGAGAGTGATCGCGTATGCATCGCGGCAGTTGAAAGTTCACGAAGTCAATTATCCAACTCACGACTTGGAACTTGCTGCCGTTGTGTTTGCATTGAAAATCTGGAGGCACTACCTCCACGAGGTGAAGTTTACCATATACTCCGATCACAAAAGTTTGAAGTATTTCTTCAAACAAAAGGAGCTGAATATGAGGCAGAGGCGATGGTTGGAACTTTTGAAGGATTATGATTGTGAAATCATATACCATCCTAGGAAGGCGAATGTGGTGGCTGACGCTTTAAGCCGAGGAATGTGCCTGCTCCTATTAGAGTGAAAGCTTGCTAGTTGGTGGTAACACCAGATGTGATGAGGGAAATTGAGAGGGCTCAAGATGAGACACTTAAGGAAGAGAATATAAAGAAAGAGAGAATGGTTGGCCAACAGGACAAGTTGGAATATAACACCCTTGGTGTTAGGACACGTTTTGGACGGGTATGGATACAGATGGGTGGCGAGCTTAGAACCAAAATCTTGGATGAGGCTCATAAGTCTCGTTACTATATCCATCCCGGTACCAACAAAATTTACCAAGATCTGAGGATGGAATACTGGTGGCCTGGGATGAAACATGAAGTGACGCAATACGTAAGGAAGTGCTTGACTTGCTCACAAGTTAAGGCCGAACACCAGAAGCCGTATGGGAAGATTCAACCACTTGATATGCAAGAATGGAAGTGGGAACACATTACCATGGACTTCATAACCAAGCTACCTCGCACAGCTAAAGGTCAAGACACCATCTGGGTAATTGTGGACCGTTTGACGAAGAGTGCTCATTTCCTACCTATTCGCGAGACGTACTTGTCGGAAAGGTTAGCATAAGTGTTTATCAATGAAGTAGTAGTATGCCACGGAATGCCTTTGTTGATTGTATCTGACCGGGACACCCGATTCACATGGAGGTTCTGGAAAAGATTTCACGAAGCGATGGGCACGAAGCTTAATATCAGCACGTCATACCACCCGCAGACGGATGGTTAGTCCGAAAGGACCATTCAAACGTTGAAGGACATGCTCCGTGCTTGTATTATTGATTTCGGCGGTAGTTGGGACAGTCATATGCTGTTAGCCGAATTCTCCTACAACAACAGTTACCACACGACGATAGGCATGCCGCCTTACGAGATGTTATATGGGAGAAGATGCAGGACCCCGGTTTGTTGGGGTGAGATTGGACAGAAGGAATTGGGAAGTCTTGAGGTCGTTAAAGAAACATCGGAAAGGTTCGATCAGAACAAGGCTCGAATGAAGGCCGCTCAAGATCGTCAGAAATCATACGCGGATAAGCGACGAAGGCCTATTGAGTTTGATGTTGGGGACAGAGTAATGTTGAAAGTGTCGCCCTGGAAGGGAATCATACGATTCAGGAAGAGAGGGAAGTTAAGTTCGAGGTTTGTCGGACCATTCCGAATTTTGGCACAGGTTGGTGAAGTCGCTTACCGGTTGGAGTTGCCTGATGATTTAAGTGGGATTCATCCTACGTTCCACTTGTCGCACTTGCGAAGGTGTTTGGCGGATGAATCAGCTCACGTACCACTTACTGGCATTGAGATCGACAACAGCCTTAACTACATCGAAGAACCCGTAGCCATCTTAGACCGGAAAGAGAAGCATTTACGAAATAAAGTCATTCAATTGGTTAAGGTACAGTGGAAGCACCGGAAGGGATCGGAAACCACTTGGGAGACGGAGACGGATATGAGGGAGTCGTACCCTCAACTATTTGACTTATGATAGGTTTCGGGGACGAAACCTATTGTAAGGGGGGTAGACTTGTAACATCCCAAAAAAAAATGACGATTTTAGTAACGGGTTAAATACGAGATGAACGGAATGAACGAACGAGGCGTGACGGGCCGGGCCGGGACAGGCCTGGCGAACTTGTAGGCGAACTTGGAGGGGGGGGGAGTCTCCCCTTTAAATAGCCAACACACTCATTCTCTCTCATTTCACAAGTTCTAGAGAGAGAAACCATAGAGAGAGAAAGTTCACTGATCGGCTCGAGAAGCTAGCATCTTATTCGTCCACTACTCGTGAGCAAAACCTCCGAATCAGAAGCTCGTTTCAGGTAAACAATCGACCTAGATATGAGTTTTTGTAAGTTTTAGGGTTTTCGGGTTTTGGGTAAAAAGGTGATGTTTTTACATATGAAACGTGGAAATAAACATAGATCTAGCATCTAGAATGAAAAACGAACGTTTTGGACGTAGAAAGTTGGGATCTTGACATGATCAGATCTGCATACATGGATCTAGGGTTCTTGGGGAAGAAGACAGCCCCGCAGGCGAACTTACTAAGTTCGCTGGCAGGACTGGGGTAGCAAACTTATGGTAAGCGCACTTGCTAAGTTTGCTGAGTACGAGTCAGGCGAACTTAGCCTAAGTTCGCCTGTATGTTCGCCAAGTTGGTAAGAGGCGAACTTAGCCTTAAGTTCGCCTAATTCAGTATAGTTAAACCATTAGAGTCCGGAATTGGTCTGATGCGTATTAACTAATCAATTCAGATCGTGCGTGACGTTGTTGGACCTTTGTTTAGGACAACCGAGACTAGCTTACCAGGTGAGTTCTAGAAGCCTTTCTTTAAATGTTTTAAATAATGTTTTCGGGCTGGTGTGCATACGTAACGATGTGACTGTTTTATAAAACGATGTTTATAAATGATGTTTGTGAT
This sequence comes from Smallanthus sonchifolius, assembly GCA_023525975.1. Lineage (NCBI taxonomy): Eukaryota > Viridiplantae > Streptophyta > Magnoliopsida > Asterales > Asteraceae > Smallanthus > Smallanthus sonchifolius. The sequence continues at coordinate 1,565,048 of JAKNSE010000030.1, read as the reverse complement.
GTTTTATGAAACGATGCTTATGAACGATGTTTTGGAAGGAAAAGTTACGAACGATGTGTTTATGAAATGTTTTGCCAAATGAGGTTTACGAATGAATGGTTTTTAATAAAACGTACGAATGCTTTAACTGAAGTTTTGAAGTAAAGAAGTGAATGTTTATGAAAGTCACAAACGAACGAATCTGTCATTATTCCTTAGGGAATTGAGGTTATGGTTATGGGATGTATGTTATGGGCCTTACCTTTATAGGGGCCTTTGTGGCTGGTCAAATGTTGTACAACTGGGGTGATGACGGTCACCATAGGGATTATCGTGATCCTTGAAGTTGGTACGATTTACCTTGCGGGGTAATCGTGCTTGAAGTAGGTACGGCTACTCCACGGAGTATCATGCTGGAAGTTTGGTACGTGTCATCCTTGTGATGTCGTGCTTGAAGTTTGGTACGGATACCCTATGTGGTATTGTACTTGAAGTTGGAATTGACGGTTACGAGAAGGCGCAGATTCGAAATGTTTGTTGACTTATGTGTTATGTTATGTTATTTCATGTTTTACGTACGCTTTTATTAATGAAATTAAATGTTATGTTTTTGGAAAATATTTGAAGTTAAAGTTTTATGTTAAAGCTAAAACTCGCCAGCGTAGCTGACTTTTAGTATGCACATTCAGGTTAAGGACATGTACGAATAGACAGTGATGCGTGGCAAGCGATGAAGAGTTACCCGGTCGATCTACGAAGTCTGGCATCCCCTTATGATTTGTTTAGGTTATGTTTATGTTTTAGACAATGTTTACGATTCCGCATGTTGAACAATGTTGATGTTATGTTTGAATGAAACTTTTCCGCTGCGTTATTTCATATTCAAGTTTAAGAACTGTTTGTGAATGAGTAAATCCAACACGTGAGGCCTCCCGGGTTTGGGGCCTTACATCCCGACCGGTACCTAGCCGATTGGGAAACCCACTCCGTGCACCCTTATGACTGTGATTTAACTAGGGTAATATGGGAAACTTAATTATTCATATTTATTTTTTTCTCAACGTAGAAACATTTTAAGAATTATTAAAATTTTAAGATGAATGATAATTTTGGGACGAATATAGTATAAATATGCTCAACTCATTTTTATTGTTACTTGCTAGGACTTGTTTGAATGTTTCATTCTTGATGTCTAGATTTGTGATTGTCATGGACTGATAGATTTGAAGAAAATGAAAGTCTACATCAAGGTTTATAATTCTTGGTTTAACAAATTAAACTGTAACTTTGTTGGTAAATCCAACATGAGTCGTGGACATGAGGGATGATAGGTCCATAATGCACGTCTCATCTCAAATCAACGTGTTTTTGGTGTATCATCTGTGAATGAGATAAGAAATCTACAGTTAAATATGCTTAGTGAGGATAATCCAACGAAGGGTGTCCTCATGAGAATTCTCCACAATGGCAACCAAAAACACTTTTGTAAGCTCATTATGCGTAGAATAGACAATACTGATTGGTATGAGTAATCGGATATTACAAAACCAATTATTCCTAAGGGTGTTTAGTAATTTTTTAGATCCGCCTCTCTTTGATTTAGTTGTCCTTTAAATATTATTTTTCTCAAACTATATAATGATCATTAAACTTCCAACCATTTAAATGTTTTTAGTTAACATGTTTCCACTTTTTATTAAAAGCATAGGGGGCAAGTGGAATATTTTTTGGAAAATTAACCTACTCTTTTTGTCTTATTAATAATTTAATTATTAGAATTACTTGGCCATTAATTTAAAGTTATGCCTCTCAAAAGGCTGTCAATGTTCAAAGTATTTGCCAAGATAACATCAACAAGATGGAGTTATTAGGGGGTAAAGGGACACAACCCTAAGTACCTAAACTGATACCATAAATAAGGGTGTGTCGTCTCATTTTTACCCAAATTCCTTACAAAGTACTCAAATTAGTAGGGGCACAACCCAAAGTACCATAGCTCTTTCTCTCACTGCTAGCTTCAATGGCTCCCACCCTTTCTCTCACGGGTACTTATACCCGAAGGTGCAAGGGGTACCCGATGGCTTTACGGCGGTGTACCCCAGGTACCCGCACTACCCAATGACCTTACCCGAGATATGCCCCCAACACCCTTAATGTTTATAATAACTGCAATTTCAGATATTTGTGATCTTCAAAATTTTAATTTCACATTGAAAAATTCTCATATCTAATTAATATAATCAGTAACATAAATATAGCGTTGGTTATAAACTTATAATTAAAGAAATAAAGACATAATGTAAGATGTAACGTAACAAAGAAAATGATCGATGAAAGCTACATACATTGTTTGATTCAAGCTAAATCGTTCATATCGTGATCTTTTAACTATAATGAGTTGTCATGAAACCTAAATCCTAATATGAAACTAACTGATGCATATATTTGAAAAATAATATCCAATGTTAAAAACTTGGTATTTAATCTAAACTAGAAATGTTAGACCCGCGCTTCGCGGCGGGAAGCGGACCTTAAACGGTTGAGGCGGTAACATTAACGTCGCTAAGCAGAAAAAAAGAAACGTGCTTAATTAAATTTTGCCCCGCGCTTTACGGCGGGAGGCGGACCTTAAACGATTGAGGCGGTGACATTGGTAAGCACAAAAGGAAACGTGGTCGAATACATAAAACAAACGTATGAATTTACGTCGACTCGGTTATGGAGATCGAAACATAGATAAAAGACAGTTATATAACGGTATCGATATTTTTCAGTCGGTGGCGGTCTCATTCTTCACGGTACCAGCATGTCACGATACCTAAAAAATACTCTATTTTGAATACGACTCTGTTTTTAACAAAATTTATACGGGGACGTTAAGAAAAAAAATTAAACAAACAAACGAAAATTATTAAGGAAAAATAAGATTATGTATAATACAGGGGGTAAACTTAAAACTTTTAAAACTTGAGGGGGTCAAAGTGATATTTTACAAAATTGAGGAGTCATTTGTGTCATTTAACAAAGTAGAGGGTTAAAATTGTCGGTGGCATTGGCCACCGACACTTGCATTTAAGTATAGTGTAATAATAATAAAAGATAAAAATGATATGAATACCCCATCAATTCAGTTTTCGTATAACGGATAAACATATTTAAGCTAGTAACAACAGATAAGGTTCCTAAATCATGCCAACTTAAGATCATGTTTTCTATTATGTTGACTCAAATACGAGATGAACTTGAATTTATGATTTTCTTGTTGAAATATCTAATACGTTGACACATGATACATGTATATGTAAGGGTAGTTTAGTCATTCTCTTCTCCAATTTCAAATTTATTTTTTTGGTAAAAGAAATTTTTTAATAAAGCTATATATAATTAAACATTAATGAATTGAAAAAATTACAACTTACTTTTACTATTGAAACATTATACCAAAAATATAATAAACGTGAAATAAAAGATAAAAAAAAAAGAAAAAAAAGAAAATGGGCCTAGTTGAATTGAATTACTACTTTATTGGATCTCGTGACCGGGCCGGCTTGGTTTACTTAATCGAGCTTTGGCGTCATCATGATTATAAATTTTAACTTTATGAATGTCTAAAACCAATTCGCCTTTCGACCACAATATTGTCAAATTATTTAAAATCATAATATAATAATATTAACAAACAAAATTAGTTATTGCGTTATTTTTCTAACAGCAACTTTACGACTCCTCAGGGGCGAGGCTTTGTTTTTATTAGATTAGGGTTTTCCATCCAGAAGGGGATGGCGGCGCAGTTTGTTGCCCGTCTACCTGCTATCCTTATGTAATTTGTCTTGTTGTTTGGAATGAGAAATTCACATTGCGTTAAAAAAAAAAAAAAAAAAAAAAAAAAAAAAAAAAAAAAACTTAAAATTCTTTGTATTTATACAAATACTAGTAAGAAACTAAGAAAACCATTATCTTCTCTGTATAATAAGTAGGTAAATGAGGGCGCCGCTTGTCACTTTTAATAAATAAGTTTATTTTTTGTTTCTTTTTCTTAATTCCTAAATTTTTATTACTATCATTTATTTTTCTCGTTTTTCTTTATTCACCTTATAAATAAGTTTCTTTCCTATTTTTTTTCTTAATTCCTAAATCTTTATTACTAACTATTTAATATTTTATTTATTCAATTTGTATAATACACGATATTCTAACCTAGTGTGTGTGTGTGTATATATACTAGCTTAGAACCCGTGTAATACACATGGGGTGAAAAATATCAATACATAAAATTCTTAAATCTTTGTATATATATATTTTACAGGTGTAAAAATGTATTACATATACTAATGATAGAAAAAAAAATTCAAAATATGTAAAAATTAATATATAATTGGGTTCGAAAATACGTTAATTACTATTTAATATAATTTGACTTTCATTTACTATTTGATTGAAAATAAAAGTTACATAATTAGATTTTAAAGTTTCTTATAATAAGGGATAATTTAAAATAAATGTGTTTTATTAGTATAATTAGTATTTTCTTTAAAAATATATTATTATTAAAAGATATAGGTGTATTTAATAAGAGAGAGATGCGGGAAAAAATGATGAGAATGAATATAGGCCGGTTATCGAACACAGGCCAAAACATACGTAGCATACAAAGCCATCAGGATGCGACACGTGTCCTTAGGGCGAGGGATAAATCCGCCCGCGTCGTAATAATACCGCAATTTATATAATAATAATGCATGTTTTAAAATGATAATAACGTATGTTTTAAAATGATAATAAATATGTTATACGAATAACAACACGTAGTAGTAATCACACATGTTATATGAATAATCAACCTTGTTATACGACAGCACATCAACATTTTTTTTTAAAAAGTTGATTTTTAATACAAAAAGTATAGCAAGAATATACTCAATTTAAAGAGAATAAAATTCTCGATCTTATGGTTTAACTTTTTGAAAAAATAATGTCGTATAAAAATGTTATATATGTTTAAAAAAATGGAGGAACTTAGAAAAGGTCAACAATGGTAGGTTATTCCAATTTTACACATCCAGGCTTTTTTCACACTTAAAACAAATGCTGACTAGACGCACCCTTCATCTTAACCCTTGAATATCTTGATCAATGGTCTAGAATCCATCATACGCTTTTTATGATAAAAGCCCTTTGTATTTTAGCTTATATATACACACACACACACACACACGTAAATATATATAAGGTTGAGATCAAATGATAACCAAATTTTTAGGTAATAACCACCATCCAACCAATCATATAATTTATAATTAGTTATTTATTTTTATTATTAAAAAGGTATTGTGGTACAATAACACTCCCACTATTTTAGGTAATTTTTTTAATCCCTTGATTTTCAATAAGAGTTTGACCTTTTATCCCAAAAGCATTCCTCATTCCCAAATCACCTGCTACCGCCCCAACACCACGGCGACCGCCCCACCCCTTCTACTGTCTTGCCGGCGACTACCTCCTCCGCCACCAAATCCATCCACCGCCATCAACGTCACTTTCTATTACCGATTCTCATATCGGTGGTTTCCTCACCTTCCACAACCATCCCATCTTCTTTATCATGACAAACGACTTCGTCAAAATAGCGATGGCGCCAACCGATCTCAAATCAGTTACGGGGATTCTAATTCTTCGAAACTTCAACTAATTCTCAATGTTGGTTCGTCTATCAAGTCGGTCTCAATTGTTGCGGAGAAAAGATCGATTTATTTTGAAAATATGATTGGTTGGGGAAACTATGGTAGGGTTTTCAAACATTGATTCTGATTTGGTGAAGTTAGAGAGGTGCGAGAGTCAATCAACCAAAGAGGGTGAGGTTAGTGAGATTCAATTTGACCACCACCATCAACGTCACCGCCACTATCGATTCTCATTTGGTACGTATATGTAACACGTAATGTTAAATGTATCTAACATCGCTTACATATACGTAATACTAAGCGTTACATATATATGTAACAATAAGAGATGTTCTTGGTTTCGTAAAATTGTGCAAGTTAAGTTTGTAAACTGTATATTTGGTTATTTAATCATCTTGTTCTTCATCTTTTGTGTGTTGTATCGTACTAAACCTATAATGGTTATATTTTAAGTAATGTTCACATATTGTTACATATACGTATATGTAACATAGGCGTTGCGTATATGTAACGCGTACTGTTACTTATACGTACTTAGTAGCTTATCAAAGTTATGGTTCTGATACATATATGTAACTCAGTAATTTCTATCAATTTTTAAGTTCGGTTATTTATGTATGATTGTTACACTACTTGTTACATATACGTATTTACTAATCTCCAAGTCTTCTCTGCAACATGACAATGTCGAAGAACATGATCGATGTTTTCCACTTGAGACAAACAAATCCGGACTATCTGAGAGAGTCCCCTTACAAAAGATCATTCAAAGTGTGGAAAAAAGGGAGGGAATACGCTCTACAACCGGCATCGTTGGCCAATCTTTTAACCTCAGCCCGAATAATGAGGATTTATGTAAATTAATCTTAAGCTCTGAAACTTCAAATCATTTTTAATTTGATTTATAAAATATATATTTTTAAAATGTTAAAAATAAACTTAAATTAGTTCAAAAAATAAGTAAAATAAATCTAACTTATATTAAAATAAAAATAAATATGTAAACAAGTTTTGACGATAGTAAAAGCCATAAATAACCAAGTAAATTACATTTTTTGTCCTTGTCGTTGAGTGAAATTACAAATATCATCCATAGGTCATGGCTTTTAAGGGTATGTTAATTTTTAAATTTTATTTCCGATTTATAAGGTGTTGCTAAAGTTAAGTGAAATAACTACTAGTGCCTAACGAATCATGGAGTATGAAAGGTGTTGCTAAAGTTATATGAAAGCATAGTCCATAGGTATTAAATCAATAAATCGTGACCCAAAAGATTAAATCCGTAATTTTGATAAACTAGAGGGACCAAATATATAATTTACTCAACGACGACTTACACACACATCTACTTATACTTATAAACTATATCAGTTCCTAATCTACTTATTTACTCTATATAATAAGATAAAAAGAAATATTAAAGTTGCTTCGACTTTTAATGGAGAGGTGTGTTTAGAAAAGAAAGAAAAAAAGGAAGGTAATAAAACTTAAAAGTTAAAATCGATTTGACATAGCCACATGGGCTTGTTTATAAGAAAATATATTAAAATTAAAAAAGTTGACTTAATAAAAAAGGAAATAAGTTTATAACAAGCACAAAAACATGATAAGTAAATAAAATGATTACAGAAGAATAATCACACCCATCTTCAAACCCTCCTAAATGTTACGTTCATAATATTCAGGGTTCAATTTCATCATAAATAGATATTGTAATGTGTGGGTTCTTTGTAATTTGTATTTATTCTTTGAATGTTCGATCTACCGATTAATGAAACGTGTAAATAAGAAATGCTTACAATTGTCGATACTTTAATGGCTGGTGAGATTTTACTGCGTATGATTGTTGTTTTTTTTTTTTGTAAATTAACCAGAACTTTTTATTTTTGTAAATTGGCCACAAAGTTTTTTTTATCCCCTCAACTTTAATTAACTTACAACATGAGAATGTTATCAACCACTCTTATCATACGTTTCGACGTTAATTTTAATCAAAACACAAATGTACAAGTTATCAAAGCTACTTCACGGTTTCGTTTTTATATAAATTAACGCGCTTTATCATTCTCATTTTATAAAATTTTGAATATACTGTTGTGACGTTCTTCTTTTTATCTACGTCCAACATTAATTTTATTCTAAACCGAACGTTACAGATTTCCTGCATCACCAACACCCCCATGAAATCCTACATTTACTTTTCCTACATTTAGGGTGGTGGGAGTGGAGCACGGGTAGTGCTCGGGTAGTATGCGGGTATGAGGGTACATCGCCGCAAGGGTGGAGGGTTCAAGCGAGTAGAAGGAGGCGGGTAGAAGAGGCAGGTTTCAAAAGCCGCTGAAAGGAATGTGAAGGTACTTTGGCTGAAAGGAATGTGAGGGTACTTCTTATTTGTTTTAATTAAAAAGAAGAGTAAATTACACATATTGTCCTTTATTTATACTATAAATTGCACTCTGTGTCCTTTGATTTCAATAAGTACACCACAGGTCATTTTCTTACATACTTTTATACACCCTATGTCCTTTACACTAACCCCCATCCATTTCCACCATTATGGGTAAAATAGTCATTTCAGTACAAGTTGGTAGTGGGTCTGGTAGAGACAAATCCCTATTTCCAACACCATCTGATAATACAAATCCATCATTCTCACCGCATCACCATCACCACCACCACCACCACCACCACTGGGGAACATCTCGAGCTTCTCCAATGGCGACGACGAGCGACGGAGAGAGCACCTACCAAAGCGGCGGCGCCCGGGGGAAGTTTCGGAAAAGACCTGTTCGTCGTAGTGCTCAGGCGACGCCGTACGATCGGCCTCCTACGGCACTCAGGAACAATAGCCCTAGCCTCTACGCGAAACTCGTGGACCCTGTATCTAGGCTAATATACGTCGGGGCTGATAGGCTGTTTGGCATATTTCGTAAGCGGCTTCCTCCTGTCCTTGCACAACGTCTGCCAGGTTCAACGCTATTTTCCGATTAGATTTGTTTTTTCAGTTTATTAGGGTTTGAATTGAGATATGAACAAGCTGTTGGGCTTAGATCTTGAAATTTGGTTCCAATTTATTTTAGCCTGTTTATTTCAAGAAATCTTGAAACCCTCTCTTCAGTTATCCTACAATTGTTAACCTTAGAAATCAAACACACCCATTTTGCACTACATTTTGCTGTGATTCTGGTTACTTTAATCTGTTAGTCTGGTCGATAAAACCGGGGTTCTCAGAGGTGAGATTTTGTATTCCACTGATAAAATCATCTACAGTGGTGGATGTGGCCGGAGGCGGTGGGCGGTGGTTTTTATTAAGAAGATGAAGTGGGGGATTTAAGTATATTACATAAATTGTCCTTTAATGGGTAAAAAGACTATTATACCCTCATGTGCAAGGCACATGTCAAAAACTTAACAGAAAAAACTTAACACCAGTTAGTGTAAAGGACATAGGGTGTATAAAAGTATTTAAGAAAAGGACCTGTGGTGTACTTATTGAAGTCAAAGGACACATATTATAATTTATAGTATTAATAAAGGATAATCTGTGTAATTTACTCTAAAAAGAAATAAAAATAGGAGTAAATTACACAGATTGTCCTTTAATTATACTAAAATTACACTTTCTGTCATTTGACTTCAATAAGTACACCACAAGTCATTTTCTTACATACTTTTATACACTCTATGTACTTTGCACTAACTGGTGTTAAGTTTTTCTTTTAAGTCTAGACATGTGCCTTGCACATGAGGGTAGTATGGTCTTTTTACCTATTAAAGGACAGTTTGTGTAATTTACTCTAAAAACCCTATTTCCATCTTCTTCCCCAATTCACACCCTCCCTCTCTCCACTCTCTATCTCTCCATACACCTTTCTCTCTCAACCAAAACCCACCACCACATCTCTGGTGGTTTGAAGGTGTGGTGGCAGTCGTGCCGGTTTGAAGGTGATCATCCAAACCAGGCAAATTCCCTGATTTCCCCTCTTTCCAAGCTCGAGAATTGACATCGATTGTGTTCGAAACCAACTCTGCAACTTTTCGAGGAAATGACCCGTAAAAATCAACAGCATCAACAACCATAACCACGACGTCGCGTGTACCTGTAACTGAATTCAACATCCTTCCAACTGTATGATCGAAATCGAAATCAGGTAACAAGTTTTCAACAGTTTAATCTTTCACCTTCCCATAGTTCCTCAATCCGTGACACCTGGCACAAACCACCGGACTAAGCGCCAGCGACGGGAAATCAAGCAGACTAGGCGAGAGAATCTCCGGCGGGTTAGAGTTCCGGGGAGAGCCGGAGAATCCAACGGCGTTTGTGAATCCGGGAACCAACAGGCTGATCTTGAAGTTCTTCAGGCTGCTCCTCCGCTCGTAGAGCTTCGAGGGCTTTTTGTTTGGAGCAGTTTTCATGTGAGGGATCGGGTTTCTTGACGGCGGGGCGGGCCGGGTCGGCCGACGGCGGCGGAGGAGGCGTGTTTGAATGTTTCGGATGACCCGGTTGGCATTTGGACTACTTTTTGAACGAGGTGTTGTCGGCTTGAACGAAGGTTGTTGGGTATGGGTTGTTGGGATCGGAGATGGTGATGGGAGCTGGCGGCGGCGATGGGTGGTGGTGTAGCAGATGTGGGTAGCCGGAGAATTCTCCATTTTAGGAGGGATTGGTGGGGGTGGTGTTCTTGCAGAGAGAGAGAGAGAGAGAGAACAAGGGGGTGGGTGGGTGGGTTAGGGTTTTATGAAGAAAAGTAGGAAATTACATAAATTGTCCTTTTAAGGGTAAAATGACCATTTTACCCTCATGTGCAATGCACATGTCTAGACTTAACAGAAAAACTTAACAACAGTTAGTGTAAATGACATAGGGTGTGCAAAAGTATATAAAAAAATGACTTGTGGTGTACTTATTGAAGTCAAATGACAGATAGTGTAATTTCTATTATAATTAAAGGACAATCTTTATAATTTACTCTATTGAAGTCAAAGGACAGATAGTGTAATTTCTATTATAATTAAAGGACAATCTTTATAATTTACTCTAAAAATAGATGAGTTGGACTTGGAGGGTACTTGAAGGGTATCACTCCCACTATGGATATACTTTGGGAGAGTAGTTTGGCTAAGTGATGTTGCATCTTCTAATTGGTGTAATTTGAGAGGTTACTTTGGGTTGTAGGGTGCCACTTCCACCACCCTTACATCTACTAGTTATTAGTAAAAAGAAACATATAAAACAATAAATTTATAAACAGTTTATTTAATATCCTTCATTTATGTTTATCAATTTCTTTGGATTAAATTCCACCGAAAGAAGTCAGATCAAAAGTCCCGATGTTGCTTTTGAAAATATACGTAAAGAACTGATATAAAATCCAAATTAAAGAACGTTATGTTTTAATATGATTACATATCTTTATACTATTTTAAATCAGGTGAAAACAAGTTTATAGCCTTTTTTTAAAACTATTTACAAATCAAAACTCATAATACAATTAAACAATATACACATGTTTAACTTATTCTGGTGGCGTTGCAATCGGCTCGTCGAACTCTACCATCTTAGCTTTTAGTGTTTAGCGTTTAGCTTTTGGGTTTAGGGTTGCAGGTTCGAATGCCGCTAGATTGAGTTAAATCAGAGTTCGTTAGAGTTGTATCGTGTCATTTTTCAAATCATTTTTAGCATTCGTAAAATAAACTTTTTAGGAACCTTCCCTTATATTTATATATACAATAAAATATTTATGTTTTTCTCTTTGATAATTGGCATCAACCAGCCAAAGAGTGAAAATATCAAGGGATTTGCATATAAAGTTGTCCAAATCAATTAGTATAATTTTGGTCATCCTTGATTGTTAAATATTATTGAATTGATTATTAATCTAATAGAAAAATAGATTATTCTTTTTTCTAAAAGGTGTATTTAAGTCTACTTCTCTTGCTATGATAATTGAAGATATAAGACCCTTGAGCCTCCTATGGATTACGAATCGCTCAATAATAAAAGCGGTCACTTGGGAGGATTAGAGAAAGTTTAATTTTGTATAGTCTGGTTGTAATGCTCTATGGGTGGGTGAATCTTGGGGGTTTCTATAGTTCTTTGGTTGGTTATGGATAGAAAGCATTATGTTTAGGTGTTGTACGTTTTGGGTTAGCCACCTGGTAAATATAAGAGTTAAGTGCTTTTTTCATCCCCGTTGTTTCATAAAAATTGTCATTTGAATACAAATGTTTAAATATTGTCATTTGAATCCAAAGATTTTATAAAAATTGCCATTTGAATCTATTTGACTACACCTAATTAACATCGTTAACATTTTCGTTAAACCTTCCCCACTTGAGGGGTATTTTAGTCAAAACAATTACAAAATAAAGAACCAGCCCCACATGAGGGGTTTTATGCGTTTAATCTCTTTACGTATTCGCAAAAAACGAATTCCCACCTCCAAAATAAATCTCTTTCTTCCCCATAATCAACAGCAAACGTAGTAATCGTAACCGCAATTTCGTCCCCAAAATCAATCGCAAGTAATGTTTGAAGAACTCTGGTTAGTTCGTCACCCTACTGACGATTTCTATCCGCATGAGTTTTACAGTAAGTTCTTTCGTCGCCACCACAGTCGCTATCACCATTGCATTAATGAATGTAATCGACCTTACTATTTGATTTGGTGTTTTGGCCCAATTGTGCATTGTTCTTGATTTTGTTATTCTCCGCTACTATTTGGGCAAAATTATGTAACTATAAAGAATCGTTCACTGATCTTGGTGTTGATATTACCAACTGATATTGTAGTCTTTTGTTGCTAATTTAATCTGCTGATATAGATCATTACTGTTGTTATTAGATGTCATGTTGCTGTTGTTTTCATCATGTTTAGGAGGTTGTGTACTGATTTTTTAGCTATGTGGGGCGTTATTATTGAATTTTGTTGAAGCTGATTTAAGGGTCCATAGTATTTCTTATGGCTAGTTGATTGGCATGCCATGTAAGCGTGCAGTAGCGGTCAACTGGAACATGGCAGTCCATGGTATAGAGGTTGGCATTCCTGAAAGTTAGGTCTCTAAGGTTTATTGGTTGGACACTTGGAAGAAGGTATATAAGCATATAGTTGATCCTATAAATGGTAGAGATATGTTGTCGCCATATGGCTTGCTGAAGAGACTGAACGCACAAAACCCTTCACGTGGGGCTGATTCTTTATTTTGTAATTGTTTTGACTAAAATACCCCTCAAGTGGGGAAGGTTTAACGAAAAATTTTAACGATTTTAATTAGGTGTAGTCAAATGGATTCAAATAACAATTTTTATGAAACCTTTGGATTCAAATGACAAAATTTAAACATTTGGATTCGGATGACAATTTTTAGCAAACCACAGGGATGAAAAAGATACTTAACTCTAACGCTGTGTTCACGAGTCTCTATTAAGGAGGAAAAAGAAGGGAAAAGAAAGGAAGGAGAAGGAAACCCTTATTCCAGAGTTTTTTTAAGGGGAAAAGAAAGGAAATTAGAGGAAGAGTGTTCCAGAGTTTTTTTTTTAAGAAGGGAAATTGAGGGAAATGAAGGGAAAACAAGTCTTATCTCCATCCTCCCAAATTAAAGATATTTGGAGAGGAAAAAAAAGAAAGAAAAATAAAAGAAGCAAAAGAAATCCTTTATCTTTTTTTTTTATTTTAATAAACTTGAGAACACAGCGTAAATATAATGAAGTTTTGTTGGTTGTTAAAAAAAAAAGTGTATTTAAGTTGATGAAACGGAAGATTTTTACTTTATGGATTTACTTATTTTGGGGAGCCAAAACGGCGCCGCCGCAAAGTGCGCAATCTACGGCCCAAAATTTATCTCTGATTGGTCATACAAAAGTGATTGGTTTGACACATCCCCACGTGTTCACTGTACCCAATCAAATCCCACTTTATCATTTTTTTTAACGGCCAACATCGAATGTTGTGACGTCGCACCCCCGTTACATGGGAGAGCCTCATTCAATTCCGGCCAATATGTTGTCTTAACCGGGCCCACTTGGCGTCAGAATTGGAGAGCATACAAGGAAAAATCCCACCAAATACGGCCCCTTCCGGGCTTGAGGTAGAGCCGAGGCTCGAACCCTGGATCGGCGTGGGTAAAACCCTGATGCATCAGCCTAAGATCTAGGCCTCATTTGCATGCCGCATAAACTAATGTGGCGGGCAGGGATTGAACCTGGGTCAGTAGAAACACCAGGTCTCTTACTTACCACTCCACCAACAGCTTATTGGCACCATTTTTATTTCTCCTCTCTCCTTTTTGCCTTCCATTAAATTTTGTAATTAAACCAATGCTATTATTTATAAACTCTTCTCTAATTACGTTTTAATAATTTTTAATTATATTTACCATATTACCCCTTTAATTAATTCAAACTTAATTAATAAAATTGATTAATTCAAAACAAAAGAAAAGGAGAAATTAATAATTTGCTAGCAAAATGATAAAAAATTAATTTGGAGTTAAGTACATGGATAGTCTATGTGGTATCTCTAAATTTTAGATTTAGTCCCTAAATTTGAAAACATATACTGCAAGTCCCAAACTATGTATAAACATAACATCATTGGTCATTGAGTTGGATAGACAATTAACTTTTTCTGTTAAATAGTATAAAATAACCAAAATACCCCTTCCCTACTCTTCGTATCTTCAGACTTCAATCTCTCTCTCTCTACTCTACTCTCTCTCAACCCTAGATCAAATCACCGCCACTCATCGCCTTTGTTTTGATTGTTCGACTATGAAAAGGCGACATTGTTACCATTGCCCCACCACCACTCATTTTCTAGCGATTCGTGTAATATCCAGGATTTTCCGACAGATATTTTCCTAAACCCTTGCACGTATTATTAATTCAAAACTTGAAATTTTATCAAAACTATTTTCTTGAATAATAAATATTGATTTAATGGATATCTATATTTTAATACTTGAGATATATATATATATATATATATATATATATATATGTATATATATATATACATATATATGAGACTTATTTAAGAGTATATATCTTATAAATAAACTACATTAAATTCTTAAAAACTTTATGGATTTATAATTGTATAAATAAAATAAATTTATAAACTTATTCTAAAACACTTAAACTTGCAAATCATAAATCCTAGAAATTATTTTATAAATGTATAAAATAATAAAGGAAATAAAACTTATAAAACTTATTTAGTTTTTATAAAAATAAAACATAATTATTTTTATAAAAAGTCCGGGGGCTAAACTGTCATTATTGAAACTTGTTTTTAAACTAAACTTTTGTTTTGACATAAAATGACAAAGCTTCCAAACTTCAGGGACTTGTTGTGTAATTCAACCAAACTCCTAAATCAGAAAACGGTCTCAGGTTCGAATCCCTCTGAGACCGGTTTTCATCCCCTTTTATTCGAAATCGCATAATCGGCCAGATTCAACGAACCTGGAACTCCTTTCACGCATGCGACCGAGACCCGATGCAATTCAATGCACGATTCCGAGTTTAACAGCCGCGCATGCTCGAATTCAAACCCGTTTCCCCATCCGTGAACTCCCCAACCAACCCGGCATTAAACACGGAAATTGGGTATAAAAACCAACCCAGTAACCTTGGCGACATCACACCTTAGCTACACAACCACTCAATTTAGTCTTTCATCCTCTGCATTGCCCGTTTGATTCCAGTGGCGGCCGACTCCGAACTCAGACCCATTCTCCCTTGTCTCGGCTTCATTCCAGGTAATTCGAGAAACCATTGTCTTCGTCTTCATCATAGGAACAATTGCCCTCTGTCAATTGTTGAAGACAGAGGGATTTACAGGTCGAATTCGATGGATCTTGGACCTAGGGTTCATACGGGAAAAAGGGGGAAGATCTGAGATATTGTTTACCTATATCTTTTCCGGATTACAACACTAACGAACCCGTAGTTGGGATGGTTAGTGTGCGCGTGTGTATTGGCGACCCGGGGCAGGACCCGAGTTCGATCCGGCCCACCCCCCATTTTTCTTTTATTTCGCATTTTGTACTTTTATTTAATTTTAAAAATTCTAATAAAATTTATAAAATCTGTTAAATTCTTATAAATTTAATTATGATTTTTAACTATACTTTTATATTCTGAAACATTTTTAATTAATAAAACTTAATTAAACTTGTAAAAGTCAATTCTTTAAAATTAGTTTTTAATGTTTATAAAACTTATATAATAAACAGGAAATAATTTATAAAATTTGAAACTTTAATTTAACATCAAATTTTAATTGTTTTCTGTTTAAAACTTTGAAAATAAATAAATAACTTATATAAATTTTATAAAAAAATTTATAAAACTTGCACACTACTTAGAAAACATAAATTTATAAACCTTGTAATTTATTAAAATCTAAATTCAAGACTTATTTAGTTATTTATATAAAACAAGAAAAATTATACTTTATTTGTTTCCTAGATAATTATAAACTTATAAACTTTATAATATTAAATGAAAACTGTAGATACTTATTAACTTGTAAACTTTATTTTAAGAAAGTTTATTTAAAAATATTTATGAACTTGTAAACTTACTTATATCTTTGCAAACTTTATAAGAAAATTCTATTTAACCTTTGTACACTTATGATTTCATATTATCTACTTAAAAATTGTGACTACATTACAAGATAATATATAAAATAAATACTTGGTAAATCTTAAATACTTTATATCAATCCTTTAATTAGACAAAGTAATTATTCTTTTAAATAATGATTTACCCTTAACAATTATGTGTTAAACCCTAGTAATTATTTATTTCTTAAATAATTATTATAAACACTTAGTGAGTATTTATTAATTTAAATATTTATTCTTAGTCATTGTTTATTCATTTAAATGCTTAATATGAACCTTTGATAATTATCCGTTCTTTAAATAATTATTATTAACCTTTGATAATTATTTATTCTTTCATCTACTTGGAACAACCTTATTCATAAAATGCTTAGAAAACTATTTTTGGATTATTATTTCCTAACTTGAGTAATTAATAATTATAGAATTTCTAAATAATTATTTTAATTAATAATTATTCTAAACCATAAACCTATTAAACTTTGATATTCAAAGTTTGTGAAACCCTATTTAGAAACTTACATAAAAGTTATAAACACAATCATTCATGTCTTCTATTTGGAACCCTAGTCAAATCTTGAAATCTTAGAATTCTTGTCCTAGACTTATAGAATCAAAACTTGAGACTTAGACTTGTATTCTTAGGCTCGTTGTGAGGATATTCTCCCTCCAAGTCTTGCTACACTAAAACTTTGTTGGACACTCTTCATCATCCAAGTGAGTATACTTAGCCCCTTTTCATTTACATTCTTTTGGGGTGAAACATGTTCAAACTTCAAACTTATACAATTCTTGTACAACTATGACTATATGCTTATTCTTGTGTTACGCTTGAGACTTACATGCTTAAATTAAACTTATAACTAGCATATTCATTAACTTTGATTAAGCCTATAGTAACAATGATAGATCTATTGCATTTGACCAATCCACCTTGATTGATTGACCATTCGGGGGGAGCCCTTGGTGATTGTTACTGAATTTAAACTTTAAACTTGAAACTTATAAGGGTAACCTGCGGGTTATGCCTAAACTTGGTTGGAGGATTGATATGCACAATGTTTAAGATGTTTTGTTCTCACACTTACACTATAGAATGCATAAGCATAGTGAATTGTAATACTTTTCAAAGGCTTTGTTAAACTGTGTCAAAACCTTCGTATCTCACCAACTATTTTTAGTTGACAGATTCTTTCACATGTTTCAGGTACATCAACATGAGACTTATTTGTGATCACATAGGATTCTTTGGACCTAGAATACTTATCAAATAAACATTGTATTCTTGTTATGTTGTTTTCATTCTTTGTATTGAACCTTTGAATATGATTAATAAAATATTGAAACTTTAATAGTCAACCTTGTGCTTTTTGAACAACCGCGTCCGCCCCGACGTATAATCCGCCGTCGGTTGGGGTGTGACAATTCGAAAGGGGGACCTTGTTTCGATTTTCTGGCCACCACCACACCGCCACCGCCAAATCACGAGCTAGTCAGCAGCTGTACATGCACCACCTCCGCTCCGCAACCGTCGCCAACTCCGCCACTTCCCGCCTCCAATTTTAGATGCTGTATGTGGGTATCTGTAATTAATCGAAGATGGAAATCACGAAAGGGGGATTAAGTTTGGGTGCTTGGTGGGAGGGCTAGGTTGGGCTTTAAGTGTTTAAGGGTATTTTGGTCATTTCATAGCCACTTAACAACAAACTTAAGGACCATCCATGTTAGGGACTAAATATGTTACCCACTTGCATAGTTTGGTACTGCTAGTGTAGTTTTTTAAACTTAGGGAACAAATTCAAAATTTAGACATACCACAAGGACTATCCGTGTACTTAACTCTTTAATTTTTAATGAATTTTTACAAAAGAATTTAATTAAACTAAAGAATAATGATATGATTGATATGAGAATAAAAGTTTTAATTTCTATTCCAAGAGGGTGTTAATTATTTGAATTGTTGTTGTTCAAAAAAATTAAAAAGTATATATATATATATATATATATATATATATATATATATATATATATATATATATATATATATATATATTACTAGGTTAGAAACCCCGTGTATTACACGAGTTAAATAAATGCAACGTTATATACTTATTAATAAAGATTTATATATTACATATTTAAGACATATTACATAGTTTTTTAATACAAATTTTAGAAACGTTATACAATTATTTTTAAAAAATATTTTATAAAAGGAATGAAAGAAATGTTCAATTTCTAAAAAAGTTTTATGAACAAACCTATTTTTTAAAAATAAAAAACGTTTTATAAAAATAATTATACAATCATTATTATTTAATACGAGAGAGAAGCGGGAAACAAAAAATTAGAAAAAAAAAATTAAAGAGAATTTGTATAATTAATAGGAGAGAGAGGCGGGAAAAAAAGAATGAGATGTATAGGAGAGTGACAAGTGTCACATAAAAACCTTTACTTATTATAAAGTATAGATTTGAACTAGGTTAGAAACTCGTTGTATTACACGGGTTGAATAAATACAAATCTATATACTTAGTAATAAAGATTTACATATTACATATTTATGACATATTACATAGTTTTTTTAATACAAATTCTAGAAACGTTATATAGTTATTTTTTAAAAATGTTTTATAAAAAAATAAAAAAATGTTCAATTTATAAAAATGTTTTATGAACAAACCTATTTTTTTTTAAATAAAAAACGTTTTAGAACAATAATTATAGAAATCATTATTATTTAATAGGAGAGAGAGAGGCGGGAAATAAAAAATTATAAAAACAATTAAAAATTTTGTATAATTAATAGAAGAGAGAGGCGAGAAAAAAAGGTTGATGATGCATAGCAGAGTGACAAGTGTGCCACCAAAATCTTTATTTATTATAGAGTATATAGATTGTCCTTGAAAAAACATAATTCTATTCAAACCGAATCAGAGTTCAGTTTTTGATTTTTTTGAATCAGGTTATCATCCGAACCGAAATCCGAATTCGGTTTTCAAATCAAGTTCAAATTTGTAATATCCGAATCGAGCCGTCCAAATATTCGAATTTGAATTATATATATTTTATTTTTTATAATTAAATACAAAAAATTTTGTTTATTTTATATACTTATTATTTCTTCTCGTAATTCGGTTTTATTGAAATCAACTCGAATTCGAGTCAATTTCATTAACTCGTTTAATAATAAAATTAAGGGGCAATTACATATATCCCCCTAAAAACTTCATTAATTACATATATACCCAACTCAAAATTTTATTTGCGTATATACCCTTCATTAATTACATATATACCCAACTGGATGATGAAATCGATCAGAAGCGACAATGGACGTTGGAATCGATCGGAAGCGGGAATCAGAAGGTGAGAGTTGGGATCGATGGAATAAGAATAGTCGTATTTCTTGTAAGATTAAAAAGGTAATTTTATAAAAGAGGGGGATATATGTAATTTAAGTTTTGAGTTGGGTATATATGTAATTAGGGTTAAAAATAGGGGGTATATGTACTATTATTATTACAAATAATTATGAATAAATAAAATCTCTAAGATCTATATGTTCAAAAGAAGTTTGACCGGACAAAATTCATATTCACAGTTTACAAATAAAGCAATGATTTATTTCTCAAAAATGGGCAATCAAAATTAACTTTTAACAAAATTATCATTTTCTTTAACAAAAAATTATAATTTTCATTTTGTCCATTTCCATGATTAAAACCCATCCCTTAAAAGCTGATGTCTCCACTCTCTCGTCTCCTTTTTCCCTCATAAAACTCACATTTTTGTTTCACTTCCATTAATTATTAATTCCATTATTCCCAACTGCTTCAAATTGTCTTTTATTTTTGTTCTTTTTACTTTGATGATGATGTTGAAGAACCAAGTGGAAGACTGCAAATGGATCTTGAATCTGCTTGAAAGCAAGTTTTTTGGGTCGTGTATCGATCACTGGAACATGAGGAAGAACGAGAAGAATGTGTTTTGCATTGACTGTAATCTTTGTTTCTGTAAACATTGTGTTACCGGTTTCGAAACACCGTGCCGCCGCCACCACCGCCGTCTGCAAATCTGCCGATATGTGTACCATGATGTTGTTCGTCTTCAAGATATTCAGAAGCATTTTGATTGCTCAAATATTCAAGTTAGTTTCTCTTTCTCATTGAAATTGTATTTTATTATTATTATTATTATGAAACTATTATTGATTTATGATGATGAATATAAACATGTATATTGATTATTCAATGCATGTAGAGATGTGTTTATTATTTGAATTGGATTCGAAAAAGTCGAAATTCAAATTCAGCTGAATTCAAATTCAGCTGAATTCAAATTACGAATTTGAATTCGACTTCTTAACTTTGAAATTGGGATGGCATCCATACCGAGTTCGAGGTTGTGATTTTCGAACCGATCTGAACAGAATATTAGTTTATCAAAAGTAAAATACATAAATATTTTTATATATATTAATTATTTTACTTATTTACTTATTTTTGAATTAATCTGAGTTCGAATTGTACAATTCGATATAGTTTTTCAAGTTCTAATTCTATTTAGAATAAGCTAATTTGTATAAACCGAATCACCTGAAAACCGATTCGAACCTGCCTAATAACTTGCATTTTAACCTTTTAGGGCCATTTGTTTTATTTAAATTACCATTGAATTTCCTAATTCATTTAAGATGAATTAGGTTAATTTCTCTTTCTTTAAATTAATATATTTCTTACATAAACTCACTATACTAAATGTAATTAAATAGTTTATGTCTGTTGATTGGCTGGTTTTAATTAGAATTAAAAGGTTAAGTTCCAAGAATTTGGAATTAGTTTGTTAATAGGTAAATGTAAATTCTATGAATATATAATAAGATTTATTAATCAAATTATTGCCTAAGAGGATATATAATTAGTTAATTACATTAATTTTATTTGAAATAGATGGATTTTGTTAGCTTAATTATGCAAGTATAAACAACCTTTTTTATTAATTTGATTTGCTTGATTTAATCACCAATTTTGAACTTTAAAATGTTAATACCTATAATTAATTGAATTTATTTCCATAAACAGACATACAAAATTAATGGTGAAAAAGCGGTGCATTTGAATCATCGGCCTCAACAACATAAAGACTCGAAACTATCAAAATCAAAAATTTATGGCACGTTTTGTGAAGCTTGTGGAAGGCATATTCAAGATATCCCAAACCGGTTTTGTTCCATTGCTTGCAAGGTATAAATATATATATATATATATATTTATATACTTACATAGAGGGTGGTTCAACGGGGAACCACAAGAAAATAAGCAACCGTAAAACCATATAAAAAACTCATAAAAAACTCAATTTCACATGTGAAAAACTCATTTTTATAAAAAATTTTTTGGAGTTTTTGCGTATAAATACACTAAAAAGTCCTTCTAACAAAAAAAAACTTTGTTTATGTAAAAAAAATTACTTTTTTCTATTTATTTTGTAAGAATGGCATCTAAATATGTACATGTGGAAAAACTCCGAAAAAAGTTACGTAAAAGTTAGTTTTTCACATGTTAAATTGAGTTTTTACGAGTTTTTCACATGTGAAACATATGTTTCTCTAGTTCCCTTTTTTTGGGTTCCCCAAAGAACCCGTCCTTATTTACATATACATTATATCGGTGTGTGTATGTATGTATTATTCAATCACAAAGCCATGTTTAGGTGGTTTTTCATTCTTCATAAGTTATAGTGTTAATATTTTCAGATATCATTGGTAATGGTCGAAGATTTAAATAAAAAAGAATGTCACAAGATGGTGTCATATTCTTTTGGTAAGGAAAATTATGATTTTGAAGGACTTACTAATGAAAACGAATCATCATTCTCATCATCACTCGACTCGGTTGAAGAAAATGTCCCAAGAAACTCTTGGTTAACTTCGAGATTAAAAGCTAAAAAGAGTGTAGCTCATAAGAGGAAGGGTGTTCCTAAAAGAGCTCCGTTACTTTGATATATATGTTTTCTTTGATTTCTATGAAAATATATTTCTTTTTCAGAATCTTACAAGAAAAAGTTATATTTATATATATTTTCTTTGATTTCTATGAAAATATATTTGTTTTCCATAAAACTTACAAGAAAAAGTTATATTAATATCGATTTTGTGGATTTTTTTTGCTTTTATTCATGTTTGAAGAAATAGTTAGTATAAAAAATTATTGTTGATATGAAAAGATGAAATTTTAGCTTTATAAATCATCTTTTTTCTTGGGATCCATGTATAATTAGTTGGCAGTGGAACCCCACATATCTAATATTTGATTTTGTGATGGAAAATAAGTTTTGTTATTGTACTAAAGTCATTGTCTAATTGTTAATATTGAATTATATATTTTTTTTGAAAGAATTACACGGATGGCCCATGTGGTTTACACGGATTTCACTTTTGGCCTCTAGGAATAAGAAATTACATGTTTGGACCAATAGTTTGCACACTTATTTTACTTTTGGCCCCTGAAATGGATGTCAGTTAAGTGCATATGAAATGACTAAAATACCCTCGGTTAAATAAATGAAAAGCCAAATATGGGCCCTCAAACCTCACCCACTTCATCTTCTTCCTTTTCCACTCATCTTCATTAAACCCACATCCTTGGCCACCACCATCACAGCCCCTCCCCCTTGGTCCCTCGCAGTCGCCGACAAAATCACCTCCACCTCCGACTCCGCCGCCACCGACCTTTTTTCCCACCTTCTCCACCGCCTGCCGCCATCTCTATCCAACACCGGCGGTACTCCTTTATTACTCCGCCGCCGTCTTCTCTCGCCGCCACCAGCACCACCTCTCCTCCGGTCATACCGTTCACCGATCTCAACTCCTCCCTATCCTCCACCCTACCTACCGTTTCCGGTCATCGGTCCCATCTTCCCTCTCTAACCCCACCCCCACCCTTACCCTACCCCACTGCACCCCCACCGTTATTCTTCCTCACACATGATTCAAGTATCAAAATCAAAATGGCTGGGTTTGGATTCGGATCAAATAAGATTGTGATTCCACAAATTCAAACAGAAAACATACGATTTAATGTGGAATAAATGATCAGCTAACAGATTTATGAACCTTGTCGGCTTCATTTTTCCGTTGGTGAATCGATGAATCTGTAGCTAAATGGAATTAATTCATGGTGGCTCCACCTTATCCAATCAAACTAGCCTAACCCCTTCTCTTCCCCTAGCTTGCAAGTCGCCTGAAAAACCGATGTTTGAACACCCCCTCTTACGCCATCGCACCACCGGAGAAATCGCAACAAGGCGGCGGTGGATGCGATTTTGACTTTTGAAAAGTCAAAATTGGCGATAAGCAGGGTGGGGTAGAAAGGAGGGTGGGGGAGGGGCTTTAATTTTGAGGTTAGGTGGGCCCCACTAATTAAAGATATTATTTTAAAATTTAATTTTATGCTTTTTAATAATATATATTTATTATTAGGGGTGTTTTAGTCATTTTATATGCACTTAACTGAAAAACTTAACTGACATCCATTTCAGGGGCCAAAAGTGAAATAAGTGTGCAAACTATTGGTCCAAACATGTAATTTCTCATTCCTAGGGGCCAAAAGTGAAATCCGTGTAAACCACAGGGGCCATCCGTGTAATTAATTCTATTTTTTTTGTTAAAAAACCATCGAAGTAAATTATTCACAAACAATTAAAGATGGCATAAAAAATAAATTATAAATTGTTATCAATGTTAGTACAAAAAAACTTAACTAGAACTATTTAAAGTTATGTCTATTATTTTAGTCGAATTAGAGTTAACAACTTATTTCTTAAGTTCGTATAAACGACACCGAGAACCTCCTCCAAAGCTCATGAAGGTTGAATCATAATTTCGAGTTTATCTATCAACGTTAATCCATCCGTACGTATAAAGAGCCAGCTTACAAAATGTCAATATTGAAACCTCTTAAGTTAACTAGCGTCTAAGCTGCCCACGGCCTTATGGCATAGTAACATTGGTGATTGTCCCCCACAAAAATGATGTGGGTTCATATTCTGCAAGTACAGGTTTAGATAGTATTTAAGAGTAAAAAATATCTGTTTTAAACGGTTAAGACTAACCAATATAGTGTTTGCTACTCCACATGTATAATTACAAATATCGATTTATAACATGGTGACAAAAGTTTGATAACCATCATGGACTTTATAAAAAGTTTCATTTGAATAATATTGACCATATCGATTAACACCTTTTTGCATTTGATTATGAACAAGAATGATGGTAACTAATTATATTGAACAAGAATGATGGTAACTAATTATATTTTATTACTTGTAATAAAAAAGAAAAGTTTTATTATAAAACTCAGGTGTTTCTTGTTATTGATTTTGGTAATATATTGACCGGAATTACTATTAAGACAAAATTAGTCTGGCATTTTTTTTGTGTGTGATCAATTTCTCAAAATAATAATAATAAAAAAAAGTAATAGGTAAAAGAAACAAGTGTTTCAGCTTTCTGGTTTAGGGGTAGCCCTATGACTTTCCAAATAGAAGGTTATGGGTTCAAGTCGCGTTTGGGTTAAAATGTTTCAGGTTATACCCCAGTGGGTTTTCCCAGTTGTGGGTTTCTTCCTAGGTGGTGTGGGGCCGGGTCACCACACTTCTGTTATTTGGACGGAAGGGTGATTCGTTTGATAGGGTGATCCCAGGTGTCCGGCCTTTGCTGTTAAAAAAAAAAAGAAACAAGTGTGAAGGGGGAACAGAATATGAAGGCGTAGTTACTGCGTGTCTCATGGGCAGTTGGACTTTAGATGGAGATTTGGTTTCATGCAAATCTTTGTCGGGTCGCTAATGGCGTCTAGTTTTGTCTTGGTTAAACTTTTTAGGGAAATAAATATAAAAAGTTATTGTTTCTTTATATATTATTAATTAAATACACGTATATAGTGGGTTAGAAAAAGTTATTATTTTTACCAAATTATTATATATATATATTAAAAGGCAAATGTTGGGGCACTCTTAAAAATCACTGTAGATTGTGTATCATCTTTTGAGCTTTGATTACAAGTTGATGATGCATTATTTTCTCTTTTTTTTGGATTTTTTAACTTTTCTTTTTTATTATATATTAATGGGTTTGGAAATTTAACTAAGACTGAACGTAAGACTATGCGTAGTACTACCGTGATAGGGAGGGCATGATGCCACCTCAGCCCACCACGGGCGTGAAACACCGCGCCGATGATGGGTGAGGGGGGCGTGGTGGATTGAAGGTGGTGGTGGTCACAGGCGTGGGGGCTCATTCTTGTCAAAATGCATTCAATATTATGAAGAAGATGGGTATGGTGGCACAATGGAGTGGAGGAACAATGGAGTGGAGGAACAATGGAGTTGCAGGAAAAATGAAGAAGATGGGTATGGTGCGGCTTGATATCATGAAGAAGATGGGTATAGCATTTAGGTTTTAACAATTTTTCACTTTGGCCCCCCTATCTTTAAAGAAAATTACATTTAGCTTTTAAACAAATTTTTTTTGACAACTTTAAAGAAAATTACATTTAGCTTTAAACGATTTCTTTTAAGAAAATGACATTTTTTTTGTGTTGTTTTTTTTAATATTATGTTATTTTTTTAATATTATGTTCTTTTTAGTCATACTTTTTTTATTTAATTAAATTAAAAAAATAATAATTATGTAATTATTAAAAAACTGGCCACCTTCACTCCACCATTACACACCTGGGTGAAGGTGAGGGTGAGTTCTGACACTGTCTACGTGACGCCTACGTGGCACAGGGTGTGCTCTCACCTTCACCTTAGCAACACTCATAGTTTAATGGAAGGGTGAGAGGAGGGGGCGTGAGCCACGTGGAGGGGGTGAGGGGCGTGAAACACCGTGCCGCCTGGGCGTGAGAGGGGGCGTGGGGGGCAAGTGTGAGTGTAGTCACGGGCGCGAGGGGGTGAGGGGCTGCAGGTGATGAGGTGCCCAAATGAGAAAGAGTTGGGGGCGTGGGGGCGTGGGTAGCACTACGCACAGTCTAAGTGTGACTATTGGTTTGGTGGTAAAGAGTGTGTGGGGGTGAAGCCCTCACCTTTGGGTCGAATCCGAGGAACAACAATGAGTTTTAATTTTTGTGTTTTTTGACTTTTTCTTTATAATTTTTTTTAGTTCTTTGTAAAATAAATTAAATTCTTTTACGGGGTTTTAAAGTTACTTTTCGTGTGTTTTTAGGACGTGTTTTTTATCTACGTTTAAAGGGTAGTTTAGAAATTAATTTTATTAACGATTTCTTCTTTTTTTTAATCTAAAGTGTCGAATATTATCCACGCCCCTATCATAATGCATGGGGAATCGACGTACTTATTTTTATTAACGTTTCGACGCTAATTTTTTTCACAGTTCAACACCAACGCCACCGCAACGCGCGGATCTTGAAATTTGTAAGAATCGATTAGTCAAAACCGATCGACCATGACATAGTATTTAGGGAGAAAAAAATCCGCCGTAACGCGCGGGGATTAATTCTAGTTTAATATAAATCATCAATTTAAGGTTTAAGGTTGCGAAGATTATTATTTTTTATTTACAAGTGAATTTATGATTGATAATTTGATTAAAAAGTAGACACAAAAAATAAAATAATTGATATGCTTGTAAGAGTAAATAAGAATTTGAAAATAAGTTTATTAAAGAAAATATTATAAATAAGATACGTTTGATACAACACTAACTTTTAAGTGGAGAATTGCTGGAGCTACGCAAATATCTGTATCTATTGTTTTAAGGCTATACGTTATGGTATTACCGCGCCGATGGTGAAGGTGAAGACGTGGAGCAGCGGCGGGTGTGGCAACACGGCCCTTCCCCCCCCGTTCACCTCGCTTCAATTTTGCAAAACATCGGCAATCAGCGCTGCACTTTAGCTTATTTTTGAGAAGAATCGAAGAAGTGCAATGGATTGAGGGTGAGGTGGAGCAGCGGCGGGTGCGGCAACACCACCCCCTGATGCAGCGACGTGCGGCGAGCACACCTTCTCCGCACCTGCGGTGAGGGTATAACACATAACCTAACTGTGTTATATAAAACGGTTATGTAACTGCATACTCATATTCTCTCTATCTCACTCACTCACTATCTAACATGCAAAACACAAGCGCCTATGCCGTTCTCTACTTAATATTTGTTCTATATTCAACGCGTCCATATATAGAGAAACATTTAATACGAAACCAATTATGAGAAAATAACTACGAAATCCACATAAATACTTGGTCTATTGCTTTAGTGTAATACAATTGTTTTCTTTTAATACAACTGCTTTCTTTTCAGTTTCCCAACATACATGCGCACAGACATATATACGTATATAGAGGATGATTTTATGCAGAACATTAAATATTACGTGAATACACATAACAAAATGAATAATGCATATTTTTAATCTTAAAAAAAAAATTAAGTATAAAAAAATGATGGAAATGCAATGTTTATTCGTCTTTCATGAAATTAAAAAAAATGGACAAATTTCGTTTATGTATATAACCTACACATATGTAATTGATGCAGCGTTTTTAGAAGTGCACCGGACCGGCCGGTCGGACCGGAAACGGACACATAACCGATCCGGTTGTGTGTAGTTGAACCACTTTTATTTGAACCAGCCGGACCGGTGAACCGGGTGGTCAAACCAGATTTCAAATTTTTTTAAAGTTTCTTTTGTATTTTTTCCTTCAAAATCTCATTTTCTCATTAATTTAGTATTCCAAGTTACATATTTTATTTATTTAAGTTTTTATATGTCATTAAAATTACAAATTCACATTAAAACAAAAATATTTTTATATTTGTGTATATATATTTAGTTTTAATTTTTATATTATTTATGACATCATTTGGTTCTTAAATCCGATCCAATTGGTCCGACCAGTAAACCTCTAAAACGGCTGGTCCACTGTCCGATCCAGTTCTGAACACATTGAATTCATGTATAAGTTATTTTACCTACACAAAACATACACATGTGTAGATAAACATTTAAGTTATTTTACCTATACATGTATATTTCTCATATATATATATAGGGGGAGGATTAAATAAAAAGTAGTTTTTCGCTAAAAAATCTAAAAAATGACAAAAACCTTAAGAAACGATATCAAACGAACTCCGATTGAGCTAATTTCAGCGGCGTTGGAACCGTCTCGTCGAACTCTACCATCTTAGCTTTTAGGGTTTAGCTTTTAAGGTTTAGATTTTACGTTTGAATTTTAGGGTTTTAGCCTTATGGTTTAGCCTTAGGGTTTAGCTTTTAGGGTTTAGATTTTATGGTTTAGGTTTTTGGGTGGGGGTGGGGGGTTTAGGTTTTTGGGGATGAGTGGGGGTGGGTTTAGGTTTTTTTGGGGGGGGGGGGTGGGGTGGGGGGGTGGGGGTGGTGGTTTTAGGCTTTTCGGGGTAGGGTTGGAGGGGGTGCGGGTGGAAGGGGGTTTAGGTTTTTGGGTCCGGGTTAGGGTTCGATTAGACGGTTCCAACGCCGCTGGAATGAGCTCAATCGGAGTTCGTTTGACCCACTTTTTAGTATTTTTTAACGAAAAACCTTTTTTTAGTGGAATTGTCCCATATATATATATATATATATATATATATAATTCATTTCAGAACTTAAAATCAAACCTGGGGCTCATGCCAAGCATTATGTTTCGTCCTTTTCTTATTTAAAAGTCGTGTGTTTTGTTTGTAAGCGGATTATTAAGGGTATGGTGGCAGACAAAATTGCCACCAAAAAAGTTTGATTAATTATTAAATCTTGTAAGTTTTCATTAATTTATTTAGTTACGTTAATATTCTATATTTAACTCCTTATAACTCTAGCCATGAAATGATGGGCAAATTTGATCAGCCATAAGATAATACATTTAAGTGGGATTCTCAACATTTATCTATCATATCAACATTTTTAATTATATGTAGTTTGATGGCAGTTTGGCGACGGTCTATCTTTAAATGTTTTATTCAACCTTTTGAATTTATATAATAAAGTTTAATGATTTTATAATAATAATAATAATAATAATAATAATAATAATAATAATGTTTAATACGGTTGAATATTTCACTAAGAGTCCACTGTAACAACTTTTCTTTTTGATTATTTCTTGTTTACATGGACGTAATTAAAGGGGTTCATTGACATCCAGCCGGTCAAACTTTTCAATTAATAAGGGTATCTAAAGCAGTCGTTTTATTGTATGTTGACGATCTTAATTTTAACTGCTAGATTTGTTAAAACCAATGTAAATAAAATCTATTACAATCCTCGGTTGATGATTTCTGATTCTATCATCGTTTGTTTGTTGATGAAAGAGTATCTCGGTATAAAACCCTATACACAGTTTGATTATACTACTAATATAATTATGAATGTTTAATTATACAATCATGTTGTATTAACGACGTATAGTTATTATAGAAGAACACTTTTCATCATATACTCGTGTGAGTATGGTTAACTCGTATCTTTTTGAATGTTCCTCAAATTTACGAATGTTTATAACACGTTTTTGAGTTGTACCATTTAAATTGACGCCGAATAACTAAATAATTTGAGCCTTTATACAATTATACGTCTCTCAAATCCAAAAGAGTAGTACTAGCTCAAAGAAGTTAGTTTATTAATTAATTTTTTTCTTCAAACAAATAGTAATTACAGGATTAAGTGATCATTCAAGCGGACAAGAGTTTGGCGCAAAGAGTTTTTGGTCGCATCCAATATCCATCAAATCAATATAATTTACTTCTCTTTTTTCTAAAAAATATATTAAAACTAAATGGACCACCAAAAGAACAAACAATGATGTGAAAAGACAGAAGGATTTCATATATCGTTGTAGGTCTAACTCCCTGTGCAACAACAAAGGTAGTGGCGGAGTAAGTGTGAGTTTTTGACACCATACATATCTGACATGAAATTCATAGGTTTGTGTTTACTCTAAACGGATTCGGGTTAAGCCCACAAACACTTTTTGATAAACGGGTCGGTGTTCGCATGTTTACCTGTTTATTTTCTAAATTTGTTTATATAATATGTGTTATGTCATTACCTAAACGGGTTAGTAATACAACCCAAGCATGTTAAGGAATGAACTTGAGCTTACGCCTCACAAAAATACGCCTCATATTCTTGACCAAATGTTGGTGATTTTAGTTTATCTAGCTGATTTGTGTAATTGGATTTAATTAATAACCAAATAAGAAATCATAATGAAACATCAAACAAGTTGGTAAGTGTGTAATGCACACTTGTTTGATGATCTTATGATTTAGGATGCTAAAGACACCTTGTTGTTTCATGTTTTATTATGCATAGAAAATTCATTTGGAAGTGGAAATTGCTAAGTAGCAATTTTGCTCGTCCGGAGTAGATTACTCATCTATAGTAGTTTACTCATCCAAAGTAGATTACTCATTTGGAGTAAGATGGTCATCCGGAGTAAGTTAGTTAACTTGGGAACTTCCAAACGGTTGACGGTTGTGGCGGTTTCAGCGAACGGTCATATCATTTCTTTGCATATGTTCACCCCTATATAGAGGCCAATTTTGGTTAGTATAACACACGAAATTCCTAATAGATTTCATATTTTCGTTCTTGAATATCTGATTCTTATCCGATTGAATATTCGTATATACCGTCGAAATAATTCAATCTGAAAGCGACCTCTCGCGGTTATCAGAGAATCCAGGTCATCACAAATCCACATTCCTACACCAATTTCTTTTCTAAATATCATGGAATGCTAGGGCATTGAATGGTTCTTCAGCTCAATGGTACCGAAGGATTAAGCAAGTGATTCCATTTTCAACATCTTCGATTATTAAAGACGATTCCTTTCTGATGGATACAAATGTTGAACCTGTATGCCCAAGTAACAAATTGCTAACAAGGTAAGATCCAAAAGGATTACACATAAAGCAACAGCTAGACAAGTTGTTTAAAGGTTAAACAACTTAACACGAAATGGAAAAATATAGTGATTATTAGGAATAATCAAAGTTCAGGATATACTTGTTATTATTTGAGAAATAATAATAACTAATTAATAA
Source organism: Smallanthus sonchifolius (assembly GCA_023525975.1). Taxonomy (NCBI): domain Eukaryota; kingdom Viridiplantae; phylum Streptophyta; class Magnoliopsida; order Asterales; family Asteraceae; genus Smallanthus; species Smallanthus sonchifolius. Next base: position 1,533,659 of record JAKNSE010000030.1, on the reverse strand, counting down.
ATAAATTTTGAAATTGAATAATGGTTTTATTTAGAAGAAAACATAATTTAATTGGTTCTAAACAATTTGTAATTTATAATTACAAAAATAAAATCACATATATATATATATAGGGGAGGGTTCCAGAGAAATAATAAGTTAGGCGAAAACCAAGAAAACCACTTTTAAACCATTGATCAAAATTGATCAATGGTTGAAATGCATTAATGGCAAATATGTAAATATTTAATAGATAATAAATTTAATTAAATGATCCAGGGGTATATTCGATAGATTATAGTTTTTTCATTTTGGAAACAAATAAAATTCATTAAATCTCTATAAAATTCATTAAATCTCTCTCTCTCTCTCTCTCTCTCTCATCTCAAAGTTTCATTCAAAATCAAAACTTATTTTTTTTGTTAATACGTGTTTACGTATATGTAAACATGTTACAAGTGTGTTTACGTATATGTAAACGATAAACATGTGATTACGTAACTACTGATATATGTAAACATGTGATTACGTATATGTAAATACATATATTTGGGTACGCGTAATCAAGGATGTAAAGAAAAAACATATATGTAAAAGCAAGAGTTACATACATGTAACTCATAGTGTTTATATATGTAACTGACATTGTTATGTAGCTCAAATGAATTACATATACGTAGCACATGCCGTTAAAAAAACATATACGTAACACATATGAGTTACATATATGTAGCTTATACGAGTTTTTCAACTCAGTAGTTTTCTTCCTCGTCGAATTTCGTTGGAAACTTCCCATCGTCCGAAGATCTTTTACTGCTTTCTTGGTGGTGTTAATTAAACCAACCAATTAATTAATAAAAATCTCCTAAAATCAACTTTTTTTTATCCTCACAATTACTTCAATTGAGTTTTCTGTAAAAGAGAAAGAATTCAATTAACATGATTTGCAAAAGAAATAAAAAAATCAAGCAAAACCACACTTATCAATAAAATATTTGAATGAAGTATCAATTTAACCATATCTTGTTGACTTTTCTTGATCATTACCTCATCACCATCGTGAAAATCAAGATGAATAATATTGCTTGGATTTTTTTATAGTTGCATTCAGTAGATGAGTTCTACGATTTTTATGTTTGATTTTAGAGAGAGAAATGATAGAATCATTTGATTATGGAGTAAGATGCAATCATCTTTATTTTTGAATTCTCAATTAAATTTGAAATGGAATATAAACGTAAATCTGGGAGAAAATTAAGGGATTTAGATAAAAAACAATAAACATTAAATACAAATTAATGTACATTTACTAAAACACCCTTTCATATATAAAGAAAATATTTAAAATGTAAATTATCTGATTGGCTGAGACTGGTTTTCTTTGTTTTCGCCTAACTTTTTTGTTTTCTCTTGATCCTCTCCCTATATAGGGGAGGGTTCAATTCAGAACACGAAATATTGCGAGAACACGCAAAACAAAATGAATCATTCACTTTTTCAATCTTAAAAAGTTTTAAAGTGTAAGAAAATAATATAAATGTAATGTTTATTTGTTTTTCATAAAATTCAAACAAAAAAATATGAACAAATTTCGTTAATATACATACCAAAACATGTGTAATTCATGTGTCGGTTTTTTACCTACACATAACATACACATGTGTAGGAAACTTTTAAATATACAAAAACATATGAAAAACTAGTTTAATGGTTTTTTATGTACATAAACATACATATTTGTACGTAGGAAGTATAAAATTTTTAAAAAAATTACCATAGATCAAAAAATTAAACGATTTTGATTTGTTCCCTCTGTTATCGCAGAATTTCCTTACTTTGAAATGAACTTTCCTCTATATATATAAATCGGTTATTGATATGCTCTAAATTATACATGTTTTGCATGCATAATAATCCCCATATTATGATACTAATTGATTAATAACTTTGCAATTGATACTTAAAAAGTTAATATTTCATAATTGCAGGTTATTCGGTGTCCTGAGATAAACAAAGCTAAAACCAGTCAAAAACACCAAGAAATCAAGCCTTTTGGAAGATCATTCTCGAGCTTTGACCCCCAAGAAGTCAAAATTGGTCAACGCAAGTCAACAAGCAGCTAAAAGACAAGACAGCGGAGCTGACAGGGCATCGCACGGTCATGCAATGCAATGCATGGCCGTGCATTCCATGTCTTGCTCCCCAAGGCCCAGTACACTGTCCTGTGTACCCTGTTTGATTCCCGAGGTGTTTGCATGACCGTGCAAACCAATGCACGACCGTGCATTACTCATTTTGAGACCTATAAATACATGGCTTGAGTTCTTCAATAGACACACCTTTACATACCTCAAGACACTATTCCAGAGAGAGTATTTCGCAGTTAGAGTAGAGAGTGGAGAGTAGAGAGGCTCCTCCTCTTTGTCCGCAATAGGGGAGCCTACGAAACTTAGCGTTACACCAGTTAGTATGGCCATTCGTGGCTAAACTCTTTGTATTTCTAGGGTGAAGATGAAGTTTGGTGTATGTTAATGTTTAACGTATTAATCTAGTGGTATGTTTATGTCTTTAATTATTCGCTCTTAAAACCACCTTCTAGGTGGGCTTTTTATTATCTTCTAAACTTGTCTTTACATTTGTGAGTGTTCTTGATTTTAAAGCGTAAGACCGTAAAACCTTTTTAATCAAACTTCTCTTGAAACTTATACGTCTTTATACAAGAAGATTTTGACAAGCCAAGCCTTGGTTAATACTAATAAGGTCGTACGTCTTTATACGAACTTGTTATGAGACCAAGAATTGGTGAACTCACATTGGAAACGGTACGTCTTTATACATGGTCCCATTGTTGCCCCGCCTCTCGGTGAACAAAGTCTAATCACTCTTTTATTAATAATACTTAAGCATTTAAGTTTGATGTCTTAAACCAACTTGGAGATAACATTCAAAGAGTTGAGGGTAACATTGTCCCTAGCGGGAATCATTACCATTTTATTATTAAAGATTATAATTAGTGAACCAAATGTTGTGAGAATGAGGCTCTAGCGGTGTACCGTTCACACATTTGTATTAGTCATACCACCGGATTAGTCAACTTAACATTATCATATACCAAGCGGATTCGAAGCCCAAAGCAATACTCTTCGTGACCTGATCATCCTCGAGATATTTACTTTCCTGCTATTTACTGTTCTGCTATTTACATTTCTGTTACACACTTAACGCACATTTTTACTTTTCTGTCATTTACTTTACCGTCATTTACTTTTCTGCTTCACAAGCACATAAAACCCACTCACTAATTAAACCGGCTAAACGATAACAAAAGTTGATTATTGGAACTCGACCGTGTCCATTGGTTCGATACTTGGTTCTTACCTAAACTATATTACTCTGCGATAGGTACACTTAACTATTGTGTGTGTTTTAAGTTCAAAATCTGAACTCGTAAAACCATTTCTAAAACAAATATATATTTATATATATTTTATCTATATATCACACAAGCTATCAGTTATATATAATAATAAATTAAGTTGTTTAATTTGTTATAAACAACAAAATGGTTTGTTATTAAGATTTATTCAAATTATTAAAGGTTAATAATTGTCTGAAACTTAAACTATATATATATATATATATATATATATATATATTATGAGATAATTATGGGCAATATATTTATTATTTATTGTTGATACGATAGGCTGGATATTACAAACACCCCTATTTTGGATTCATCGTCCTCGATGAGGTTTACCCCACCATCCCAATCAGAGATGTGGGATTTGCCTAAGGCGTCCCTTTGTGTCACACCCCGTCGAAGGCGGAAACACGGAGGTGAGACGAGAGCGATGCATCGAACACTTAGGCGCAAGAGAATGCTAACGGGTACATTGCAAATTACATAAAGAACCATTACTAAAACCAAAAGTCAAGTATGTCATACAATATCCAAATTCAAACAACAAACTGAGGGGTCTATCATACAAACAAAAGCCCAAAGTACAAAACATCCCATAATGAAACCACAATTTCTAAACAAAAGCGAGCCCCCATGAACCTTATCTTCAATTCTGTTTACCTGAAAGCATGTTTTAAAAACGGGTCAACTAAATAAATAGTTGGTGAGTTCGCAGGTTTTGCGACTCTAAAAAAAGTTTATAAAAATTTAAAAATTAAGTACACATGTATTAGATAACACATTTCCATGAGCCGTAATCAAAGCCTCGACAAAATAAAACAAAGTACCCCATGCGGAAGTCATATGCAAACAACCGCCTAAAAATCGGCTAATTCTACGCCCAAGTGACCCTACAAGTCTGGTTGGCGCAACCAACCACGGGCGGGGTGTCGACCCAAATAGTACTACCCAAAATTCCCAACGGCTACGCTTAGCTAATTGATTACCCAAAATTGGGGACTTTAATGCATAAAATAAAATAACTCACGTATTCTGATGTCGTCCAGACGGTCTATTAAAAACTAACAAATAAAACCTATTCTAGACTTTCTAGCTTTAAATTTATAAAACCTAGACTCGACCTAATACTAGACCACACAACCGGCAAGTGTACCGATCAATGTAATATAGCCTAAACGAAGTCCGAGTTATCGAACCCAAAAGACACTGAATAACTAAATTAGACTCAACTAGGACTTAAGTATGATTTGATTGGTTGGGGGATTACTACACTACTACTATCAACTAAGGAATGCAGTAACTGTCACGATTAAACTATCTAGATAAAGAACAAAGGTGGAAATCAAGATATGGGAAGAATACTACCTAGGTCGGAATCCTACATGCAAAGTATAACTTCTATCGGTTCTGGAACGATGATGGATCTGGTTTTCTAATGAAACAACTCTAGATAACCTAGTGGATTCCTGATCACTCTCGGTCTCGGGATGTCACCAACTCAGCTACTTAAAGCGTACTAAACTCACCAGATGATTGGATCACTTCTCAGGTATTTCCAACTATGACAAGTACCCTAATAAACGGATTACCTCTCAGTCTCACCGCCTACCATACACTCAAGGAATGCACGGGGTAATCTCAAGATAACTACTATGATTCGAATAGCAACAATCACTAGACACCTAATACCGGCTTCCTCTCAGACAGCTGACACTCGGATTCCTAATGGCGAGGACTAAACGACTAATTCTCACCTCTCGGGTATTGAACTAGGACACACATTCACTTCTAATCAACACTCAATCACAATCCCTATGGCTACTACGTCTAGACACCACTCCAAATCACAAACCCTAAAGTCTATGAATCAGAAACGCAGATCAAACTGGCAGACAACCACAATCAACGCAGGAATTGAAATCAAACGCAAGATCAGTAATAAACATGCACTAACATCATACATAATCAACCAAAGATCATTACAGTATCATAACTCCATCAATCAAAACCAAAAACCGATAAAAATCATAACTTTATCATGTATTCATCAAAAACCTAGGCAGTACTAACGTTTTAGCCAAGAATCATGCTCAAACAATCCATAACAGAAGTAAAAACATAAACCATGGTTTCAAACATCACAATCAAACGTAAAAATCGAATCTTTAACCCTAGAAACGTAAATTAAACGAACCCGGAAGTAAAGATCCAAACTTTATGCTTCAATCGACCTTCTTTCTCCCAAAATCGCCTCTGGACTCCTCCTAGACGGCTGAAATCGCGAACCCCTAACCTAATGGGACTCAAAATCTTTAAAAACCTAAAAATCCAATATTTCCGGATTTACGCATCTCTCGCGTACCGCGAGAAGTAATGGGCTTCTCCCTCGCGTACCGCGAGGGCCAAAATAGTCGCGGCCGATTTCTGAGTTTCTCGCGTACCGCGAGGATCTTCAAGCACCTCCCTCGCGTACCGCGAGGGACCTAATATTCAGAAAATTGAAGTTCGATCCTTGGACTTTTCCGGGCTTCGTTTCTTCGCTCGTTTTCTTCACGTATTCTTCATTAATATTCCCGAGCTCCTACAAATAAGACAAAAGACTCAAATGTACATAAAATTGACTCAAAACGAATATAAAACTACTTAAAACACAATAATATAAAGGAATAAAGACGTGTGCTTTCGCACCCTATCAAATATCCCCACACTTAACCTTTTTTCGTCCTCGAAAAATATGCAATTGGAATCATAACTGGCATCTAACTTAACAAACATCAATTTACCAATTAGCAAAATATACTCACGTGTTAAAAAGCAACAATTAGTATTTCTGTCCGATTAAACCCAAGCACTAACTTTCAAGCCCCCGTTACGTGTTCTAATACCAATTTATACATATATCTCAATCAACCTATGTGACTCACACTTAGAAGTTACAGTTCCACCTAATCCCGTCTCACGGTCATGTTTAGGCACGGATTAAACCATATAGATTTACCCTACCACGTTAAACTAAAATTTACAGGTTTTTAGAAATCAAGATGATCAATGAATGAATGGATGGAAATGAAATGGATGAGCATTACTTCATATGAATCAACCTCACCTAGAGGCGCATCTCCCAGGTCACTATCCCGAAAGGAAGCACATAGGCTGCAGTTTCAATCAACTAAGCATATAAGACTTCAACTTAGAGGCGTATCCACAGAGTCACTATCCCCGTGGGAAACACATAAATCAAAACTCATTATTCTAATCAAATAAGCTCATGAATGATGGAATTATGGAATGCGGGCGCCACCGAAACTCGAATTTATTTTCATAAAAAGAGAGTGGTGTGCCATAAAAATTTCAAAAACCTCTAAATTTTAACTTAATCGTGGTACCTATCAACCTATATTGACAGTTTCAGTATTACCATTACTCTAAGATGAATACCCACAAGATTTCATGATTTTATTCAATTATTAATCCTAATTTTAACACAAACAGGCTATTTAAGCTTTACTAGCTAGCTGGGTCTACCAAAACATCACTAATTCAACACGTTTTCAATTATTTAATCATTTAAAATCACAAATAGATCCAGTTCTACTATCATTTTCCAAATATATGCATTTATTTCCAAGGACATTTTTCAAATTTTTCAATTTTTTTGTATTTTTGAATTTTTTTTTTATAAACTAGACAAACTAAGTAAACTAGACACTCACATCCCCACACTTGAACGACACATTGTCCTCAATGTGAAGAAAGACAAAACTAAAATAAAAAAAATGCAAAAATAAAAATGAACAAGACAGGAAGCGACTTAGCTGGTAATGTAGATGCAATATCGTATGCAGCTTTGTTCTTCCTCATGTGTGCACCGTATAGCATTTCGGTCGCGGTTGCACATCAGCTGTTGGGTTGCCTTTACAAACTGATAATGGTGATCAGTCCCACCCGAATGGAGATTGAGTACGGGCGGAATGATAAAACCTGCAAGATAAGACTAAACATCCCCACAGCATTAAACTGACTCAAATAAAATCTAGAGACTAGACAGACTCAAGAAAACTAAAAGACTCAAGATAGATAGATGCAGAGAAAACATACTCGACATGTGGCAAACACATAGACATGAATACCACAGCAAGGTCGAACATCGGTCATAAACGGTGTCTAGTTTCCCATGGTCATGGTGGTCGGTGAATGAAGTGAATGGTAGTAGATGATGATAATGGATGATAATGATAATTGTGGATATGGATGGTGATAGGGGATTATGATGATGTATGATGATGTTGATGAGAGTGGTGGTGATGGATGTGGAAAACATGGAAAACAAGGAAGTAGGGTGAAAACAGGACTCCCCCGCGTACCGCGAGATTCTATGGGGATATTCTTCGCGTATCGCGAAGGCCAAAAAGTTAGGCCGGCCGAGACTTTTGTATCTCGCGTACCGCGAGAGATTTCCCTCTCGTTCTTCGCGTACCGCGGGAGGATGTCGTTAACAGAAAGTTTTTAAGTTTTTCCAATTTTTGTACTTAGAAAAAATTTTGCCATTTAAGAAAAAATTTTCACCCAACTTCCTTAAAACCTTGTCCCAAGGATAAAAACACATGTAACCATACCTGGGGCTTCATTCCCGACGATTTTCCTTACCGAATCGAGCATGGATTCCTGCAAAACTTGACACAACCAAAACACAAACCGAAAAACAAAGAAAAAGACATGGACTCATACCAATGAACGCACACAAACTCTACATCCCGGGCACTTGCCCAGGACTCAAGCAAACCTATCAGGAGGCTTCTCCTTGATCCTAACCGGTACCGCCTTCATCCTTCGCGGCCTACCGGTTCTCCACAGCCTCAGCAAACAACTACTCCTACCGCACCATGGATTTCTATCCTTCATCTCCTTCCACCACAACTTAAATCTACCCGGTCCGAAGATAATACGCATCAAATAACCAAGTAGTTTGTCACTCCTCGATATCCCCACACTTGGGGTTAGCACTCTATCTACGTTGCCTAAGTCAATTAACTCTCGAGTCCTCTTACGAGGCGGCCTAGACCTAGGGGGTGACTCGATCTTTCTCCCCAAAGCACAAACAGTGGTGAAGATATGTAGGGGTTTAGGAATGGGCACTTCTAAAGGAATGACCTCCACAATCTCACCAGGATCATCGGGATCCTCAACAACCTCCACCAACTTCCCCACACTTGGGGTTTTGCCTATGACCTCTTCAAACTCTGCCATCATCTCCAGCAAATCATCAGGAACCTCATCTCCATAATCGTCTGGCTCATCTAGCAATCCTTCTAACTCCAACGCCCAATCATATGGTTCTTCTATATTCGGGGCGGGTTCACCTACTTCTATCACCGGATCGGGGTCCCAATGGTGGTCCATGAAAGAATCGAGCATGCACACGGAGTGGCTGTGCTCGCCAACATCCTTCCCGGACTCTACAGCATTGAATGTAAGGACCTCATCCCCCACACGAAGTGTGAGCTTCCCGTCAAAGACATCAATCATCGCCTTTGCGGTCCGTAGGAACGGGCGTCCTAAGATGAGTGGGACCTTGTCATCCACCTCCATATCTAGAATCACAAAATCCACGGGGAAAACAAAATTGCCCACTTTCACTAATAGATTTTCCACTATTCCCCGTGGATACTTGACTGAGCGGTCAGCCAAGGAAATGCTCATGCGCGTTGGTTGTGGTTCACCTAGGTCCAGCTGCTTGTACAATGAATAGGGCATCAAATTGATGCTAGCACCTAGGTCGGCCAACGCGTGGTGTAATGGTAGGTTGCCCAACAAGCAAGGGATTGTGAACCGACCCGAATCAGACAACTTTTCTGGCAAATGATTTTGCACCACAGCCGAGCACTGCTCACCAAGTGAGACTCCAGAGACCTCCTCAAGTTTCTTCTTGTTGGAAAGAAGGCCTTTTAAGAACTTAGCATATTTAGGCATATGCTGGAGGACCTCTACAAACGGGAGATTGACCTTGAGTTGTTTGAACATATCAAGGAAGTGACCGTATTCCTTAGCGTGTTTATGGGGCAAGACACGTGCTGGATAAGGGATACGGGTCAGGTCAATCTCGAGGGTCTTCTTCTCCACCCCCTTCTTCTTCTCCTCTACCCTCTTGGTAGGTATCTCCACCACTATCTCCTCCTCCACCGGCTCTTCTTCCTCTACTACCGGTGGGCTCTCATCCTCCTTCTCTATCATGCTCCTCGTCGAAACAGCATTCGACTCGGTCTCTTTTAGCATCCTAGCATCGATCTCAGCAAATCGAGCTTCCCAATCTATCTTATTCACCTCCTCCACTGAGGGAATATTGTGCTCATTAGAGTGGGAGTCATCCTCTTCAACCTCTCTCCTCTCCACACTCTCTACTGACACGGCCATTACTGAAGCATTTGGGCCCGAAGATGGACCTCCTTGTCGATCCTTTAAGCTCCTAGCAATGTCTCCTACCGTGCGCTGCAAATCCTGGAATGCCGATTGTTGATTCTTCATTAAAGTGTCATGGCTATCCAGTCTTTGCCGAGCATCTTCGTTCTTCTGCACCAGCTGGGCAAGCAACTGTGTCTGTGTCTCCATCATCTCTTCAATCTTCTTTGAGCTGACACTGCTTCCCGAACTCGCTCCTCCTTCAGCTCCTCCATATTGTTGCTGGCGACCATTAAACCCAGGTGGGTTGTTTCCAGATCTCCACCCCGAGCCAAATGAATTGGAGTTATTGTATCCTCGGTTCTGGTACTGGTTGCCAGCATAGCTCACGTGCTCTTGATTATTCACTGGGCAATCTCGGGTGTCATGGCCTCCCCTACACACTTGACACCTCAGAGCACTGAGCTTGAGCTCCTTTATCTCATTCGCCATTGAGGCGAGGGCAGCAGCCACGCTAGTATCAGGAGTGACCTGATGCACACCTCTAGGAGAAGGGGTGTGGGATCTAGCAGTAGGGATGGAATCCCTAACAGAACGTGGATACTGCTGTTCGGCTTGAGCGAAGCTCTCGAACATCTCCTCGCACTCAGAAGGCTCAAGTCTATCCATGATATGGCCTCCCGCAGCTGTGTTGAACATTTGCTGCTTCTCAAAGGTGAGACCATTGTAGAATTTCTCCACTATCGCCCAGTCTGGAAGACCGTGCTGGGGACATCGGCTCAACAGCGCGTTGAACCGCTCCCAGGCCATGTGATAGGGCTCGTCGGGATCCATACGGAAAGAGTGGATCTGGTCCCGAAGGCGAGCGGCCCTGGAAGGTGGATAGTACTTCCTATAGAACTTGGCTTCGAGCTCCTCCCATGTGGTGATAGAATTGTCGGGGAGAGTGTCGAGCCAAGTAGATGCGCGACCAGAAAGGGAGAACGGAAAGAGACGCAAGTAGACCGCGTCCTTAGATACACCCGGGATATTAAAAGTGTCACATATCCGCACAAAGCGGGATAAATGTCCGGGGGCATCCTCATCCTCAAGGCCATGGAACTGAGTGGCATGAGTAATCGTACTCATGACATATGATGGGATCTGCCAAGAATTTGTGTCCGGTATAGAGGGGCGCGTGATCGAAGATCTCGCGCCCGTGACCCCATCACTGGCCCTCTGGTGCACCGTACGTCTAGCCGGTGGGTTAGCGTCACCCATGGTAGGAAATGGAACCGGACTATGAGAACGTACCTTGGATTTAACTAGCTCCTCTAAACGCTCCCGAAAGTCGCGGGTGCGCTCGTGAAGCTCTCGTTCGGGCTCTTGAAAAGCTGCGAAAGATGATGATCCTTGCGAACGAGTATTGGGCATAAACAGAAAGACTCTAGAGGGAAAACAGAATAAAGACTCACAGATAGCACACAAGACTCAAAAGAAAACAAAAGACTCAAATAAACCAAAAATCAAACAAAGAACTAGTCAAAGCTAATATTGCTATTGCCAAGTGTCCCCGGCAACGGCGCCAAAAACTTGATGTCGTCCAGACGGTCTATTAAAAACTAACAAATAAAACCTATTCTAGACTTTCTAGCTTTAAATTTATAAAACCTAGACTCGACCTAATACTAGACCACACAACCGGCAAGTGTACCGATCAATGTAATATAGCCTAAACGAAGTCCGAGTTATCGAACCCAAAAGACACTGAATAACTAAATTAGACTCAACTAGGACTTAAGTATGATTTGATTGGTTGGGGGATTACTACACTACTACTATCAACTAAGGAATGCAGTAACTGTCACGATTAAACTATCTAGATAAAGAACAAAGGTGGAAATCAAGATATGGGAAGAATACTACCTAGGTCGGAATCCTACATGCAAAGTATAACTTCTATCGGTTCTGGAACGATGATGGATCTGGTTTTCTAATGAAACAACTCTAGATAACCTAGTGGATTCCTGATCACTCTCGGTCTCGGGATGTCACCAACTCAGCTACTTAAAGCGTACTAAACTCACCAGATGATTGGATCACTTCTCAGGTATTTCCAACTATGACAAGTACCCTAATAAACGGATTACCTCTCAGTCTCACCGCCTACCATACACTCAAGGAATGCACGGGGTAATCTCAAGATAACTACTATGATTCGAATAGCAACAATCACTAGACACCTAATACCGGCTTCCTCTCAGACAGCTGACACTCGGATTCCTAATGGCGAGGACTAAACGACTAATTCTCACCTCTCGGGTATTGAACTAGGACACACATTCACTTCTAATCAACACTCAATCACAATCCCTATGGCTACTACGTCTAGACACCACTCCAAATCACAAACCCTAAAGTCTATGAATCAGAAACGCAGATCAAACTGGCAGACAACCACAATCAACGCAGGAATTGAAATCAAACGCAAGATCAGTAATAAACATGCACTAACATCATACATAATCAACCAAAGATCATTACAGTATCATAACTCCATCAATCAAAACCAAAAACCGATAAAAATCATAACTTTATCATGTATTCATCAAAAACCTAGGCAGTACTAACGTTTTAGCCAAGAATCATGCTCAAACAATCCATAACAGAAGTAAAAACATAAACCATGGTTTCAAACATCACAATCAAACGTAAAAATCGAATCTTTAACCCTAGAAACGTAAATTAAACGAACCCGGAAGTAAAGATCCAAACTTTATGCTTCAATCGACCTTCTTTCTCCCAAAATCGCCTCTGGACTCCTCCTAGACGGCTGAAATCGCGAACCCCTAACCTAATGGGACTCAAAATCTTTAAAAACCTAAAAATCCAATATTTCCGGATTTACGCATCTCTCGCGTACCGCGAGAAGTAATGGGCTTCTCCCTCGCGTACCGCGAGGGCCAAAATAGTCGCGGCCGATTTCTGAGTTTCTCGCGTACCGCGAGGATCTTCAAGCACCTCCCTCGCGTACCGCGAGGGACCTAATATTCAGAAAATTGAAGTTCGATCCTTGGACTTTTCCGGGCTTCGTTTCTTCGCTCGTTTTCTTCACGTATTCTTCATTAATATTCCCGAGCTCCTACAAATAAGACAAAAGACTCAAATGTACATAAAATTGACTCAAAACGAATATAAAACTACTTAAAACACAATAATATAAAGGAATAAAGACGTGTGCTTTCGCACCCTATCATATTCTATGTATCATATAACACGTGACTAAATAAAAATGAAACAGCTTTCTCCCAAAAACAGTAAAACAGTAAGTAAAGATGGGCCGCGAAACTCACCTGAACGAAGCGGGTGAGATGTGCGACGCGGTCGACAAACACAGATGAAAATCGAGTCCTAACTGGGTCCTACTAATCAAGTGGACATAAAATAACATTTTAGGCCTCCTAAAGTATGTGACTAAGTCAGCCAAGCTTAAATGGCGATTCAATCTACTGTATACCGAAATACCCGTGCATACGCGTACGAACCGCTTAAAATTGTAAAACCGGCTTTTATATAAATTCGTGATTTTAAAACTTTAAATTTAATATATTATTAAAGTATATCAATAGTTTAAAAGTTTATTAAGTAGAATCCTAAGTCACGGTATTGCTTTGTCCAAAAACGCGATTACGCGCGTAAAGTCCGGTTTACGGTCCGAAAATCCGATTTGTCCGAAATTAGGGTTTTAGTGTGATATTAGCACCCAATTTGAAAGTCCAAAATTAATTTTTTAATGAGATTATACTTCTGTCCAAAATCCCGTAGAACTTTTCTAAAATCCATTTTATATAAAAATTTTCAAATTTAGTAACTTTTTTTAAAATTTTAATTGACCATAATTTCAAATCATACTTAGACATAAAGTTACGGCTTAAAACTTATACCAAATAATCATAAAATTTCTGACCAAAATTCATATTTTTCCAATATCCAGATTATTTATTATGAATATAATATTGTTAAAAATTAACAAATTCGGAAAAAATAGTTAAACTTATCAAATCTTTACCAAATTTTTACCATATTCATTTTAGGTCCATATGAGATCCCATTCCAAGTTTCAAGTCCAGAAGTTTTCCAGAAGTATGAAATCCCCAAATCAATTGTTTAAAATTTATAAATACAAAACACCTAGTTAAACAACTCCAATTTTCACGATATTTGGACAGGAGTCTACATTTATAATATAATAACCACTGTCCAAATTCCAGAATTTTCCAATACTCAGAAGTATTTGTCCCAATTTTCATGTATTAAACTTGTAAGAATTTTATAAGTAATCCATAAAGAGTTTGATCACCAAAATTTTCAGATCTTCCTTTTAAAACATATCCTACTGTTTAAAAATATATTTGGGTGCCAAATCAACCATTTTAAAAAATCCACCAAGAACATGCTTGTTCTTGAACATTCAAACAAACTAACAAGTTTTAATCAAGATTATACCTTCCAAATCAGCAAATGGAGGTGGAATTTTGATGCTAAGCTACTGAGTTTTTTTATTTATTTATAACCTACAATCACAAATGTGGTTCAATTCCATGTCTAAAGACTCAAAATCAACAAAACTCACTTTAATATCAAGAAATGCAAGAATGAACACCCAAGTGTTCATACACTTTGATCATCAAATCTTTCAAGCTTTTCACTAAATAACTCTTTGTGGATGATTACAACTAGTTTTCATCCACAAATCCTTATTAAATCACAAGATTCAAGCTTAAAACTCTTAAAAACAACAAAACTTGAAAATCAAAGTGAGTGTGTGTAGTGTGTGTGTTCTTGGTGTTCTTGAGAACACATGCAATGATCAAAACAGAAAGTTAAAGATGAAAATCATGTTATAATACCTTCAAAAAAACTAAAAACAAGCTCATGAATCCATTGGAACCAAGAATCAAGCTTGGAAATGGATGATTATGAGATTGAATGGATGATTTTGAGCTAGAATTCAAGTTTAGAGTGTGTTTGGGTGGGGGTGGAGAGGGTTTTCAGCTGGAACAAGGAGAGGGAAGGGGGAAAATGGGTGGGGGTTGGGTATTTATAGGTGTAGAAGAGTTCTTGAGTTTTAAAAGACCAAATGTATAAAAAAAATACCCACTTTTTATAAAAAATACACCCTAAACACTAAAATAAACATTTTTATCCAAACATAAAAATTTAGAATCTAAAATAATGAATTTTAGAAATTTTTAAAACACAAAAACTCAAAAAAAAAAATTTATATCGGGTAAATACCGGGTTTTTAACGGAAGAACCACCTGTGATCGTTAGTTTAATCAAGAATCACAAAAGTTAGCACATATGATGTTGTAAAATATCATTCTTAACTAAAATATAAATATAAAAATTATTTTCGAGAAATTAAATTTTACCGTTTATTTAACGCGTTCGCAGTATACGCAGTGTATGCACTTAACCGTGTTTTCTAGTTCGGACCTTAGTGTTTGCCTAAGGTAGTATTCCTAGAATTCCTAGAAACACTTAATATATATAAAACCATAATATTTAAAAATATGACGTATAAAAAGTTGAGAAACGGTAAGGACCTGAAAAACCGCGGTTGTTACATTATCCCCCAGTTGAAAGGAATTTCGTCCCGAAATTCAACTGGTGTTGGTAGTAACCGCTTCTTTCACAAAAAGTTGAGGATATTTCTGCTTCATTTGGTACTCTCGTTCCCATGTGAATTCGGGTCCACGCTTCGAGTTCCATCGGACCTTCACAATAGGGATACGACTACGTTTGAGCGTCTTGATCTCGCGATCCAAAATCTCGACCGGTTCCTTGATAAAGTGAAGCTTCTTGTCGACACGGACTTCCTCAGGTGGTATTACCAAGGATTCATCGGCTAAACACTTTTTGAGATTTGATACATGGAACGTATCGTGTATACTGCTAAGTTCCTGAGGCAATTTCAATTTGTACACCACGGGACCGATTCTATCAACAATTTCATACGGTCCAATATACCTCGGATTGAGTTTACTTCTCTTTCCGAACCTAATAATGCCCTTCCAAGGTGAAACTTTTAAAAGCACCTTGTCACCAATTTGAAATTCCAATGGCTTCCTTCGATTGTCGGCGTAACTTTTCTGTCTGTCTCGTGCGGCTTTTAGTCTATCCCGAATCTTAAAAATCTTGTCCGTAGTTTCCTAGATAATATCGGGGCCAGTTAAACGATTGTCACCAACTTTGGCCCAACAAAGTGGCGATCGACACTTACGCCCATACAAAGCTTCAAACGGTGCGCACTTGAGGCTAGTATGATAACTGTTACTATAAGAAAATTCGATTAACGGCAAATTGGTATCCCAATTACCGCCAAAGTCTATCACACATGCCCTCAACATATCCTCCATGGTCTGAATCGTCCGTTCACTTTGACCGTCAGTCTGAGGATGGTAAGCCGTGCTCATATCCAAGCGCGTTCCCAAAGCTCGTTGTAGTGTCTGCCAAAATCGGGATGTAAAACGACTATCCCTATCCGAGATGATGGAAACGGTCACCCCATGCCTAGAAACAATCTCACCAATGTATAAACGGGCTAACTTTTCCATCTTATAATCCTCTCGGATGGGAATAAAATGGGCAGATTTCGTCAACCGGTCAACAATGACCCAAATCGAATCATAACTGCTAGAAGTTCGTGGTAATTTGGTGACAAAATCCATAGCAATTTGCTCCCATTTCCACTGAGGGATGTCGGGTTGCTACAAAAGTCCCGATGGTTTCTGGTATTCCGCCTTGACTTTAGAACAAGTCAAGCACCTCCTAACATAACTTGCAATCTCTTTCTTCACTCCGGGCCACCAATAAAATTCTTTCAAGTCTTTATACATTTTGTCGGCTCCGGGATGTACAGAATACCTCAACTTGTGAGCTTCATTAAAAATCAGTTCTCTCAAGTTATGGGAATCCAGAATCCACATCCGATCCAAAAAATAAATTAACTCATCGGTTTTCTGTTCAAATTTTCTCTCAGCACCACATAAAAGTTCATCTTTCAAATTATTTCTCTGTAGCGCTTCCTTTTATGCCTCGAGAATTTGAGCTTTCAAGTTCGTTTGGATTGTCATCCCCAAAGCACGAACTTGAAGAGGTTTTATTCTTTCCTTCCTACTCAGAGCATCCACCACCACATTTGCTTTCCCAGGGTGATAACGGATCTCACAGTCGTAGTCGTTGAGTAGCTCAACCCATCTCATTTGTCTCATGTTCAACATATTTTGATCGAATATATGTTGGAGGCTTTTGTGGTCGGTAAAAACAGTGCACTTGGGGCCATAAAGATAGTGCCTCCGAATCTTAAGTGCAAAGACAACGGCACCCAACTCCAAGTCATGAGTTGTGTAATTCTTTTCGTGCACTTTCAATTGTCAGGATGCGTACGCGATAACCTTTTCCTTTTGCATCAACACACAACCAAGACCTTGGTGTGATGCGTCACAGTACACGAAAAAGCCATCCGTCCCTTCGGGAAGAGTTAGAATCGGGGTGTTACATAACTTTTGCTTTAACAACTGAAACGCCTCTTCCTGTTTGTCACCACATTAAAACTTTCTATCTTTCTGAGTCAAGAGAGTCAAGGACTGAGCTATCTTGGAGAAATTTTCTATAAATCGCCTGTAATAACCCGCCAAACCAAGAAATTGATGGATCTCGGTTGGGGTCTTAGGCGTTTCCCACTTCTTTATCGCCTCAACCTTGGCCGGATCCACATGTATGCCTTTCTCGTTAATCACATGGCCAAGAAAGTGAATTTCTCTAAGCCAAAACTCACACTTTGAAAACTTGGCGAATAATTTCTCGTTCCGAAGCAATTCCAAAATCAACCGCAAGTGTTGCTCGTGCTCCTTCTTACTTCGAGAATATATAAAGATGTCGTCGATAAAGACTATCACAAATTTGTCTAAGTAGGGTTTGCATACCCTATTCATCAGATCCATAAACACTGCCGGAGCATTGGTTAGCCCGAAAGGCATAACCAAAAACTCGTAGTGACCGTACCGAGTCCTGAATGACGTTTTCGGTATGTCATCCTCCGGGATCCTTAACTGATGATAATCGGATCTTAGGTCGATCTTAGAAAAATGAGTCGATCCCTGCAATTGGTCAAACAAGTCATTGATCCTCGGGAGTGGATATCGGTTCTTAATCGTCAATTTATTCAACTCCCGGTAGTCGATACACATCCGAAAAGATCCATCCTTCTTTTTCACGAACAAGACCGGAGCTCCCCAAGGTGAGAAACTCGGTCTAATGAATCCTTTCTCTAAAAGTTCCTGCAACTGATTCGACAACTCTTGCAATTCAGACGGTGCCAAACGGTAGGGGGATCTAGCAATAGGTGCGACACCGGGTACCAAGTCGATCCTAAACTCAACTTGCCGTGGAGGGGGTAATCCGGGCAAATCCTCGGGAAAGACTTCCGAATCTCCTGAATCTTAATCTCCTTCGATTTCTTCTCAATGACGTTAGCAAGAAACGCGTAACTTCCCTTCTTAAGGTATTTCCATGCCTTCTTGCAAGACACAATGTTCAAACTCCTTTCGGGCTTATCGCCTTGGACAATTAGGACTTCACCGTTTGAGAGCGGAATTCGAACTATCTTTTCTGAGCAAACAATTTCGGCTCGGTTTTTAGATAACCAATCCATGCCGATAACAACATCAAAACTACCGAGCTCTATCGGGATAAGGTCTACATTAAAATGGTGATTATTTAGGTTCATGGTGCAACCTCGGATAATGTCACTAGCTTTAATCAATTTACCATTAGCTAGTTCTATAGTGTAAACTTCTTTCAATTTTTGTGATTCTAAGTTAACCAATGATCTAAATTCAGTAGACATAAAACTTCTATCGACCCCTGTATCAAAAAGTATAGATGCATATAGATCATTGACGAGAAACGTACCCGTCATCACATTCTGGTCCTAACGTGCATCTGCAGCCCCAATCACAAAAGCTCTACCCTTGGCTTGATTTGTTGTGTTCCCACCATCTCTGCCCAAATTGGGACATTTGTTCCTGAAGTGACCAATCACCCCACATTCATAACAACCTCTCGGTGCATTGGGGTCGAACCTGCAGTAGTTCGCTGTATGCCCCACTCGTTTACATTTTGAACACACGAACTGTTCGCAAGACCCAAAGTGTTGAGAATTGCACTTGGCGCAAAGAGGTGGATTTCCAGCGTTTGCCCTTTTCTGCGGTGCCACAGCAACATAATTCTTAGTGGTCTTTCTTTTCTTATTAGCTCCCCCAACATTCTTTCTCACTACTTTTCCTTCATGTTTCTTCTCCACGGATCCCTTTTTAATCAACACACCATTTCTCACCATTTCATCAGTCAACTCACATGACAATTGAATCACACTTTGCATAGTAGTGGGTTTGGCTGAAGTAACCATTCCCCGGATTTGGGGCACTAATCCCCAGATATACCTTTCGATCCTCTTGGGTTCTAGTGTCACCAGATATGGCACCACACGGGACAACTCTTGGAATCGAGTCGTGTAATCCAAGATTTCTGCTCCATCCATTTCTACATTCCAGAATTCAACCTCAATCTTCTTCAATTCATTCCGAGGACAGTACTCCTCTATCAGCATTTTCTTAAACTCATCCCAAGTCAGGTTATCAGCAACATGTTCTCCTAACGCATCCATCCGGGAATTCCACCACGTTAGGGATTCGCCCTGCAGAGAGCAAGCAGCATACTTAACCTTCTGATTATCCAAGCAGTTACTGATTTTTATGACAGACTCCATCTTTTCTAACCAACGAACAATCCCAACTGCCCCCTCACTACCATGAAAATCCAGGGGTTTTCCTGCAGAGAAGTCTTTAAAGGTACAACCGCGGTTGGTGTTACAAGTATTAGTGCCACCACCAGCACCACCACCGGCTCCAACACTGCCAGGAGTATCACCACCAGTGCCACCAGCACTCCTAATTAACCCTGCAGTGATCTGTGCCACAATTTTTGGTATAGCCGCATCAATCCCTTGATTTATCAACTGGGTTAAATCTGGCTGAGTATTCTCTGCCTCATTATGCTAAGGATCCCTCCTCGGTGGCATATTCTAAAAACAGAAACGGATAGGAATTTGATAAAAGTTTGAGTAAATGAAGGTACTTGATTAGAAATCACTCAAAACATAGTAAACAAGCCATACATAAAAGACATGTTTTTGAGAATGACAATAAAAATTTTAACCGAATCATGTACACGAGGTAACAAATAAGGATGATAACAATACACAAATAATAACCAAATAAAATTTATGGCATACAAGGATTCATCCAAAATATAGTTCATTTCCATCATCAAAAAATTTACAAAAGTGCTTCACCGAGCATATGAAGTAACTAGGGTTTACAAGAGTTAGTAATAATTTTTACAAAATTAGGCATCAGTTAGAACTATGCCAAGATACCCCAAAAGAAACAAAGTGTTTGTAACCCAACAAAAAGGACCTGAGCACATGTCGCTCAGTGACCGAAATAGAAGCCTAGAACAACAGCAATGAGTGTGACAAAGAAAGTCACTAGTACAACCAATCCCGGGTGGACCCTCTTCTCAACACGATTGATCCATTGGTTCCTGTTTAGCTCTGACGCCTGAAAGGTAGTAAAGAGCTGATATAGCTCCGGTATCCGCTCTAGAACATCCTCCATCACAGTATGAAACTGATCTAGTGTCATCTCGTGTCGAGTGCAAGTCTCCACTAGCTCATCCATCTGTACCTCCCTCTAAGTCCTAGTATCCAGTGGGCTCCTCCTCTTCTTCCTCCTCATCTGACGAGATCTCAATAATAGCAGGGCAGTCCTAGTAGATGATCCTCCGACCTCAAAGGTCGATCCTGGAAATCGCGGCTGTCCGCTAGCAGGAGCAGCAGGGTGAAGTATGATAGTCACTGGTGCTACCCGGGATGGGGGTAGGGCCTGAATAGGCGAGGGTAGACGGCTCCCTAAGTCCTCAGAGTTGGTCGCGTAGCTAGACTCGCCGGGCACATAGTGCACCGACGGATCCTCCTCTGACGTATTACTAGGCTCGGGCGCACTCCAATCACCTGATGTTGTAGGGACAGGCACTAGAGGGATGTTGTTGAGGCTGTCCGCCTCGTCGTCCGTGAAGTACTGCTGATATGAAGGTGATGATGATGAAGACATGATGTGACGGAGAACGTAAAGCTGGTAAGAATAAGTAATGCAAAATGATATGCAATGCACACATAATTCCTAAGGTTCTTTGCAATGTTTCTTAAGGTCATAGTCTAGGTTCGGGTCTCAGGCAAACCTAACTCTCTATAACCAGTGCTCTGATACCAAGTCTGTCACACCCCGCCGAAGGCGGAAACACGGAGGTGAGACGAGAGCGATGCATCGAACACTTAGGCGCAAGAGAATGCTAACGGGTACATTGCAAATTGCATAAAGAACCATTACTAAAACCAAAAGTCAAGTATGTCATACAATATCCAAATTCAAACAACAAACTGAGGGGTCTATCATACAAACAAAAGCCCAAAAGTACAAAACATCCCATAATGAAACCACAATTTCTAAACAAAAGCGAGCCCCCATGAACCTTATCTTCAATTCTGTTTACCTGAAAGCATGTTTTAAAAACAGGTCAACTAAATAAATAGTTGGTGAGTTCGCAGGTTTTGCGACTCTAAAAAAAGTTTATAAAAATTTAAAAATTAAGTACACATGTATTAGATAACACATTTCCATGAGTCGTAATCAAAGCCTCGACAAAATAAAACAAAGTACCCCATGCGGAAGTCATATGCAAACAACCGCCTAAAAATCGGCTAATTCTGCGCCCAAGTGACCCTACAAGTCTGGTTGGCGCGACCAACCACGGGCAGGGGTGTCGACCCAAGTAGTACAACCCAAAATTCCCAACGGCTACGCTCAGCTAATTGATTACCTAAAATTGGGGACTTTAATGCAAAAAATAAAATAACTCACGTATTCTATGTATCATATAACATGTGACTAAATAAAAATGAAACAACTTTCCCCCAAAAACAGTAAAACAGTAAGTAAAGAGAGGCCGCGAAACTCACCTGAACGAAGCAGGTGAGATGTGCGACGCGTTCGACAAACACAGATGAAAATCGAGTCCTAACCGGGTCCTACTAATCAAGTGGACATAAAATAACATTTTAGGACTCCTAAAGAATGTGACTAAGTCAACCAAGCTAAAATGGCGATTCAATCTACTGTATACCGAAAAACCCGTGCATACGCGTACGAACCGCTTAAAATTGTAAAACCGGCTTTTATATAAATTCGTGACTTTAAAACTTTAAATTTAATATCTTATTAAAGTATATCAGTAGTTTAAAAGTTTATTAGGTAAAATCCTAACTCACGGTATTGCTTTGTCCAAAAACGCGATTACGCGCGTAAAGTCCGGTTTATGGTCCGAAAATCCGATTTGTCCGAAATTAGGGTTTTAGTGTGATATTAGCACCCAATTTAAAAGTCCAGAATTAAGTTTTTAATGAGATTATACTTCTGTCCAAAATCCCGCAGAACTTTTATAAAATCCATTTTATATAAAAATTTCCAAATTTAGTAACTTTTTATAAAATTTTAATTGACCATAATTCCAAAATTATAGTTAGACATAAATTTAATGCTTGAATCTTATACCAAATGATCATATACATAAACAAAAATTTCTGACCAAATTTCATATTTTTCCAATATCCAGATTATTTATTATGAATATAATATTGTTAAAAATTAACAAATTCGGGAAAACTAGTTAAACTCATTAAAACTTTACCAAATTTTTACCAGATTCATTTTAGGTCCATATGAGATTCCATTCCAAGTTTCAAGTCTAGAAGTTTTCCAGAAGTATGAAATCCCCAAATCAATTGTTTAAATTTTATAAATACAAAATACCTACTTAAACAACTCCAATTTTCACGAAATTTGGACAGGAGTCTACAGTTATGATATACTAATCACTTTCCAAATTCCAGAATTTTCCAATACTCAGAGGTATTTTTCTCAATTTTCATGTATTAAACTTGTAAGAATTTTTATAAATAATCCATAAAGAGTTTGATCACCAAAATTTCCAGATCTTCCTTTTAAAACATATCCTACTGTTTAAAAATAAATTTGGGTGCCAAATCAACCATTTTGAAAAATCAACCAAGAACATGCTTGTTCTTGAACATTCAAACAAACTAACAAGTTTTAATCAAGATTATACCTTCCAAATCAGCAAATGGAGGTGGAATTTTGATGCTAAGCTACTGAGTTTTTTTTATTTATAACCTACAATCATAAATGTGGTTCAATTCCATGTTTAAAGACTCAAAATCAACAAAACTCACTTTAAAATCAAGAAATGCAAGAATGAACACCCAAGTGTTCATACACTTTGATTATCAAATCTTTCAAGATTTTCACTAAATAACTCATTGTGGATGATTACAACTAGTTTTCATCCATAAATACTTGTTAAAATCACAAGATTCAAGCTTAAAACTCTTAAAAACAACAAAACTTGAAAATCAAAGTGAGTGTGTGTAGTGTGTGTATTCTTGGTGTTCTTAAGAACACATGCAATGATCAAAACAGAAAGTTAAAGATGAAAATCATGTTATAATACCTTCAAAAAACTAAAAACAAGCTCATGAATCCATTGGAACCAAGAATCAAGCTTGGAAATGGATGATTATGAGCTTGAATGGATGATTTTGAGCTAGAATTCAAATTTAGGGTGTGTTTGGGTGGGGGTGGAGAGGGTTTTCAGCTGGAACAAGGAGAGGGAAGGGGGAAAATGGGTGGGGGGTTGGGTATTTATAGGTGTAGAAGAGTTCTTGAGTTTTAAAAGACCAAATGTATAAAAAAATACCCACTTTTTATAAAAAAAAATACACCCCTAAAAACTAAAATAAACATTTTTATCTAAACATAAAAATTTAGAATCTAAAATAATGAATTTTAGAAATTTTTAAAACACAAATACGCAAAAAAAATTTACGGGTTTTTAACGGAAAAACCACCTGTGATCGTTAGTTTAATCAAGAATCACAAAAGTTAGTACATATAATATTATAAAATATCATTCTTAACAAAAATATAAATATAAAAATTATTTTCGAGAAATTAAATTTTACCGTTTATTTAACGCGTTCGCAGTATACGCAGTGTATGCACTTAACCGGGTTTTCTAGTTCGGAACTTAGTGTTTGCTAAGGTAGTATTCCTAGAATTCCTAGAAACACTTAATATATATAAAACCATAATATTTAAAAATATGACGTATAAAAAGTTGAGAAACGGTAAGGACCTGAAAAACCGCGGTTGTCACACTTTGAACACCCTTGGGGACTCATCATCCTCGATGAGGTTTGTCTCACCATCCCAAACGGCACAATTTACTAATGGTATCATAGGCACTCACGTTCCGTTCAGGATGGTGGGGCAAACCTCATCGAGTAGGGTGAGTCCTTGGGGGTGTTCAAGAGGACACCTTAGGCAAATCCCACATCCCTGATTGGGATGGTGGGGCAAACCTCATCGAGGACAATGAGTCCATAAGAGGGGGCTGATTGTAACATCATAAGCAAATCCCACATCGGTCATGAACAAGAGAGATGATGGGTTCATAAGGAATTATCCACCTTAAATAGCATCAATGCGTTTTGGGCGCATTGGCTGTGGATGAGAGGAGAACTCAACAGTTAAGCGTGCTAGAGTAGGAGTAGTATCAGGATGGGTGACCTCCTGGAAAGTCTCCACCCAAGCAACAAAAAACAAATATGTGAGCTCCTCATTGGCAAAGCAGACAATATTGGTGGTATGAGGGGCCAGATGTTACATGGTATGTGTACTTACTAAAATATAAGTTTGAAGACTTTGAAGTATTAAAAGTGAAGTACAAAATTAGCTCAGTAAAATGAAAAAAAGGCCATTTGGTCATACCGAGGTGGCGAATATCTAAGTTATGATTTTGACAAACATCTAAAGAAGTGTGGAATGGTTTCACAACTCACTCCACCTGGAACACCACAACACAACATGTATCCAAAAGGAGAAATCAAACATTATTAGATATGGTTTGATCAATGATAAATTGTGTAAATTTGCCTCACTTCTTCTAGAGTTATGCTTTTAAAACTGTTGCTCGAATAATCAATTTGGTTCCAAACAAGAAAGTGCATAAGACTCCATATGAGATATGGCATGAGAGGAATCCCAGTTTATCCTACTTAAGGGTCTGGGGTTATGAAACCTATGTGAAACGTGAGACTTCCAACAAATTGGAACCCATAGATGAAAAAGGTTGTTTTCGTTGGATACCCTAAAAAAACTAGGGGCTACTATTTTTATTACCTTGATGAAAACAAGGTTTTCATATGTCAAAGAGGAGTCTTCTTGGAAAAGGAATTCCACACGAATGGGCCGATTGGAAATATTGTAGATCTTGAAGAAGCTCAAGGAACACAAACCACCCCGCCTGAGGTTGAAACCATCGAACAACAAAGAGTTGTTAAACTTGAACCAGAGACATTTTAGGAACCAATTGCAACACCAAGCGCTCGCATGACTAGTAGGATACATCAAGAGCTTGAGAGATATGGATTTCTCATGCAAGATGATAATATATATATATATATAGTGGATCAAGTTGAACCCATTAACTACAAGACCACAATTTCATATTCAGAATCTGACAAATGGCTTAAAGCCATGGGCGCTGAGATGTAATCCATGTATGATAACCAAGTCTGGGACTTAGTTGATCTTCCTCCAGATAGACGGACTGTAGGAAATAAGTGAGGTTTCAAGAAGAAAACATACATGGATGGAAATGTGCCTACTTCTAAAGCAAGGGTTGTTGTGAAAGGACTCACTCATACTCAAGTAATTGATTATGATGAAAATTTTCTCCGGTCGCCATGCTTAAATCAATCAGAATTCTAGTGGCCATATCAGCGTATTATGACAACGAATATGGCATATGGATGACAAAACAACTTTTCTTAATGGACGCCTTACTGAAGATGTGTATATGGCTCAGCCTGAAGGTTTTATCGATCCAAATAATCCTGACAATGTATGCAACCTCCAAAAATCCATCTGTGGATTGTAACAAGCATCTTGAAGCTGGAATCTTCGGTATGATGGGAAAATCAAAGAGTTTGGTTTTCTCCAAAACGAAGATGAGCAGTGTGTTTACAAAAAGGTAAGTGGGAGCACAATGGTATTCCTTATACTATATGTAGATGTCATATTATTCATTGAAAATGACATTTCAACCTTGTAGGACGTTAAATCCTGGCTTAGATGGTGTTTCACAATGAAGGATCTTGGCGAAGCCGCCTATATTCTTGGGATAAAAATCTATAGAGAGAGGTTGAAGCGACTTTCATGTTTAAGCCAAAGTGTATATATTAATAAGGCCATTTGACGCCTCTCAATGCAAGACTCCAAGCAAGGATTCTTGCCCATGGCACATGGAACGATCTTGAATAAGTCTCAATGTACCGGTACGGATGAAGAGAAGAAGAAAATGGAAATTCTGTTATAGGATCAATTATGTACGCCATGTTATGCACTTGGACAGATGTTTCGTATGCTTTGAGCATATCGGCAAAACCCAGGTATAAATCATTGGATTGCAGTTAAGAATATCCTGAAGTACTTGAGAAGAACCAATGATATGTTCTTAATTTATGGAGGAGTGGAAGACGAGCTCATTGTAAGTGTTATACTGATGCTAATTCTCGATCACAGACGGAATTTGTATTTGTTGGATATTAGATGTCCGATCATCGTTAATATCAACGGTGCTATCGAGGTACGATCCGAAGAGTTACACTTTGGGCAAAAACAAAACATAACGTTTAAATGTTAAATGTTATTTCATGAAACGCGAATTCGGAATTCGGTGGATTAAATATTTATTAGTTATTTCGTATTTGATTATTTAGAATAATTAATTACCGAAAGACGGAATGTGGTTTTATATATATTAGTAAAATATATATTAACAGGTTTTATATTTAATAGTTAAATATAAAATATGTTCGGTTTACGCAAGATGGTTTATTAATTGGCGTAATTATAAACTGTAGGGACTGGAACTGATTAAGTGTTAATCAGTTAGTAATTAAATGTTAATTACAAAGGGGTTGACTTGTAAATAATAGGATTATATAAACATGATTAAGTCAAAACCCTAATCACTTTTTGTGGCCTCCCTTCCCCCTCCTTGCGATTGTCGGCCACCCCCCCCCCCCCGTTTCCGTCAGACGCCGCTCCACCACCTGCCGACGAGCCGCCGACCAGCGGCTGTTGCTCCGCCGTGAACCGCCCAACTCGTCGCAAACCGTTAGCCGGGTGATCCCCTCCTTCGCGCGAGCCATTTACCGCGAACCGGGTTCAACCCGCAAGTCGGACCGGGAGTTTTCGTGAGACAAGTTCGTGAGACGAGTTTGTTATTGTCAACTAGCGTGACGTTCTTTACACCCGAGTGTTACAACACGGTTTTATTGACAAAGGTATAAACTTGAAAACCCCCTATGGTTGCATTCATTATTATTATTATTGTTTAAATGTTCGTGTAATCGGATCACTGTCGGATAAAGTTTAGAACTTTATAATCATGTGCCTTAAACTGCTTCCGCTTCGTAAATCTGATTTTGTAAACTATTTTGTTTTAAACGTTAAAACCGGTGCACGATTACTAACAGTATTCACACTAAATGGTGGGCCAAAAACTTGGAAGAGTTCAAAGCAGGGTGTTGTTGCCCGGTCTATCACTGAGTCTGAATACATTGCAATATCAGATACAACAAAGGAGGCAACTTGGATGAAGAAGTTCATTGCTGATCTCGAGGTAATGTCGAGCATTGAGAAACCAATTAAGATATTATGTGACAACTTTGGTGTTATTCCCCAGGCAAAAGAACCAAGGTCACATCATAGCACCAAGCATATACTCAAGAAGTTCCATTATATATGGGAGATACTTGAACAAGGAGACGTCATCATAAGCAAAATTCAAATAGATCATATTCTAGCAGACCCGTTTACTAAGCCCTTACCTCAAGTGAAACATGGAGTGCATGCTAGAATGATAGTGCTTAGACACCTAGTGAGTGGATATGATTTGTTTTTGTATTTGGGTATTTTTGAACTGTAACGGTAACATTTTATATGATTTTGAATTAAAGGTTGTATTCTTCATCATTAACGATTAATGTGTTTAAATTTTAGCATGATTACATCCTTGAATAAAAGTTACTCTAAATATCCATGGTGAATTAGTTTTGAATCCGAACTAAGACTATTGTGAATCGGTTTGTTTGTTCATAATAGTAGTTTGTTCATAATATGAAGGTCCAAAAGAGATGAAGAACAAATTCACGAATATTCATTAGAGAATAAATGTCAGACGTAACCCATTTCAAAATTACTTCATGGATTATTGTCATAATTAGATTTTGAAAATGGTATTGTCCTTGTATCGTCAGACTTGAGATACATACTAGAACTTAATTCTATGGAGAATTGCTCTTAACATAGTCTAATACTATGCGTTAATTAGGCAGTTATATAGATTATAGTTGGGAGTTAATCTAAAGTTCAATAGGGGTTGCATGTAGTCAAGATGAGATATGTTTTCTTACCTATGTAAGTGGTTGACATCTCTGGGCCCCTTTTTGATTCAAAGTGGTGCATATGCACGGTCGTGCTCAAACTGATGGACTACTTTGGATTTTGATCAAGAAAGAGAATTATTGAACACTATATGAGAATGAACTGTGATCGATGTCTCATGTTCAATGGGATGTCCATTACAGAAATGATAACTGACATATTAACAATGACTGTTATGAATAGTTAAGTAAGCGTACTTAAACTAATCGGGAATAGTAGACAACTTACTAATCGGGCAGTGAGATGTAGCTAGACATCCACCACTGTTTGTATTGACAAGATGATCGAGACTTGTGCAAATGAGAGACTGTTGAACTTGTATGCTTAAGTAACGACATTTGACAACTCTGCTACTAAGGTAAGATGCAAAAGGTTTACACTAGGGGTTAGTAAATAACCGAATCATAATCGAATTAACCGACTTAACCGAACCAAACAATTAACTGATGTTCAGTTAAGCCAAAACCGATTAACCGAAAATTGTGGTTTGGTTTTAGTTTTGGGGTGTGGCATAACCGAATTAACTGAACTGAAGCGATTATACATTAACCGAATAGAAATCACATATTTTTTAAGTGCATGCCCATGACTTCTTGCTGCATTTGAATCTTTAAGAGCATGCCCTTGAATTCATCAGTAATTGTATTTGCATCCGGAAAACAATCAAGTCACTGTAATTTGGTTTGCATCTTGAAACTAGCTATGTGATTGTTCCGCCTAATCATTTTTTAGAGCACAATTGTTATAATATTCACAAGAGTAAACTGCCATTTTCGTCCCTGTGGTTTGATCAAAATTGCCACTTTCATCCAATAGTTTGATTTTTTGCATCGGGCTCCTTGTGGTTTTAAAATATTGCCATTTTCGTCCGGTCACTTAGCACCATCTTTTTTTATCAGTTAAATGAGGGGTAAATCAGTCTTTTTACATCTGTTTTTTATTTTTCCATTTTTTTAATGCCATTTAAATCTCCTCCCTCCCCATTAAACCCTAATCATCGACATTTGTTGGAAAAAGAGCATTCGCAAACCACTGAGTCTTCTTCATTAACATCTTCAAGAAAAATGGTGCATTTTCGTCCCTGTGGTTTGATCAAAATTGCCACTTTCATCCAATAGTTTGATTTTTTGCATCTGACTCCTTGTGGTTTTAAAATATTGCCATTTTCGTCCGGTCACTTAGCACCATCTTTTTTTATCAGTTAAATGAGGGGTAAATCAATCTTTTTACATCTGTTTTTTATTTTTCCATTTTTTTAATGCCATTTAAATCTCCTCCCTCCCCATTAAACCCTAATCATCGACATTTGGGGGAAAAAGAGCATTCGCAAACCACTGATGATTCTTCATCAACATCTTCAAGAAAAATGGTGCTTTGCTCCTCATGTGGATCGCAAACCACTATTCGCACATCATGGACGTCCTTGAACCCTGGTCGTCGGTTTTATTGCTGCAATAGGCAGGTACTCATTCGCAATTTTTGTCAGTAGATAATTAATTCGGACTGCCATTTCATCTAATTCAAAGTGAATTGATTACAGGGAAGGAGTTGTGGGTTTGTAGGTTGGGCTGACACTCCAATGTGCCAAAGAGCTGTTGAAGTCATACCAGGCCTGCTGAAATCCATTAACAAACATGAAGAAGTAGCTAAAACTATGGCAATGGAGAGTAGAAGACATGAAAAACTAGCTAACTCTATAGCAATGGAGAATAAAAGATTAAAGTTTGTTTTATGTTTTAGCTGTGTGTTGTTCATATTGTATTTCTTTTTTCATTGATTAAAACTCATGTACCAAGTATTATGTTAATGAATGAAGGTGTTTTGATCCAACTATGATGTAAACATATTATTATGTATGTTTTGGCTGCATTTTTTTATGTATTTCCTTTTTCATAATTTCGATGCTGAAATCCTTTTCCATATTGTATTTCCTTTTTCATAATTTCGATGTACCACTTTTTGATTTATGAATTGATTTAGATGTACAGATGATAATTTCAATGTACCACCTTTTTATTTATGAATAAAAATTGGTCAAACCTTTTGATTTATGATAATTTAGATGTACCACAGATGATAAATTGGTCTGACTTTTTGGCTGCACTTTTTGGTCAATTGATTTATGAATACAAATTGGTCAAACTTTTTGAGTACAGATGATACCAAACATTTCACAAATTGATTAATAAGTACAGATGATACCAAACAGAACATAGTTACCAAAATAGAATACCAAAACAGAAATGGTTTGACTTTTAAGTAGAATACCAAACAGAACAGAGTTACCAAAACATAACAGTCATACCAAAAACATAACAGTACCCATTAGACCCGTTACAAAAACAGTTGAGACCCACCTTCACTTGATTTTACAAAAGTACCCTTTTGATTAGTCAAATCCTCATTACTTTCACAAATGCCCAGATTTGGATTTTGTCCCATACACACAACCCGAAATCTTGTAGTATCATTCTTTGTAATAAACAATTGCCTTCTACTTTCTATTGCAAGCTTTTTGACCAGTGACTTTATAGTATCTCTATCACTAAAAGCTTGACCAACATAGAATGGGCAATCCAAAGAGTCTTTAGCCTTTTTCTTATTCTTCCTAATGCTCCTCACTGCTTTATGCAAAGTTGTGTCATTTTCAGACTCACTAAGACTGTCAAAGTCATCTAGATCAACTTCATATTCATCATTAATAATCTCTTCACGTTCTTCACTAATGTCAAAGTCTACCGCTGATCTGAATTCATCCATATCAACACTAAAATCTAGAACCAGGTTATCTTCATCTACTATGAAATCAGAATCCTCATCATCATCATTAACATTACACATTGTTTTCAAGTGATCCACATAGACCTCAATTACCTTATGATTATGAGAATATTTAAGCAAGCTAATAACATCATTATCATTAGACAAAGGTCTCAAACCAAAATCCAAGTCTTCTCCTGGAATCTTAAAGTGGTATTTCATTACATCTTATCATTAGACAAAGGTCTCAATTACCTTATGATTATGCCCGTTTGCCTTCTATCTCTATGTAATTTCCCTTTGGGAGTTGTGTTAATTAGTAAGTTAAAAGGACAAAAAGAGAAAGTATCATTTCATTCATTATGATGACAGAAAAAAGCTCAGAATTCACCTTGTCAACAAAATCAACTTTACCCCTCTCATATGTTATGTTTGGAAACGTGCTAAATTCTCCCCCGTGGTGGAATTCCAATGTAAACAAGTAAGGATTGATGCCTGAAAAGTGTAAAATACAAACATTAATACATATTCATTATCCAACAAAACATGAAGAAATAGTAATCGACGAACCATAAATGAGGCCGGGATCGAATTCTTTATCACGTTCTCGAACAGTCCACATTTCATCACCCATTGTCGTTTACTTTTCCTCGAAGGTTTTCACAGGGATGAAGTTTTTGATTGACTCACGTATGTTAGACAATGAATCATCGATGATTAGGGTTTAATGGGGGAGGGAGGAGATTTAAATGGCATTAAAAAAATGGAAAAATAAAAAGCAGATGTAAAAAGACTAATTTACCCCTTATTTAACTGATAAAAAAAGATGATGTTAAGTGACTGGACGAAAATGACAATATTTTAAAACCACAAGAAGCCAGATGCAAAAAATCAAACTATTAGATAAAAGTGACAATTTTGATCAAACCACGCGGACGAAAATGATAGTTTACTCTATTCACAACAATTTTGCGTCTTTCAACTATCTAATTATTGAGATAATTTTGTTGTCTCAGAGTAAGTGGATCTGCACCATATTGTTTTCAATTTATTTCTCATTAGTTTTTTTTTTAATGGCTATCCCACATCGGTCATGTGAGCCAACTTGGAGCTTCTTTCCTCTTTATATATTACATTACACTATTACTTAAGAACCAAAGTCGGTGGCTTTTTGCCACCGACATACTCCCCCTTCTAGTTCGTTGAATTGTCACAATCCACCTTCTATTCAAGTTTGTTATTTTACAAAACCATCCCCTCAAGCTGGGTTTTAATACATAACTATTTTTGACTATTTTAAAAAACCACCCCTTAAGTTTATAAAGTTTTGATTTTAATCCCTGTAATATATAAAATTTAATTTTTCTTCAACAATTTTCGTTCACTAAATTTTTTTTTTAATAAGTAGTGGTTGTATTTAGTATTTTTTTTCTTGGCGTCCAGATATAAGTTTTGTCATACACATTTATAAGTGTCGGTGACCATTGCCCCCAAACCCACAACTCCCCCGCAAGTTTATAAAATGTCAAAAATTGGTGTGTTTCTCCACCGCCACGCCACATGTCACCTCCCTGTTGGTTCGTTATAATTTTTTTGAGTTTTTTTCTTTAGTTTTTTTCGCAACGTGAATTTTATAAGTTATTTTTTGTGCTTAGCCACGTTAATTTCACTGACTCAACCGTTTAAATATTCTAAAAAATATGTCCGCGTCCAGCCACGGAGCGCGAAGCTAACCCGAGTCGTCATAACTTCATACGTTTTTTGTATGTATTTAACCGCGTTTCTGTTTTTGCTTAACCACGTTATTGTCACCGCATCAACCGTTTAGGTTTCGCCTCCCGCCGTAGAGCGCGGGCAAGCTTTCTCGTTATTTTTATTACCTGGGTATAACATTTAGGGCATGTTTGGGATTGCTTATTTTAAGCTTTTTATTGAATTTTGTAAAAAAGTTATAAGGAGTTTTGAAAAGTAAGTTTCCCCTTACTTCTCAAAAACTATTTTCCCCCCTTTAAAAAGTTAAAAGGAATAGCAAAAGTCACCATCACCAAACACCTTTTTAACTTATAAAAATTAATAAATAGTTTCAATAAGTAATCCCAAACACCCCTTAGCCCATTTGATTATAGTATATACAAGAGTTGATGAGAATTCATTTTGGATTCAATATTTTTATAGGGTTTATAAAATTAAGAAGGCAGGGGAGGCTAGGACTAAGCTTTGAAGAGAGCAATTTCGGGGAGGAATATGAAGAATTAAGTTGGGATGTAGATGAAGATGATTAGGTTTTATATCATTTATATATAAAAGAGTTATTTTTAAATCATTTATATATAATAGAGTTATTTTTAATAAAAATATTATCTTACTGTTCACAAATTTAAGTTTTTAAAAGAGTTATTAATTTGGATTTGAATTGTAGCCAAATTCTTAAGCTCAATTTTTTTTGGTCCGTATCAAAAGTTTTGTTTTAGCGGTTAACCGATCGAACCGAACGACCATCTATAACCGATTAACTGAAACCGAATTAATCAAAACGATCAGTTTTCAAAAACCCATCACCGAAGCTATCGGTTTCGGTTTTGGTGGGGGCTCAAAACTGAACGGAACCGACCTGTGCTCACCCCTGGTTTACACCAAGAGCAACGACTAGACAAGTTGTTTAAAGGTTAAACAATTTAACGCGAAATGGCAAAAGACAATTATTATTAGGAATAATCAAAGTCCAGGAATTAGTTATTATTATTTAAGAAATAGTAATTAATTAATTAATAAATATTGAAATTAAATAATGGTTTTATTTAGAATAAAACATTATTTAATAAGTTTTAAATAATTTGCGATATATAATTACAAAAATAAAATCTTTTAAATATAATTTTTTTAAATATATATATATATATACAAGTTAAAATAGTATTTAAGTATCTTGAATAAATATTTTGAACGTAAATATGGAAACGATGAGTCTTACGTATACGTACCAAATAATGTTACATATACGTGACACATAGTGTTTACATATATGTAACATTAACATAATGATAATTGTTACATATACGTAACACTATGTTTGAGAGTGGTTATCATGGTTATCACATAAATATTAGTTAGCATTTGAACCTCACCCTATATATATATATATATATATATATATATATAGGGGACGTATCAAATGATAACCCTGAGTTGTTGTAAAAACCCAGAAACTCATTTTTAGCCACACATTTTATTTCTTGATTTTTATTTTATTTTTAAACTACAGGGGTATATGGGTCATTTTCTACTCTCTATAAACCCTATTATATTCTCATCTCTCTCTTCAAACGCATCTTACGTCTCTCTCTCTAAAAATACAGTCCCCATCTTCTTCTCTCTCAAAACACCCCATGTTCATCAAACCTAGAGAAGAAGAATTGGTGGTGTTCAAGCTTAGATCTAGCCTTCTGATGG
This sequence comes from Smallanthus sonchifolius, assembly GCA_023525975.1. Lineage (NCBI taxonomy): Eukaryota > Viridiplantae > Streptophyta > Magnoliopsida > Asterales > Asteraceae > Smallanthus > Smallanthus sonchifolius. Next base: position 1,498,895 of record JAKNSE010000030.1, on the reverse strand, counting down.
TGATGATGAAGAACCACTGCATCCCCCTTCCAAGCTAAAACCATCTTCTAATTTTCACCATCTCTGCTCTCCGACCTGCTCATGACGCCAACCGCCGCAACTATGAACCGCCGCCGCCTTCATATTCATGTCTGACTTGCGCAGATCTCGCACAGATCTTGTTCGATGGCGTTCCGGTTGTGGGGGGTTGATCTGGTTCGATGGCGTCCCGGTTGTGTACGAGCACAGTGGTGAATTTTTTTTTTTCACATGTCTGACTAACGTAAGATTAATTCTTCCAAAAAGGATTAACTTTTTACTCACTTGATGAACAATTAAAGACCCTCATCTTATATTAAATTATATTTCTTTTTTTTTTCAATTTAGCCACAGGAATACAAGAAAGTAGCAAAGAAAGCATTGAATTTCATAAAAGAAAATCTTTACAACCCACAATCTCGAAGGCTGTAACACAGTTTCAAAATGGGGCTTCGAAAGCTCCTGGATTCAAAATGGGGCGGCGAGTTAGATTTGAGGTATACTTTTGATTTTATTTATTTCGTACAGTGAGATTATTTGGAAATAATTTTTGATTTAAGGAATGGTTGGAGGTTAATTTTTGGGGCATACTAATGGGACACGGGAATTGCTATCTAGACCGGGCTCTATACGCATCGTATAGGCCAATACAATGCGTATAGCCCTTCACAATTTCCCATGCCCGACATCCTCGTACAACCTGGTCGTTCCAATATTATACGCATCGTATAGACCAATACGATGCGTATAGGGTACGAGGTACTTTCTGCAACTAGTCATCCATCACCTCGCTATACGCTCCGTATAGATCCATACGCGGCGTATAACGATGTGATGGATGACTAGTTGCAGAAAGTACCTCGTACCCTATACGCACCGTATTGGCCTATACGATGCGTATAGGGCCCAAATTTTGTGTATTTAATGGCACACGATATTCTCATTCGAACGTATACTTTCAAAAAAAAATTCCAAACAATCTCCCAAAAATTATAAACATGTCTTGGTGGTGGGATGGTAACTACGGTTTTCAGGTATATTCTAACGAGTCGGTGGAAAACAACCCGCAAAGTTCTGGCGTTCAAGAGGTGAACCGGGAGGAGGTCTCGTCCGACGTTTATTCTCATCAACGGGTAAGGCTTCCGGATTTGAACGAGCCACTGAGCAATCCCGAGTTCATATACGGTGAACCTTCTTACCATACACAGCCCACGAACGACTACGTATACGGTGAAGTCTCATACCCGACACAACAAACCGACGACTACGTATACGGTGAAGTCTCATACCCGACACAACAAACCGACGACTTCGTGTCCGAAGACAAGGAACAAAACCATCAAAACGTGTCGTATAAAACTGACCAGAATTTTCAGTCTCGTGAACAGTTGGTGGATTGGGCGGTCAGGATAGGACGTGAGAATGGTTACGTCCTTGTCACTCGACGATCGAGGAGAAAAGGCGACGATCCGACGGAACCGTTTATCAAGGTGTGGCTTGTGTGTGACCGTCACGGAGAACGTGCGTCTACTGCCACGGTTAGACGTGCCGGTAGCAAGAAAATAGGTTGTCCCTTTAAATTAGAAGGAGAGTACCAAGAAAATACTGGTGATTGGAAATTAACGGTGAAGGATGACAGTCATAACCACGATCCTAGTCAACATCTTGAGGCGCACTCCTTTGCGAGGAGACTGTCTCAGTCGGAACAACTTTTGGTGGCGAAGTTGTATTCGCAAAACATGTTGCCACGAAACATTCTGGCAACTATAAGGGAACAAAACCCAGAGAGTAGTTGCATTAAAAAGGACATTTATAATGCGATATAAAAGATAAAAAACGAAACGAGAGTCGGTGAAACTCCAATGCAGATTCTGGAAAACCTGCTTTCTTCTAAAAAATACGTCTACTATACTCGGGAAGATCCTGCCACAAATATTGTGGAGGAGATATTCTTTGTTCATCCGAAATCGTTCGAGATGTGGCGTGCGTTCCCGCACGTGTTGATGATCGACGCGACTTACAAAACAAACATGTATAGACTTCCATTTGTCCAAGTGGTCGGTGTGACCTCCACACACCGGTCGTTTTGCGTCGCTCATGCATTTATATCAAAAGAACGAGAGGAAAACTTCGTCTGGGTGCTACTGCAAATAAAAGCAATGTTGCAAAAGTGTATGGAGCCGCGTGTGATAGTAACAGACAGGGACAAAGCTCTTATGAACGCATGTGATAAAATATTTCCGGATTGTTCCAAGAACCTATGTCAGTGGCACATACACGAGAATATCGCAAAACATTGCAGGGCATCATTTACAGACGAAGACTGGGCAAATTTCAAGTATTAATGGTCGGTATTATGTGAGTCTCCCACGCCAGATATATACCAGTACAACTTCAACCGGCTTTACGAACGACTGTATGCTGCCAAACGAGGAAGTAAGTTTTGAATATTTAATATTTTCAGTATTGAATAATTATTAAATATTTAAATATTTATTCAATATTTAATATTTTTCCAGGAGTTATACATTATGTGACTAAAAATTGGTTGGACCTGTATAAAGAAAAGTTTGTATCCGCCTGGTCCAACAAAAACCTCAATTTTGGTCAACATACAACGAACCGAGTCGAGAGCCAGCATTCGCTCTTAAAGAGTTATCTTAGAAATGCTAACAGCTCCCTATATAGACTTGTTGGGTTTGTTGATGAAATTGTAACAGATCAATATTATCAATTACAGTTTGCGTTTGGAACAAGCCTCATAAGAAAAATGGATAGCCACATAGCTATTGAATTGTTTGATAACCTGCACGGTAAAGTTTCACATAAAGCTCTAAATTTGTTAGAAAACGAGTGGTACAAGTTATCACATATACGGAAACAAAATGCAACGTGTGGTTGCCAACTTTTCAGTAGTTGTGGGTTGCCGTGTGCTTGTCGTCTGGCAAGTATCGAAGCTACAGGTAAACTGTTTTGACTTTACAGGTAAATGTTATATTTTCAAACTTTTCTGACTATTTCGTTTTAATACAGGTGGCAGAATCCCGCTAGATGCGTTGGACGTCTTCTGGAGGAAACTTGATTTAAAACCGTCGTTTGTCGATGATGAAAATGTAGACGTGGATAAAGTACTTGGTCAAGTGAGAAACAAAATTATGTCAGAACCCGATCAGGTCAAAAGAAGTATGCTGTCGAGAATCGCAGGGGTGGTCTTTCCGAGCAAAAGTAACAAGAAAGCGCCTGTGGTACAAGAAGATACTCGCGGTCGTCCAACTTTGAAAAAGCAACAACAAAGGAAATAGGATGTCGCGAGAAACAGCTCATTCACAGGATCCCAACAAAGCAAATGTGACCCTGCGAGACACAGCTCGTACATTGCGTCACAAGACTCGATACAAGCGAGTTCGGTCATTCAACACCGTCGTCCAACTAAGGGTAAAGGAAAGCAACCACAAGATGATAACGCCTATCTTGGTTTTCCATTAATTATGGGGAAAGATGCGGTTAACAATATAAATTGTTTTAAGGATTCGATACCATCCGTCTTTCATCCGTACATTTCACATATACAGGATGTAAATCCCGACGGTAACTGTGGTTTTCGATCGGTAGCTTTGGGCTTAGGGTTAAATGAAAACCGGTGGCTTTTTATCAGACAACAACTTCTACAGGAGATGGACAATAAAGAGGAATGGTGGAGAACTGTTTTTGACAGAGTCGCCTTTCAAGAGTATGATATGCTACGTCACACAATAGATTGGCAGGATGTGAAAGCCGCACCAGTTAGTCGTTGGATGTCGATGCCATACACAGGACTCCTAATTGCTCAAAGATTTGGGGTGATTGTTCATCTTTTAAGCATCGCCGGTAATCAAACATTTTTTCCATTGTGGTTTGGTCCAAACGTTCACGCTCAACATCAAACTGTATCATTAGTTCACGTCAACAGGGCTCATTTCATCCACGTCAAGTTAGACGGAGATTTTTCGATTCCCACGCCGAATGCACTTTGGAATTTGCACCGAAATGATGATGCAGCAAAATGGGAAAATATATACAGTGATCGTATTGAACGATTTAAGAAAATAATGGCTACTAATGGATCTACATTTCCACAATATTTCACGACTCACGGATGATGCTTTATTAGTTTTTTATTAATTTTAAGTATAGGGTCAATTTAATTATTTTAAATTTTAATTATTTGTAATTTTAATTATTTTAAATTAATTTTAAGTTAATTATAATTAATATTTTATTAGTTTTTGATTAATTTTAATTAAATATAACTAATTTTAATTTAATATTCTATACGCCACGTATAGGGCCATACGTGGCGTATAGACTTGAACAAGATATTTTATAGGTTATACGCCACGTATTGACCTATACGTGGCGTATAACCTTTAAAATATCTTGAACAAGATATTTTAAAGGTTATACGCCACATATAGATCTATACGTGACGTATAGAATACCAAAGGTTGGTGGCTATACGCCACGTATTGATCTATACGCGGCGTATAGCCACTTGATATACCAGGAAAACGCAGCGTACAGACCCAAACGACCCAAAACAAACAAACACTAACCCATACGCGACCGGAAAAAAAGCTCGTTGATTAGGATTGTCGTCTCAAAAAAACTTCGAAAATGTACGTCTCTACACCCACGATCATTAATGTTAGGTTTATATTGAATATTAGCGGGTAAAACTGGGTAGATTAGCGATTTTTGGATTGAAACTTAAGAACTATACGCCACGTATAGGGCCATACGTGGCGTATATTTCGTCTGAGGAAGACGATGAAGCCATACGCCACGTATAGATCTATATGTTGCGTATGGCTCATGTTCTCGGCAACTTAGCCCGCGTATGGCCTGGTTGCCCGCGTATGGCTTAGTTTGCCCGGTAACTGGCCTGCGTATGGCTTGGTTTACCCGGTAACAGCCTATACGCCACGTATAAGGCTATACGTGGCGTATAGGTTTAAAAAAAAATTATTTTATTATTTAAAATAAAAAAAAATTAATTATTATTATTATTTATTATTTAAAATAAAAAACAATATATTATTATTATTTAAAATAAAAACAATATATTATTATTATTTATTTTTTATTATTTAAAATTAAAAACAATATATTATTATTATTTATTTTTTATTATTTAAAATTAAAAACAATTAATTATTATCAGATATGGCGGATCATGATGATGATATTCATATGGAGCCGCTAGACGATCTTGCGCACTACCCTTTTTTGGGTTTTCCGGCTGACTCGGAGGCGTATGCCCGGTGCCAGAAGCTCCGGGAGGTGCGGTTGGGTCCAGGGACTGCAGTTGATTGGGCGCTCCTCGAGGAGGTACAGGAGGCCGAGCGGGCTAGGGCCATCATCGGCCAGGACACGCCATGGTCGCGTCTTTTTGATCTATCGTTCACGGAGACCTACCGAGAGGTGGTCGTCGAGTTTCTTTCGACGTTCATCTACTCAGAGGCTGGGCTAGAGCCTCTTCCCGGGGAGGCGCCGGATATGGATCCGGATCATATTTCCTTTTCGATCTTTGGGATCGTTTACCGTCAGACCCTCCGTCAGTGGGCCGTCACGACGGGCTTCTACCACGAGCCTGAGACGGTCACGCCACTTTTTGAAGAGGCGGTGACGGAGGTGGACAAGGAGGAACTCCTTGTTTTTTGGGGCTTGATTTCAGATAGTCCTTGGTTGGTTACCAAGGGGAGGGTCTCGGGTATTAGAGACCCTTTGTATAGATATCTGCACCGGCTTATTTCGACGTCGATCGCACCGCGTCTGAAAAGCCGTGAGTGGTGCACCGATAGAGACCTCTTCTTTCTCTATTGTATGCTTACTGGCAGGCGGTGCGACCTATCGACGTGCCTTGCGCTTTATTTTGCATCTGCCTATATGCGGCAGAAGCGCGGGCTTTTGTATGGCGGTGCTTTCATCACGCAGATCATGCGCTCGGTTACACCATTTGACGTGCATGAGCCTGCGAGGTCACCGGCCCTTCCCCCTGTCCGATTAGACCGTCGCACGACGAGCGGCATGCGCATCACGCACCGATTCCCGCAGGGCCTTCGGTTCGTAGGGGCCGTCCAGGACCAGGTTTGGGTCCCGGTGCCGTTGCCGCAGATGCCTGGACAGGGGGACCCGCCTATGCCTCATCCGCTACATGGTGTGGCGATGGAGGACGCGCTGCCGCACGTCGAGGCCATCCACGACCATCCGCCACAGCATCCCCGACACGTACGTCGGTCTGTTAGGCTGGAGAGGGCTACCCAGGCATTGCTTGATGGCCTTGTTGCCGACTCACGGTGACAGGGTCGTCAACTCGATCGCATGGAGGACCTGATGATGTGGGCGGTTGGACAGATCGTTGATCTGTCACGAGCCGCCGGCATCGAGCCACGCCCACTACCACCGCGACGTCATTATCCGGACGACCCCGTTCAGGATGAGGGCGTGGCGGGTCAGGATGAGGGCGGAGGCGGTCAGGGTGACGACGGACCCGCTTAGCTTTAGTTATTTTATTTGTATTTTGTTTCTTTCGTTGTTATGTATGTAAAACATTTTGATGTATATATATTTAATTTTTTGATGTAATGTATATAATGTTTAGTTAATTTGTTTGGTTGTAATGTTTAATATTTTGTTTGGTTTGTAATGTTTAATACTTTGCTTGGTTATACTGTAAAAATATAACAAATGTTTAAAAAAAAAAATATATATAAAATTTATAAATAGATAACAAACTTATATTAACAAAATTATATAAATTAAAATAAAAATAAACAAAATATAAATAAAATAAAAAAAATATAATTAAATAAAAAATATCTATACGTGGCGTATAGGTCAATACGCCAAGTATAGGATTCATAAACTCCCACCTCTTCCAACTTTTGAAGCAAAAATATAACCCGTGCCTCATACGCTGCGTATAGGTCAATACGCCACGTATTGGACCAGCCGTCAGACAGAGAATGACACGTGGCATTCTGTTGGCAGTGACTGAACTCTATACGCCCTCGTATTGCCCTATACGAGGGCGTATAGGGCGGCGGCGGGTCCAATTAGCAATATTCCGTGTGTGGTTAGAATCTCCCTAATTTTTTAGGAGAGAGTGATTCTTTGGTTACAATTTGTTGGTACAGGAAAGGTGTTTAAACAAGTACCTTGGAGTACTACTTGATTTTTGATTTATTGTTGTTTACACTTGATACTCTTTCTTTAGCTGCTTTGAGCTTCTGTCTATTCCTAGAATTAATTTTTTGTTTATTTGTTTAACAATTTTTTTTTACTTTCATGATATGTGTAACCCTGGTTAAATATTTGGGGATTACTTTTTTTGATTCTTTGAATTTGTTTCTAGGGTTATTTCAAATGTGTAAACTGGATTTAGAGATGTGTAAACTGAATTTAAATTGAGGCTTTATGGTTTTAAACGGGTCTGAACAAAAAAAATAGGGTTTTTATATAGATTTGAAAAGCCCAATTTTAATTTACACGTGTTTAAATTGAATTTACACAATGTATAAACTGAATTTACACAAGTGTAAACTGAAGTTACACAAGTGTAAAGAGTTGTTATTCATGTGTTTTTACTTTGATTCTGATCTGAACACGTATAAAATTGTCTTTGTACATATTTGGAAAAGCCCAATTTTAATTTACACTTGTTTAAATTGAATTTACACATGTGTAAACTGAATTTACACAAGTGTAAAGAGTTGTTATTCATATGTTTTTATGTTGATTCTGATCTGAACATGTATGAAATTGTCTTTGTTGATGTGTATATACATATGTAAATTGTTTTTGTTCATGTGAATTGATTTTTGTGTATGGTTTTTAGAAGGGGTAGCAAGCACATGAGGGCTCAAAGATCTTGGTTCAAGACGGTGTAAAAGTCGGCTTCCTTGTGTATATGTTTTTTTTGTAAAAATATTTGAGTATTTTTGATGTAGTTTTCTGATTTGTAAATATGTGTAAATTAGTTTTACACATGGGTTCTTTAAAAATCATATTTATCTGCATATTGATTGATGAGAGAGAGAATGTGTGTTTACCAATATTTAATAAAAAGAAAAAGAAAAAAAAGTGTATTTACCTTTTTACCCATTTATTAAATTTAGACCACATGTTTTTTAATTTAAAATAAAAAAAACTCAGATTCAATTACAACCACATATTATAATAAGTAATTTTGAATTGGTGGTTGTGGTTGAGTTTAAGGGTTTTCACAACAACTCAGTGTTTACAACCGATACGTCCCCTATCAAATGAAAAACCTTCCTTATTGTGAAAACCCTTAAACTAATTTCTGACCACATATTCAATTTGGTATATTTTATTTTATGGCTGAGATTTAATCTAGATTTTTTCTTTTTAAAATAATTAATAAACCCTCCAAAAGGGTATATGTGTAATTTACATTATTAGATTTAATAAAAATCACTCTCTCTATTCTCTCTCTCCCTCCCTCTCTCTCTCTCTCTCTTTATATATCCATATCCAGATCAATATGACTGTTTTGTGTGTGCACATACTGATTGTTCAAAAAGAAATTAGTTTGCACATATTTACAACAGAAAATTACATCCAAAATATACAAATATTCTTACAAAAAAAACATATACACAAAGAAGCCAACTTTTACACCGTATTGAACCAAGATCTTCGATCACTCATGTGCTTGCTACCCCATCTAAAACCCATATACAAAAATCAATTCACATGAACAAAGACAATTTTACATATGTATGTACACATGGACAAAGACAATTTCATACATGTTCAGATCAGAGTCAACAAAAACACATGAATAACAACTATTTACACTTGTGTAAATTTAGTTTACACATGTGTAAATTCAATTTAAACATGTGTAAATTAAAATCGAGGCTTTCTAAATATGTACAAAGACAATTTCATACATGTTCAAATTAGAATCAACATAAAAAAGATATGAATAACAACTCTTTATACTTGTGTAACTTCAGTTTACATATGTGTAAATTGAATTTAAACATGTGTAAATTAAAATTGCGGCTTTCCAAATGTGCATAAAAACCCTATTTTGCGGTTCAGACCCGTTTAAAACCATAAATCCCCAATTTAAACATGTGTAAAAACTTTTTTAACAAGAAATTTTTTAAACAAGATTTAAAACTTTTATTTTTTATACAAATTTGAAGTTGATGTTTGATTTCACCATTTTCATGGCATCCAATCTGTGGAGCCTGCTCGGTTTTTGGGAGATAATGGATTTTTCATGGAAACCAAAGGATTTTTATGGAAACCAATGGATTTTTAAAAAGAAACTTTTTAACCCCAGAACCCAATTCTTTATACAAATTTGATAAGTTTAAAAACTCTTTAAAATTTCAGATCTTGCTTCAAAAACCAGGTTAAAGGTATAAAATATTTGACCTATTGAACATTGATTTAGGATACAACCATCTATCAAAGGTTTATAATAGATGATTCAAGAATTGTGATAAGATGTGTTTTATGGATTATTTAGCAAATGATGACTTGTTATTTAAGCAAATTTCATACCGCAACTCCAGAAGTATCCTTTTATCAGTATATTAAAGTTATCACAAGCAAAATGAAAACTATAATAATAGATTAGATTACCTTGTTAAAACTCTTTAGATCTGATTTGTGGCTTCCCCAAATTCCTTTCTCGTAAAGGGGATATTGTAATCTCATCTACTTATAGGTGACAAAGAAGAAGTATCAAAGAAGAGATGACTGGCGAGTGCTGATCCGCCGGTGACAAATCCGGCGAGTGTAGGAACGAAGATGAAGACCAGCGAGTGTAGATTCCGGATCTTGTTCTGGGATGCTTTCAGATCTACGATTTCCTGATGTGGCATCAACAACTCATCGTCTTCAACAGGTCGCCGGATCTACCTGCAGAACGCCTTCTTTTTATGAAAAAACGAGGGAGACAAATTAATTTCTAAGTCACCAGAAAATGTCATAATGAATTATAACTCTCGGTCAAGTACGCAGCGTTTTATTCAAAGAAGCAAGATTATTCAAAGTTGGATATGCGCTCGTGTTTATTTTATTACAAAACAAGAAACACAGCTTGCAAAATGTTTAGTATTGATTTCATTGTCAAACAAAAATCACTAACTCAGGTTACATTAGAAAAGAATTCACAATACCTTTTGATGATTTTGGAAGAATATTATCAGTAGCTATATAAAAAAATATGTTTGAGATCTCCATTGGAACACTCATTTCCATAATGAGCAGTAGCGATTGGTAGCTGTAAAAACCCTTGATCGGCCGGATCCGGAGAAGTTTTTCCACCACCGGATCCGGATAAGTTTTTCCATTCCCTATATATATATAGGGAATGCATCATTTGAGAACTCCTAAATATTTTGAGAACTCCCGAGAACTCGTCAAAAATACAATCAAAACCATTTTTTTTGTTTTTACTATTTTTATTGTTAAAATACAACATAAAAAAATGAATTTATATATGTAAATTTACATGTCTTCATATATTAAAAAAAAATATACACTTGTGTAAGTTTACCACTTACACATGTGTAAGTGTTTACCATTTACACATGTATATAAATTTTTTTAAGGATAATTTAGAGAGAAGTAATTAATTAATTGAAGAGATAAATCATTTTTTATGTAATATTTTAATAATAAAGATAGTGAAAACAAAAAAAAATGGTTTTAATTGGTTTTTTGACGAGTTCTCGCGAGTTATCAAGTATTTATGAGTTCTCATTTGAACCTAACCCTATATATATATATATATATATATATATATATATATATATATATATATATATATATATATATATATATATAGGGTAAGGTTCAAATGCTAACCAATATTTATGTGATAAACATGATAACCACTCTCAAACATAGTGTTACGTATATGTAACAATTATCATTATGTTATTGTTACATATATGTAAACACTATGTGTCACATATATGTAACATTATTTGGTACGTATACGTAAAACTCATCGTTTCCGTATTTACGTTCAAAATACTTATTCAACATATTTAAATACTATTTTAACAAATAAAAGAAAAAATAATTTATAAATTATGTGATTGTTTTATAGTGGTTAGCACGTATATCACATAAAAAGTTGGTTAGTATTTGAACCCTTCCCTATATATATATATATATATATATATATATATTCATAGCTGAGGGTTCCAGAGAAAACCACATAGTTAGACGAAAACCGAGAAAACCACTAAAAAACCCAATTTTAACCAAACATATAATAATATTTATTTTTTATTTTATTTTATTTTTATTTATTTATAAGAGTATCAATGTAATATTACACATTTTAACCAAAAAATCATTTAAGTATTGGCTTACGTATACGTAACATTACGTATACGTGAACAGAAAACAAAAAAATTGCGGTTACGTATACGTAAAACACGATATGTAAAATGATTTTTTGATAAATTGTGTAATATTATATTAATGCACTTAGAAATAAATTAAAAAATAAAAAATCTACAAATTATTTGATTGGCTTTTAGTGGTTTTCGCCTAACTTTGTGGTTTCTCTTGATCCCTCCCCTATATATATATATATAGGGGAAGTGTAGAATAAAAACCCTCTTGAGTTGTAAAAACCCAAGAAACCCTTTGAAAAAAATTCGAATTTTTTTTTATAAAATTTGGGATTGATTATTTACCCAAAAAAAAGTAGGTTCGCAAAAAAAATTAAAAAAACGCCGAATAAATATAAAAATAAAAAACATGTAAAAAAAACAAAAATCAGCGTTTTTTTTTATTACGTATGCTTACGTCAGCACTTACATATGTAAAAAACAGCATTTACATATGTAAAAAAAGTCAGATTTTTATATAAAAAAAAAATTAAAAAACAACCGCTCGACGCTTTTTTATAATTTTTTCACCAAAAGTGTTAAAATTGAATGTAGAATCCATCCCAAAAATAAAAAGTTTTTTTTTACATATGTAAACAGGGTTTAGTGGGTTTCTTCAACTCAAGTGGGTTTTTATTAGAACCACCCCCTATATATATATATATATATATATATATATATATATATATATATATATATATATATATATATATATATATAGGGTAGTGTTCAAATCAAACCCACTCTTCGCGTCAAAACCCGAAAAAACCCCGCAAAAATCGATCCAATCATCAATTTTTTTTAAAGAACATTATTACACGAATTCAACGTCATGTTCTTTTTTGCGTTTTTTCAAATTCGTAAGTGTGAGAAAGTTTACCCCGGTGTAAGTTGGGTTACAGTGATGTAAAAATAATTAAAATTTACACACCAATGTAACCCAACTTACACTAGTGTAAACTTTCTCACACTTACGAATTTACAAAAATGCAAAAAAGGATGTGACGATGAATTCGTGTAATAATTTCATTAAACTAAAAAAAATCATGATTGGATCGATTTTTGCGGGGTTTTTTTTGGGTTTTGACGCGAAGAGTGGGTTTTGATTTGAACACTACCCTATATATATATATATATATATATATATATATGTCTTCCACTACGCATTAAAATTTAAAAACCCTTTTATGAAACACAACATGTGGGATATTGTCAAACCATACTTCTATCTTAAAGGATATAGTCATGTAAATGTTACTTTTAGACTAAGAGTAATGCTAGTGTGAAGGTGAGATAACACCCTGTGCCACGTAGGCGCCATGTAGACACTGGCAGAACTCACCCTCACCCAGGTGTGCAATGGTGGGGTGAAGGTGACCAGTTTTGTAATAGTTACATAATTATATGTCATTTCTTTTTTAAGACACCGAATGCCCGTTCGATATCTTTTCTCGCCGACTCTTGAGTTCTTTTAAAGTACCATCTTTTTTCATCCCTTTCTTGCGGACAGGTAAATGATTTGACAATAGTAGCATATTCTGGATAAATACCGTCGCCCAGATAATAACCAAAACTGTATTCATTGTCATTAGCAATAAAAGAAGACCCGGGTGCAACGCCGTTCTAGATATCGTCGAAAACATGTGAATGATCTAAAACATTTATATCATTGTTTGATCCCGCAACACCAAAGAATGCATGCCAAATCCAAAGATCGTTCGATGCAACGGCCTCGATCATTAATGTGGGTCGAGGATGGTCTCCGCGTTGGTGTTGACCTCGCCACGCAGTAGGACAGTTTTCCCACTCCCAATGCATGCAGTCGATGCTACCAAGCATCCCTGGAAGGCAATGGACAGACTCATGTGCGTCGTACAATTTCTGTATATCAACTTTCGTTGGTTTCCTTAAATAATTTTTACCATACAAGCTAATTATACTTACACGTTACAAAAAGTAATTTATATTTTACCATACTAAATTAGTTTATATATAAGTTTAGAAATACCTTCACAAAAATGGAAAAGACTATCACGCGATGTTTTATCCGCCATCTTCAAATAGTCATCCATTGATTCAGCTGCCTTCCCGTACGCGAGTTGTCGAATTGCCGACGTACACTTTTGTAAAGAAGTGAACCCAAGCCTCCTTCGGGCGTCATATTTTTGTTGGAAATATTCGAACTCGCGTTCTAAATCCCCAACAATTCAAAGGAATAACGGACGACTCCCTCTAAACCGACGTTTAAAAGATTTATCGTTATAATTTTGATTTTCCGTAAAATAATCTCTCATTAGAAGATCATTTGCAGCCGCACGATCCCGGTTGACTCGGACTCGTCTTGAAACTCTAGAAGATTCTTCGACTAGATGATTTATAAAAATCACTGACGCTTGAACCGCACTCACGAAAAGCTCTTCACCATCCGATGAGTCGGATGATGAATCCGATAATGAAGATAAATCCATTGGAACTTGAAACAATTAGTGAGTATTTATAAATATATAGAGTGTAGGTTTTTAAAGAAGTGGTAATTGGTTTGTATATATAGATAGTTTAAAAAAAAATTATTTAATCCTCAAACGGCTAGTTTTTGACTAACATTTCCCCTCTCACGCCGGTGAACACCACCACCTTCAGCCCTCACGCCCACGCTCACCCACCATCGGCGCGGTGTTCCACGCCCGTGGTGGGGTGAGGTGGCGCCACGCCCAGCCCCTCACGCGTACACTACGTTCAGTCTTAGGGAGACTCCTGACTCTAAAAAATATATCTGGAAATGAGAAATATATTAGAATAATATGAAAAGTATATTATAACAATAAGTTCATATAAAATCTAAACAAAGAGACAACCATAGAGTCCTTTCCGATGGAAGTTCATCACAAATGCTTATACACAACCCATTTGGATTTGAGACAAAGGCACTTTTATGAACCCTGAGTTACTGTTTTCTTAAACTACCTTTTGTTAGCATTACCATTTAGCATTTACTATAGATAGTATAAGCACCACTGTATTCTTTTGCACAAAACTCAATTTACCCGAAAAGTCACTAATCAATTAGGTTACCTTAAATAAATTAAGAACATCTTAAAAAGTATTTATTCCGCTAACTATAAACTTTGCTTCGGTGGTTTGGCAACATGTTAGTATGTGGTACAAGATCAACCCGATCTCTCGGTTCGTGACCTCGTTGAGCTTCACAAGACGGTTTTCTCAGAGAAGGTGTACAAAGAAGTCTTCAAAGGCATTATCCTCATCACTTGTTGGTGCATATGGAGGGAAATGAATGAGATTATCTTTAAAAACAAATCACCTAAGATGGAAGATATAATTGGGAGCATAAAGGCTTTAGGATTCCTTTGGCTCAAAAGTCGTTCAAGCCTTAAGAATCTCACTTGAAAAAACTGGATTAGTTTCAATCTCTTGTAATTATGTTTTGTTGTTGATTCCTTTGTATCTGTTGGTTGGGGATTCCCCCTGGTTTTTATAAAATCTTGCCTTTCGGAAAAAAATTTATTGTAGGTCTCAAGGCCACATAAAGAATGACGATTGATAACCAATGAGTTCGGAAAAGACCCCTACTCTTATATTTTCTTTATGCCTTCAAAAAGGTTGAGCGACGTTATATGTGTTATGACAAATTTAAAAGTTAAAAAAAGAAATGGCATCATGTTTTATAGTTTAAACATAATTGTTTCAAACAAATTATATGTTATAATGTAAATTTGTTATTTTAGAGTATTAACATACAAAAATAAAATAATATTTATTTTTGGATTATCATATCTTGTTTGTGTCAACCCGTGAATATACATATCATGATAATTGGGTAGATTTTAAACATTTTCGGAAAAAGAAAAAAAAATTACCTGTTTAAATAACATTTGGCTTGTGAAATAAGATTTTGATAAGGGACTAGTAATGGGACACGGGAATTGCTATTTGGACCGGGCTCTATACGCATCGTATAGGGCGAGACGATGCGTATAGCCTTCACAATTTCCCAAGCCCGACAACATCGTACACCTGGTTATTCCAACCCCTATACGCATCGTATAGGTCAATACGGTGCGGTTTAGGGTACGAGGTAACTTCTGCAACTAGTCATCCATCACATCGCTATACGCCGCGTATAGGACTATACGTGGATCTGTCACGAGCCGCCGGCATCGAGCCACCAACACTACCACCGCCACGTCATTATCCGGGCGACCCCATTCAGGATGACGGCGGGGCGGGTCAGGCTTAGTTGTTTTTATTTGTATTCAGTTTGTTTCTTCTGTTATGTATGTAAAAACATTTTGATGTATATATTTAATTTTTTGATGTAATGTATATAATGTTTTAGTTATTTGTTTGGTTGTAATGTTTAATATTTTGTTTGGTTGTAATGATAAATTATAAATGTAAAAATATAATAAATGTTTAATAAAAATATATATATAACAAACTTATATTAACAAAGTTATATAAATTAAATTAAAAAACATAACAAACTTATAATAACAAAGTTATATAAATTAAATTAAAAAAGATAATTAAATAAAAAAAAACCTATATGTGGCGTATAGGTCAATACGTCACGTATAGGATTCTTAAATCCCAAATCTACCAACTTTTGAAGCAAAAATATAACCCGTGACCAATACGCTGCGTATACACTATACGCCACGTATGGGACCCAGCCGCCAGATAGGGAATGACACGTGGCATTCTGTTGTCAGAGGCTGAACCCTATACGCCTCGTATTGGCCTATACAAGGGCGTATAGGGCGGCGGCGTGTCCAATTAGCAATATTCCGTGTCCCATTAAAATCTCCCTTTTAAAATAACATTTTGAAAGGTTTCAATTCAGAAAAATAAACAGCCCTCTACACCTAACATTTTTATATTTTTATATTGTCAGAAATAAAATATAATCCTAAAAAACTCATTACACACTATTTTTTAAAAAAAAAACCCCAAAAAAATCTGTTCATTCCACTAGAAAAGGTTCCAAAAAATAAACATAATGTGTAAAAATAATCTGAAAAAATACCACCAGAAATGCTAGAAAACCAAAACAAACCATAAATAAAATTAGCATCAGAAAGAATAATCAAACCAATCTCAAATCTAAAACGAGCCACACCATCTGAACTGACTAATAATGTCATCGAATCACGACTCGTGTAACGTAGATCTCAAGCTCGGTTGTGTGTTTCTGGTGCACCCAGAGCGGTCAAGGTCGAGTCCGGTCACTCCATCCATGGCCTGCCACTTCTTGACTGCCTGAGGCAAACTCATATTGAGGTCAATTCCATATATGTCATCAGGGTCTGGTTCTGTGGGCTCCCAAAGGTCAGTTAGAGACGAGAGCACGTTGACCGCATGGCTCATGTCAGGTCTCTGGTACGGCTCACGAGCACAGCAATGACCGGCTAAGTCAGCCACCTTGGCCACACTGGCTAAGGCGTCTTCAGTGAGATATGGTTCGAGACAAGGGTCTATTGCTTTTCTAAAGGTTTCTTTGTTTATGTGCATTTTGCGGAACCATTGGACTAGATGAACACTGTCTTCGGGTTGAGTTTCTTCGAGGGCTTTTCGGCCTGTGATTAGCTCCATTAGAATTACCCCGAAACTGAACATATCGATCTTGGTAGTCACTCGACCCGTAACTGAATAAACATGTGAAAATAATCAGTTTTTAATGTTCTATTAAATGAATTGTTTAGGGGTTAAATAATGTAATCAATTAATTTCTTAAATAGTTAAAACTTTTCAGACACTTAATTATGTGATTATACCAATTGTAAACAGTAAAAGCAAACTCAAATACATAAACCAAACAAATGGGCCAATTGGGTTGGGCCTCCATAACAGCCGGATGGTTTAGATCTTTATTTTTTTTAATGAATGGGTCATAGGGGGCCTCTCCTAATCACCTAAGTGGTTGTTTCCCATTACCAAACACATATGGGGTTGTCGTCAATTCAAATGGTGACAACTTTCCATTCTCTAGAAACTATGTAAGTTGTCGCCAATTCAAATGACGACAACCTTAAATTCAAGATTCCCTGCATGCTTTGATTGCTGCTTGATTAGAAGCCGTCACCAATTCAAATGGTGACAACTTACATAGTTTACTGACCTCGATGACAAGCCTAAAAACTAGCCTAGAGAATGAAAAGTTGTCGCCATTTGAATTAGCGACAACCCCATATGTGTTTGGTAATTGGAAACAGCTCCTTAGGTGACTATGAGATGCCCTACGACCCATTTATGCAAAGAAATCTTTAGATCCGAACCCATTTGACCCACTTTGATCAAAGCCCAGTTTGACCCTAACCCGTTTTGACATGTTGAACAACCCTAATTACTATCACATAACCATTGTTTTCATAACCAGACCGGACATCGAACCGGTCCACTGACTCAAACCAGATGACGTGAAGCCTGGAGTACTAAAATAATAAATAATCAGATTTTGAATGAAAAAATTAAAAACGTATATCAAAAACACCGCACATAACCACTTTCAAAACACATCCAAGCACCCTAAATCAACTTATGAGAAAAAAGAACAGTTAGTAAACTACCTGCATATTCGGGTGCAAGATACCCTAAAGTTCCCGCCAATTGTGTGACAAGTGATGCTTTACCCTCGGGGGCGAGCCGAACAAGCCCGAAATCCCCAACTTTAGCCCGCATATCATCACCAAGAAGAATATTAGACGGTTTAAGATCTCGATGAATAAAACTTTGTTGTGCTAAACCGTGCAAATATTCAACCCCTCTCGCGACATCTAACGCGATCGTCAATCTTGTCGTCCAATCAAGAGGCTTCAAATCATCATTTTCCCAATTAAACAAGAATCTACTAAGTGTCCCTTGAGGCATATACTCAAAAACAAGTAACCTCTCCTTTGCATCCAAACAATATCCTAAAAGGGCTACTAAATGTCTATGTCTAACCTTAGTAAGAACCGAAATTTCGGATTGAAATTCATCTAACCCTTTTTCCCTCATCAAACCCGATTCCATCCGTTTAACCGCAATTTTAGACCCATCGTGTAACTCGCCTTTGTAAACGGTTCCAAACCCGCCTCTTCCCAGTATGTTACTCGGACTGAAGTTGTTTGTCACTCTTTTCAAAACCTGGATTGAAATAACCATGTTGCCCGCTTCGATCCTGTGAATGTCACTAGGCCCGGTAATCGTGGGCATGTTTGTTTCCCAGGGCATGTTTGTTTCCCAGGGCCCATTATTATTACTCGAGTTAGCAATGGTGATTTTAACCTCGCCCCCATCGGGGCCAGGATGGCGAGGATGAATCACCATTGTACTTTGACTAACCGGGCCAGCGGCCCGCTTAGTTTTCTCTTTTAAAAACCAAAAGCCAACC
The DNA here is from genome assembly GCA_023525975.1 of Smallanthus sonchifolius. Classification (NCBI taxonomy): domain Eukaryota; kingdom Viridiplantae; phylum Streptophyta; class Magnoliopsida; order Asterales; family Asteraceae; genus Smallanthus; species Smallanthus sonchifolius. The sequence continues at coordinate 1,480,055 of JAKNSE010000030.1, read as the reverse complement.
AACCCTATAAGCAAAACCACACAAACACCCCCAATAACACATCCCACAACCACCCAGGTATCCAAACCGCCACCATCACCATTGCCGCCAGATCTTTGATCCGGTGAAACCGGTGTCACACTTGGCCCGTCTTTCCCGATATTCGGGTTCCCGCCACTTTCCACCTTAACACTTGCCTTAAAGATTGGAACTTTACCATAAAGCTGATTGTTTGAAACATCAATCTCAACCAAATTGGGCAAATCTTTAAGCCCATCAGGTATCACCCCAGTAAGATTATTATCCGCAAGAACCAACCTTTCCAGCGACTTAATCAACGAAAAATTCGATGAAATCGAGCCCGTAAGCCCCATTTTTTGAAAATTAACAACCGTTACATCCCCATCACCCTAACACGTTACAGCCAACCATAACTCACACGGATCATTCCCATGCCATTTTTCAGCAAAAACTTGAGGATAACCCACAGATTCCGCTACTTCAAGCAACACGTTAACACGCGAATCACATTCGACACCCGGATCTTGCAAACAGAAAGTATCAACCCCAATCATATCCACAGCAACAGAATCATCAAACTTTGGCATTGGCCCTTGAAACACATTCTTAGTCAAATTCACAACTTTTAAAGACTTCAAACCTGTTAAAGATAATGGGACAGGACCTGTAAAACTATTATCTCTCAAACTCAAACTCTGCAACCGGTTCAAACCCGAAAAATCGGGTAACGGTCCCGAGAAAGAGTTCCCATGAAGCCATACTTCAATCAAATGTGTCATGTTCTCTAAAACCCTAATACTCCCATTCAATCTTGAACTACTTTGTTGTCCATTTAACCAAAGATTTTGCATCATAGAGCCTGAAAACGAATCAGGTAACCCGCCTTCAAGTGAGTTCGAAGCTAAACGTAAAGTTATTAACCCGGAGAACGTATCAGACCCGAAAAAATGAGGGATTTTTCCAGTGAGATTCGTGGAAGTAGCCGAGAAAATTTGCAACTTCGATGCGATTTGTAAACCATCCGGTATAGACCATGAATCAAAAGCATTGTAGTCCAAATAAACTTTTAGCAAGGAAGACATACCGTTGAAGAAATCAGTTGGTATTGAAGTGAAATTGTTGTTGTTTATTAAAAGATGTTGAAGCTGAGTCAACCCGGAGAGACTCGGGAGTGGCCCGGTGAGTTGGTTGTTTTGAAGCTCTAATACTTGGAGGTTAGTGAGATTGTTTAGGTTTTGAGGGAGAGGGCCTTTCAGGTTCTGGTTTCCGGCTTGGATTCCGGTGATCCGGTTGTCTTTGGTGCATGTGACACGATCCCAGTTGCATGGATTCGGGTCGGACCAATTGAGTGAACTCGACGACTCAAGGTTCTTCTTTAAAGCATGCATTACGTCGGAGTCGTCGGAAATCGACTGCGAGTGAACGTTAACGACTGAAACAGTGAATATGTTCAGGATTAACAAGAGAAATTGAGGTTGGGTTTTAAAACCCATGTGGGATTTCTTCATTTGTGTAAGGGGAATTTACGATGAGAATCCAAATAAGAGATTAGGGTTTGTTTGTTGGAGATGATGGCATGGTTTAAACGAGTAAATTTGGGAGAAGGAACCTTTCATAGATGGCGATAATAAAGGGGAGTAGCGGAATGGAGACTAGTGAGGAGAGTTTGTTAGCACTTATGGGTTTGGGTTTTTTGAGTCCACATATACTTTTAGGTAAACGGGTTGGGTTGGGTTTAGCCAGATGGGTTCCTGGGTTGACTTGTTTGTTTTCTTTTAACTTTTTTTAAAATGTGTTTTTATCTTATAATTTAAAATGGTTGTGTATTTTTTTTGTCAAAATCTAAAGTTATATCAGAAACTTAAATTAACTTTTAGAGTAAACTTCGTTTTTGGCCCATGTGGTTTGGTCAAAATAACGGTTTTAGTCCATTAGTTTCAATTTGACTTTTTTGCTCCCCGTGGTTACCTAATTGTCTCAATCAGACCCCTGACACTAACACCGTTAATTTTTTCTGTTAAATGAAAGGGTATTTTAGTCTTTTTACTGATAGGGACTACTTGTGTCATTTTTTTAAATTAACACAAGGACCATTTATATAAATTACTAAGTCTTTGTCTCCCCTCCCCCCTCCTCCCCTGCCACAACCACCTCCGCCTCCCCCTGCCACCACTTCCTCCGCCGCCATAATTTGTTCTTCATTTGAACTCCATGTCCAAAAAAAGAAACAGATACTCACTCGTCCCTTTTGTTCATAACCAACCATCTACACATACCCTCATGAAGAGATAATTAAATCCAAAATCTAAACAGACCCTCGTCCCTTTTGTTCATGTAACGAACCAACTTTCGGGTTTCATCCTATAATATACTTATTATATTGTAAGAGGGTGTAAATAAATAAAATGGAAGTTTGAGGGTATTATGTTGCAAGTTAAGGGTTTTGACTAACTTATGGTAAAAAGGAGGTCAAAACTGAAGTTGAGGGACCATTTGTGTAAATCAGCCAAAGCTGATTTATTTGGTTGGTGTTAGTAGCTCAGAACACACACATGAGTTGTGTGTGTTCTTGCGATTTTTGCTCAAGGAGAAGAAGAGGAAGACTCAAACTCGAAATCAAGGAATTGCATGTTAAATCAATTGGATTTGAGTTGTTCATCTTCATCTAGACTTCATGTAAGTATCAATTCTTCTCCAAAACCTCCATTAATTCATGTTCTTGGTGGGTTTTTGTAAAAATCAAGTTAAGGGCTGAATTGGTGGTTGATTATGGTTGGTAACTTGTTTAAAGTTAAAACCTAGCTTGATTAGTGTTAAAGAGTGGTTAATAACACCCTTTTAACACCTAATTCAAGAATCATAAAGTTATGGTTCTTGAGGGTGATTTGGGGGTTTTATATTTAGGGATGTTTAATTGATGGAATGACGGTTGGTAAGTGTTTATGGGAGTAATAGACGCTTTAATTGATAAGAAATCTTAATCAATTTGATGATTTAGAAATTAGGGTTCTTGAGAACCCAATTTGGGGATTTTGTAATTGAAGGTGTTTAAATGGTGAATTGAGTATGGATAAGTGTTTATGGTGTAATATAAACACATTTTCAAGTATAAAACTCAATTTAATTGGTGAATTATGAATTGATGAAATTGTGGAAATTGGGTGAAATCCTTAACGGGTCAAAATGGGTGGATTTGGTTTAGAATGTTTGAAAGCTTGTGTGAAGCTTAATAAACCAAGATTACATGATGGTGAAGATCATAAGATCTTGGGTGGGTGTCAAACCTCAATTGAGGAATAATTGGGGATATATTAGATTACTAAAACATGTGGAATGTTTAGGTGACCAAAGGTGATAAATATGATGACTTTAAGGAACGATTGGAATCTTCATTGGCAAAGCTAAGTGCTTTGCACTTACTTAGTAATGATAGGTGGTGGTAATTGTACATATTTGATTTACATGTTGGTTGTTCAAATATCTTATATGTGTTTAATTGTATGTTGAAAATTAAGGAAATTACATATGGTGAAAATATGCAAAGGTTGGTGCGTGGTGTTTGAGGTCTAAGAACCTCGCCTTGTTGTTTGATGAATTAAGTTAACAAACTTATATGGTGTATTGGTGTAAAATTGACTTGTGTGGTAAAAGTCAAACTTGTATGCATAATGTAGTTTGAAATTGGTGTAGTTGACTATGTGGTATATAGTCAAACTAAAATGTAGAATATGTTAAATTGGTGTAGTTAACTATGTGGTATATAGTTAAACTAAAAAGTAGAATGTGGTAATTTGGTGTAATTGACTTATGTGGTGTCTAGTCAAACTAGATGTGGTAAATTGGTGTAATTGACTTATGTGGTGTAAAGTCAAACTAAATGTGGTAATTCGGAGTAATTGACTTATGTGGTATATAAGTCAAACCATTGTTGAATAATGATGAATTGGTGTAAATTGACTTAATGTGGTATAAGTCAAACCATTGTGGAATAATGGTGAAATTGGTGTAAATTGACTTATGTGGTATATAAGTCAAACCATTGTGGAATAATCGTGAAATTGGTGTAAATTGACTTATGTGGTATATAAGTCAAACCATTGTGGAATAATGGTGAAATTGGTGTAAATCGACTTATGTGGTATATAAGTCAAACCATTGTGAAATAATGGTGAAATGTTGTAAATTGACTTAATGTGGTATAAGTCAAACCATTGTGGAATATTGGTGAATTAGTATAATAATAGGACTTGTATGATGTCAATACTTGTCTAAATGTCGGTCTTGGAGTCAATTACTCAATGACATAACTTAACGAGTGTGGTAAACTCGGGTGGTAAGCTTGTAGTCAAAGACTCCAAACAATAACGAATGATTCGGATTGGATAAGGGGTAAAAACGAGTTGTGGTTCTCGTATGAGGAGTTTAAAACATTTACAAAATGTTGTTGGTGGTTTAAAACGACTGGGGGTCGAGTCGGGAGGGTCGAAAATGCCAAAACTGTAAATTTGGGGTTGGCTGATGCAGGGCTGGTCCCTGGGACGCCCCAAGTGGGACGCCTGATGGCTTCTGTTTGCTTCTGGGACGCCCATTGGCTGAATTTTGAGTTTTCTTCCTAGGACACTTTGGGGGGTCTTGGGACTTGTTATATCATTACTAATGGTTATTTGTGGTGTTTTTGGATGTAGGGAAAGCTCCGGAATGATCTCGGGTCTCGCCAAAGTTGGACATCGGATTCTCAAAGTTGTTTTCGATGTTTGTTTTGATTAAACTTCTCGTGGTAGACTTTTACAAACATGTTGGGTTGTTTAGCACTTGTGGATAAGTGTGACTAACTTGACTTCTTTTGCGTATTTTAGAAAGTCTAAACTTATGTTGTAAAACTTAAACGTGTGGATACGTTATATTTTGTCTGGGACCTAAATTCCGTGTTATTTTAAAAAGTTTAAATTGGTTTGCAAATCCGGGTGTTACAGTTCATCACCCACCATCAAATCCTTCAAAACACCACCACCACCGGCGAACATGAAAGCCACCGACGAAACTAACCTCACGAACCTCCAGCCCCGATTCCAAATCCCACCCGTTCATCTTTACCTGCAAATCGACCCCAATCGACCTTAAATCCGGCCACCTGCAAATCGAAGGGAGTTCTGGTTACCTGCAATTCGTCGGCCACCTGCAAATAGGTAAATCGGAGGCTACCTGCAATCGCCGGCCACCTGCAAATCGCCGGGAGTTCTGGTTAGAATCGGGGATGACGGGGATTGAGACGGAGGGTTGCGGTGGTTGTTTGATTTGGGAGAGCCCACTGTTATAATCGTTGTGGTGTGATTGCAGTCCATCGTCTACCCCCACCCTCTTTGCCATCGCCCTTAAAGCCCAGCCGCACTCTCCTTGTTAAACAGACCGTCGCCGCCTTCCCGTTTTCCGGCAGGTGGGTGTGGATGATGACGATGGCTGGTGGTGGCAGGGGGAGGGGTTGCAGGTGGGTGTGGATGATGACGATGGCTGGTGGTGGGAGGGGGAGGGGAATGGGATTTCAAGTTCTAGGGTTTTGTTTGTGGATGACAAAGATCTGGGTTTTTGTTTTAATTAATTTACACAAATAGTCCTTGTTTTATTTTAAAAAAATGACACAATTAGCCACTATATGTGAAAAGACTAAAATGCCCTTATTTTTAACAGAAAAAACTAACGGTGTTAGTAAGTTGGGCTTAACTGAGACAAATTAGACACCACATGGAGCAAAAAAGTCAAATTGAAACTAATGGACTAAAACCGTTATTTTGACCAAACCACAGGGGCCAAAAACGAAGTTTACTCTAACTTTTATAATTTTAACCTGTTAATATGTAAAATATAATAAAGTTTTCGGTTAAACGGGTCGTATTTGTGTCAACTCGTGAATAATCATGGCGTTTTCGGATTCACGTGTTGGACACGATTTTCGATTCTTGTTGTGTTTGAGTTGGCGTCAAATTTTCAGATTCGACCCGTCCACAGACAAACACAACCCGTTTAACGCTGCTATTTGAAAGAAAGCTATGAATATCAGTGTAACTAAATCTATTTAAGATAGACCTGTTAAAAATTCAAACTAAATTTCAATCCTAAATTAGTAATTATTTAATAAAAAGGCTCGAAGCCGAACTTTATATTTGACAAAAATAAACGAGCATTTTAGTTATACAAATATAACAATATTTATATAATTTGCTTTGTAATTATATAACAAATATTTATTTTTATAATTATGACAAAAGTTATATATATATATATATATATATATATATATATATATATATATATATATATATATATATATATATATATATATATATATGGGGTTATGCTAGGAAGGGAAAAAAGTGTAGGAAGTGTAGGAAGAATTTTTAGCCATTGATCTTGAAAATGGATGATTATCAACATGCCACATAAAAGGGGAGGGAATTTAAAGGCTGGAAGGGTATAATAGTAATTGCGTCCAAAAGAGAGAAATAATATTCACATGCAAGTCATATGCACCTTCCACCCCCATTTTTAAACGTTTATATCTTTTTTATACGTCATTATTTTTTTTTTTAAATTATACCATAAAATCGAGCGTTTTTTTATCTTTAAAACGAATATGGTCTTGCTATATTAAAAAAAATCGCTGAACTGGGTTTGTACGTTTTTAACAGCGTTTTCATAACGTTTTTTTATGACATTTTTTCATGGCGTTTTTTCAAGACGTTTTTCATTGTGTTTTTTCATAACGTTTTTTATGATGTTTTTTTCATTGCGTTTTTTAATGGCGTTTTTTTATGACTTTTTTCACTGTGTTTTTCATTGACTTTTTTCACTGTATTTTTTCATGACGTTTTTTTTATGGCGTTTTTTCAAGACGTTTTTCATTGTGTTTTTTCATAACGTTTTTTATGGTGTTTATTTATGACTTTTTTTTCATTGCGTTTTTAATGGCGTTTTTTTATGATTTTTTCACTGCGTTTTTCATGGACTTTTTTCACTGTGTTTTTTCATGGCTATTTTTTAAGACGTTTTTCATTGTGTTTTTTCATAACGTTTTTTTATGGTGTTTTTTTATGACGTTTTTTTCACTGCGTATTTTAATGGCTTTTTTTATGACTTTTTTCACTGCGTTTTCATGGACTTTTTTCACTGTGTTTTTTCATGACGCTTTTTTCATGTCGTTTTTTTAAGACGTTTTTCATTGTGTTTTTTCATAACGTTTTTTTATGACGTTTTTTTCACTGCATTTTTTCATGGCGTTTTTTTAATGACTTTTTTCACTGTGTTTTTTCATGACGTTTTTTTCATGGTGTCTTTTTCATCAAGTTTTCTAGTGTTTTTAATCACCGATCGTGCAAAAAACAGAAAAAACGTATGTTTCAGATTCTCCAACACCATCGTGGAATCGATATCTTTGGGTGTTCAGCTCTAGTGTCACACCCCAACCGACGGCGGATTATACGTCGGGGCGGACGCGGTTGTTCAAAAACACAAGGTTGACTAATAAAGTTGAGATATTTCATTAATAAATTGACGGTTCAACATGACGAAAGTAACATATTGTTCAAACATGAAAAAAAATAACATAAGTTTAATTTCTGATGGTCTTCCTAAGTCCAAGCATCCTACGTTTTCATAGATAAGCCTCACTCTTGTGCACCTGAAACATGTTAAGTAACTGTCAACTAAAAATAGTTGGTGACATACAAAGGTTTTGACACCATTTTAACAAAGTCTTTTGAAAGTTTTACAATTCACCATGATTAATGTATCTAAGCATAAATGTGAGAAAAACAAGTAAGTTAAACATTGTGCACGTCAAACCTCCAACCAAGTTTAGGCATAACCCGAAGGTTACCCTTATAAGTTTCAAGTATAAGTTTTATTCAGTAACAAACACCAAGGGCTCCCCCCGAAGGGTCAATCAATCAAGGTGGATTGGTCAAATGCAATAGATCTATCTTTGTTACTATAGGCTCGGCCAAAGTTAATGAACATGCTAGAATTAAGTTTAATTTAACATACAAGTCTCAAAGCATTCAACACAAAGGAAGCACATAATCATAGTTAAGTTTGAATTGTATAAGTCTAAAAAGTATAAACATGTTCCACCCCAAGTTTAAAAGCAAGAATGAAAACAAAAAGGTGCTAAGTATACTCACCTTGTGGCGGATGTAAAAGTATCCAAACAAGGGTTATATGTAGTGAAGCCTTGAGGAAAGTTATCCTCACAACAAGCCTAAATGACAAGTATAAAGTTTAAGGATTGATCATAGGATCTAGGACAACGATTCAAGATTTAGGATTGACTAGGGTTGCGGAGGTGATTGTGCTTATAGAGTTTATGTTATGGTAAGTTTTGATTAACAATGTTTTTAAGTAGTTTGCTAAGTAAAATATAACGGAGTAAATAAATATTAAGGTAAATAAACCATCACCCACAAGGGTTAAATAATTATTTAAGTAATAGTTATGTAAAAGAATAATAGTCATAAGTTTAATAATAACTACCAAATTTAAATAATTCTTTATAGAAATTTATTTAACATAGGGTAGATAATTATTAAGGACAAGAATGATAATTATTTAAAAGAGTTTGTAAATAAATGTTCTATTAATATTTTAAAATGATGCATCAACTTAGCGTATTCTTCAATCGAGCATTCCTTCTATTTAAATGACTTGTATTTATTTTAAATAGTGTTTAGAAATTATTTGTAAGTCTAACTAAACAATGCATATTTATTTTCCATTTCCAAACTAAATAATTAAATAAGTTTTAAAAAAAATCTTTATGAAGCGAATAAGTTTATAAGGGTATATGTTTTTGTAATATTCTCTTGATTTTATAACATTATATAGACTTTCTATTAAATGTTAAAGTTATAAATTTTATTCAAGGTTTAAACAAAAACTACTTTTATTTAGTTCAAAATAATCACAAGTTATATTTCGGTTTGTAAAATAGCTTATGCTCGTAAGATCGGTCTTATAAAGTTTAAAAGTGTTCTTTAGCTATAAGCATTTAAATATAAATTTTTTTTTTAAGATTTATTATCTATAAGTTTTATTTAAATAAATATTTTCTGGAAACCAAAAGTATAAGAAATTTTAGTTTTTAAGTTTATAATAACATAACAGATTTTATAAAAATGAAAGGAATTTTTAAAATGAGTTGAAAGTGTGTAAAAAAAATCAAAATCGAAAACTCAGGCCGGCCGGATTCGAACCCGGGCCGGCTGAGTCCACACAACGCGCACCAAACCACCCGGCCATGGGGCTTCGTTGTGTTTAAACCCGGAAAAAGAATTCTTTAAGCACAATCCCAATCAGTCCCCCAAATCCGTATGAGCCCTAAGATTTCGATCCCCAAATTCGATCGATTTTCCCTCTGTTTATGAAATTAAACAGAGGGCTTTCGATCCTTGTATGTAAACGAATACTGTGGCACTTGAAATTACCTGAAATGGTTTAGAATTGATCGATATGGAGCTCGGTTTTTGTCGTCGGCGGTCACGAGCTCGAATCACGGGATGGAGGCACGATTGGAAGGAATTGATGTTCAGGTGAGTTTCGGGGCGATGCTTATGAGGTTTTGGGGTCACTATTTATACCTAATTTGAGCATTTAATGGCCGAACGGTTTGTAGGTGGGGGTTGGGCCGGTCGGAGTTAATTCCGGCTCCACGCGAGCACCTCGGTAGAAATTGATCATCATGATGTCATGGGGACGGGTCGCATGCGCGAGCCCAAGCCCGAGGTTCGGTGAACCTGGACGATTTCGCGAGTTTGGTCGAAAATGAGGCAAAAGCGGGAGTTGTGGGTTTCGAACCCACGACTGGTTCTGGGCAAGAGGGATTCGGGAAATGACATATCAAGTCCCTGTGGTTTCAATTGTTTACATTTTGCGCTAGAACTAGTTTTGGAATTGGCAGAATTCGTCCCTGGATTTTATAAAATAAGAAATGGTTTTCATAAAATCTTAAATTTATGAATATTATTATGTATGAATTTTATTTTCCTTTATACTGTACGCCTATCCGTGTATTTATTTTACATTTACTAAGAATTTAAACCAACAAAATATGTTTATTCGCTCTTAAAAATAGACGTGTTACAACGGGGGTTCGCATTTGACAAAAAGGTGGTACATCGGAAATTACTGGATATTACAGTCTCCCCTACTTTAGGAAATTTCGTCCCGAAATTTAAGAGGAGGGTCCCGAGAAAAGGTGCGGGTATTTGACTTTCATCTGGTCTTCACGTTCCCAAGTAAACTCTGGGCCACGTTTTGACTCCCAACGCACCTTGACTATAGGAATACGACTACGCTTGAGTTGCTTGACTTCACGATCCATGATTTCCACGGGTTTCTCTACAAAATGCATGGTGTTATCAATGCGTACTTCTTCGAGGGGTATGTGAAGATTTTCATCCGCAAGACACTTCTTGAGGTTTGAGACGTGGAAAGTTGGATGAACATTGCTAAGGCTTTCGGGTAGTTCAAGTTTGTAGGCCACCTTTCCTATCCTTTCAAGGATTTTAAAAGGACCCACAAAACGAGGAGCTAGTTTTCCTTTCTTTCCGAAACGAACTACTCCTTTCCAAGGTGATACCTTGAGGAGTACAAGGTCACCTACTTGAAACTCTAGAGGTTTTCGACGCTTGTCGGCATAACTCTTTTGCCGGCTTCTAGCTGCTAGAAGATTATCACGAATACGAAGGACTTTGTCTGATGTTTCTTGGATTAGTTCCGGTCCAGTGATTTATGTTTCACCAATCTCGTTCCAACAAACAGGAGAACGACACTTACGACCATAAAGGGCTTCAAAAGGTGCCATGTTGATGCTAGTGTGGTAACTATTATTGTAAGAGAATTCAATCAACGGCAGGTGCGAATCCCAGTTACCACCGAAATCAATGACGCATGCCCTAAGCATGTCCTCCAAGGTCTGAATGGTTCTTTCGGATTGACCATCAGTTTGAGGATGGTACGCTGTGCTGAGATTTAATTATGTACCAAGAGCGGGTTGCAAGGATTGCCAGAAACGGGAAGTGAAACGACCATCACGATCAGAGATAATGTTAAGAGGCACTCCGTGGGGACTAACTATTTCATTAATGTAAATCCGAGCCAATTTCTCGACTCCATAATCCTCACGGATAGGTAAGAAATGTGCGGATTTAGTCAGTCGGTCCACGATCACCCAAATGCTATCGTGACCATGAGTGGTACGGGGTAGCTTGGTAATAAAGTCCATTACTATACACTCCCACTTCCATACGGGGATCTCGGGTTGTTCTAGAAGGCCAGACGGACGTTGGTGCTCGGCCTTGACCTTGGAGCAAGTGAGACACTTCGCTACGTATAACGCGATGTCCTTCTTCATACCGGGCCACCAATATTGGTGACGAAGATCCTTGTGCATTTTGTCTGCACCAGGATGGACCGAATAGCGGGTTTTATGAGCTTCGTTCATAATGATAGTACGAAGGTCATCACGATCAGGAATCCAGATACGGTTCAAGAAATAGAGTAAGCCGTTGGGCTTAGTCTCTAATTGGAGTTCAGCTCCGCACGCCATTTCTTCGTACATTTTTCCTTCGGTGACCGAAAGGTGTTGTGCTTCGAGGATGCGGATTTGGATATCGTTTTGAACTCTCACACAATGTAACATGGTGTGTTCTTTCCGACTCAAGGCATCGGCTACAACATTCGCCTTTCCAGGATGATAACGAATGTCGCAGTCGTAGTCGTTAAGTAGTTCTACCCAACGACGTTGCCTCATGTTGAGTTCCTTCTGATTAAAAATATGTTGAAGGCTTTTGTGGTCCGTGAAAACCACACACTTTGTACCATAGAGGTAGTGTCGCCAGATCTTGAGAGCGAAGACAACTGCACCTAACTCGAGGTCGTGCGTCGTGTAATTCTTTTCATGAATTTTGAGTTGCCTTGACGCGTAAGCAATAACCTTGCCTCGTTGCATAAGGACACAACCGAGACCTTGGTTGGATGCATCACAGTAAACCACGAAATCATCATTACCCTCAGGAAGGGTCAAGATTGGAGCGTCACAAAGCTTTTGCTTGAGAGTCTGGAAGGCTTCTTCTTGTTTTGGTCCCCACTCGTAAGGCTTTCCTTTATGGGTTAAGGCTGTGAGGGGCACCGCAACCTTCGAGAAGTTAGAAATGAAACGACGGTAGTAGCCGGCTAGGCCAAGGAATGAACGGACTTCAGTAGGGGTCTTTGGAGCTTTCCAGTTTTTCACTGCTTCTATCTTTGCAGGATCTACATGAATTCCTTTCTCAATGACTATATGACCCAAGAATTGGACTTCATTTAGCCAAAACTCACACTTGGAAAATTTGGCGAACAAGGTCTCCTTCTTTAAGAGGTCTAACACCAACCGTAGGTGTTCCTCGTGATCCTTTTTAGTTTTTGAGTAGATCAAGATGTCGTCGATGAAAACAATTACGAATTTGTCCAGGTACGGCCTACACACACGGTTCATTAAGTCCATGAATACCGCGGGTGCATTAGTTAAGCCGAAAGGCATAACCATGAACTCATAGTGGCCATATCTTGTACGAAAGGCTGTTTTTGGAATATCCTCTTCAAGGACACGAAGTTGATGGTAGCCAGAACGGAGGTCGGTTTTGGAAAAGCATGCAGAACCTTGGAGTTGATCAAAAAGGTCGTCAATTCTGGGTAATGGGTAACGATTTTTGATGGTAAGCTTATTAAGCTCACGATAATCAATGCACATACGAAAGGATCCATCCTTCTTCTTGACGAACAGGACAGGTGCTCCCCAAGGGGAGACGCTAGGACGAACGAACCCTTTTTCAGAAAGCTCTTGGAGTTGACTTGCTAGCTCTTGCATCTCCGAAGGTGCAAGACGGTACGGTGATTTAGCTACAGGGTTTGCCCCTGGAATGAGGTCGATCCTGAATTCAACTTGACGTATGGGAGGAAGGCCTGGTAAGTCTTCAGGAAACACTTCGGGAAACTCGCGGATGACAGGGATGTCTTGGATGTTCTTCCCCTTCCCTTTCTTTTCCACGACGTTAGCTAGAAATGCCACGTAATTCTTCCGTAGATACTTACGGGCTGTGGTACAAGACATGAGTTTTAGACCGCTTGATGGTTTTTCACCATAGATTTGCAACGTGCTTCCGGATGATAAGGGAATACGGATGCATTTTTCAAAGCATATGATTTCTGCATGATGTTCGGCTAACCAATCCATGCCTATTATTACGTCGAAGCTTCCAAGACGCATCGGGATGAGATTAATTGGAAAGTCGTGATTGTTAAGGTTAAGAACGTAGTCACGGATAACCGAGTCGACAGTTACAGGATTTCCATCAGCTACTTCTACCGTAATGGATTTTTCTAATTTAGAGCGGTTTTTGGCAAGCAATAACTCAAATTCCAAAGAAACGAAACTTTTATCGGCACCGGTATCAAATAAAATGGAAGCATATTGTTGATTTACTAGAAACGTACCGTTGACTACTTTTGCGTTGGCCTGAGCTTCATTAGCGTTGATGTTAAAGGCACGTCCCCGTGCTCCCGGGTTTGGGTTTGGATTTGCGAGCCTTGGGCACTAGTTATGGAAATGGGTTGGATCACCACATCCAAAACACGCTCGACCATTTGCCAAAGCTGGTAGTGCCGGGACATTGGGACGATTTCCCTGAGCCATTGGGGGTTTGTTGGCGAAGCAAGTAGTGGACAAATGTCCATAGCGGCCACAATGGGTGCACAATCGGCATGGCAAGGTGGTCGGATGATGGAACTTGCAGGTGTTACATTGGGGATGTGCTCCCCCATAGGGCTTCTTAACAGGAGCAACTTGTGCCAAAGGTGCTGCCGGTGTGACTACCGCATAGTTCCTGACCTTTCGCTTTTTATTGAACGAGGGTTCAGTCTTAACTGTCTTGAGAGGCTCGGGAGTAGAGGTATCAACGGGCTTCTTGGAGCTTTTCTTGGATAGGGTTCCTGCTTTCACGTGATTGTCCGTCAGGGTAGCAGAGAGACGGATAGCATCTTCCAGGGTGGCAGGGTTTCGACCCCACACCGTGTCCTGAATCTTCATCGGTAGCCCACTGATATACTTTTCGATACCTCGAGACAGAGGGGTAACCATATGTGGCACTAGCAGACTCAGTTCATGGAAACGGGTTGTATACACCAGATTCTCTCCACTGTCCTGGGCAAGATCCCAGAATTCAGCCTCGAGTTTCTTCATTTCATTTCTCGGGCAAAATTCTTCGATCATTAGCTCCTTGAATTCTTCCCAGGTCAGTGACATAGCAGCGTCAGCACCTCTATTTCGTTTCTCTCCGTTCCACCAGGTTAATGCCCTCTTTTGTAGGACACTTGACGCATGACGAACCCTGAGGTTATCCGGGAAGTCACTGTTCAGAAATGTGCTCTCCATGCTTTCAAACCATTGGAGGAGGCTAGTGGCTCCCTCAGTCCCAAAGAATTTGGCGGGATTGCAGGAGTTGAAATGCTTGAAAGTGCACGGAGGGTTTGAACCTGATTGGAGAGATCCAGAGTTGGCACTGTTGCTGGCTGCTGCTTGGTTTAGTTGAGTAACTAGAGTGGGTAGAATCTCAGCCATTTGTTGAGCGATGAGGGTTGCCATGACTCTTCTTCGGCTACGACGGGGAGGCATACTATAAAATGAAAAAGTTTGGACGTAAGAATAATAGGGTAAGGATCATAGGATGAGGTTATGAAGTACAAGGATTTTAGATGGTGCCTACTTAGTTCATGTTACTAAACAGGTACCTTGACATACCAAAGGTAGTTTAAATTCTCAAATGTTAGAGAAGTTGCGCATTCCTATAAGTGGACACTCATCCCAAGAATTCCCAGGAAAGCATACGGGTCCAACGGTTGATCTGGATTTGTACGAAATGCTTTCCTTGACAGAATTTCCTAGAATACAGGCATCCACCCTTCCGGTCCGCACAAGTTCTCATACATTATTTAGAACCCAAATATGTCACACCCCAACCGTGCATCTTAACCACGGGTGCGACTTAATTGACAAAAGAACACAATGGAATAAAGACATTTACTATTAAAGTTTCATAATATTAAAAAATCCCAATTACATAAGTTTCGAATTAAACCAAACAGATAACATGTTCAAAAGACAAGCAACTTAAAATAAGATTCTTCAATTGATATCTAGGCAAATCCTATGTGATATTGACTTGACCTATCACGAGCTTAATCACCTGAAACATGTACGAAAAACAAGTGTCAACTAAAAATAGTTGGTGAGAAATCACAGGTTTAATAAAAGTATAAGTTTGGCAAAGGTGACAATTCATATTCCAAGATCATCATATAGCACGTAATAAAACAAACACATGATTAGCAAATCCAACCTAAAATGATGAGTAACGAATAAGTGGTACAACTCGCAAGTTGCAATAATAACGAATAAGATGTCCAACCAAAAGTTGTCCATAAAGTATATGCGGTTTCCATCCTATGGCCCATATCTGTACTACCGTTGGCTTGAAAGTTTCAAGTTAAGGATTTGCAAGTTTAACGTTATCATGTTGTATTCATTTACTCACATACATATTGTAACACCCCGACCCGGCTATAAGGCCGACGTGTCACTTTTACAGGAGTCAGAGACAAAAACAAAATTCCATAAATATCTGAATGAGTTACAAAAGATTAAATCCTAATAATTTAGTCATAATTACATACATATGTTAAAGCTGAAAAACTATACTACCGGCTATGCTGATTTTTAACTCTCTTCACACTTTCACCTTTATCCCTGAAAACCTGTAAAAAGAAAGAAAAACGAGGGAGCAAAATGCCACGAACGGATAGATTTGATAAAAGAAATAATTGTAATAATACATATAAATTTTACTGATATAACATGATTTGTAAACCCGTGATTCCGAGAGTAATTAAAACTTGTAACTTGTAAACATGTAAGTTCGTCGACTTGTAATTTCGTATACTTGTAACTCGTACACATGTAATCACGTAAACATGCAACTCGTAAACTTGTAAACTCATCTACAGGTAAACTCACAAACATGTAAACTCGTAAACGTGTAATTAACAGATTTCAGAGCTTGTAAACTTGTAAGCTAGTGAACAGATAACCAGATACTTGTAAACTCACAGATAATCCTTTTTAAATACTTGTCACATCACCAGAAATACCCATCGAGCCCGATACATAACATAAACAGAAACAGGCGGAACAGGCTAGCTAGTCCTGAACCGATGTGAGATGGTGTATGGGCATCATACAATCCAACCACCAGAAATAATAATATCCTAGGATCGATCCATACGCCTCGAAACATATAACCGGTATTTTTCAGATAAACAGGCGAGACGCCGTGATTTAGGCTCACCGTCACGGTCGGTGCCACGCCATCGATGCCGCAATGACATGCTTGTGGTCACCCCCACAAGTAGGGGCGTGCTCGGGTATCAGAGTAAAAATATTTAACATTATCTTTTTAAAGCGAACATATTTAATCAGAACATACGATAATGAGTGCTTATAAAACCAATTAATATCGTATGTAAACAGGTTTTCAGACTTTGTTTCATATTCGAAATAAGTTGACGAATAAACGAATTTAAACAGGCACATGATTTCAAACACGTAAATGAATTTTCAGTGAACTTTATGGAGTTAAATATTTTGAGATAATTAAAATAGAGTTAGACAACTATACAAAAATAAGGAGATAGATATCTGCATTGTACAAAAATAGGGAGAGAGATCCGCACTATAAAAATAACTGAGTTTGGTACCCGTACTATATAAAAATAACTGAGTTTGGTACCCGTACTATAAAAATAACAGAGTTAGGTATCCGTACTATATAAAAATAACAGAGTTTGGTACCCGTACTATAAAAATAACAGAGTTAGGTATCCGTACTATATAAAAATATAACTGAGTTAGATACCCGTACCTTAATTGCTTGTAATGCTCCACAATGATGTTAACTAGTTCACGTCCGTTTGTAAGAATCTACGTTTAAGTTATATTTCCGTTAACTTTATGTATAAATTCTCTACTATATTTTATTTATTTATTTCTTTTCTTTTTATTTTAAAAGATTCATATTCTAATTGGGCTATTTTAAGATTCTTAAATTACGTAGTTATTAGATCTTGTCTTACTTTTGTATGTATAAGTTTATATAAAATTATCTAATAAAAATAAATTTTAACTTTTTCCTTATTTGATTAAAAAGAAACAAATTTTTTATAGAAATGGATGTTGCATGGCTTGATCCCAAGACTTCACTGGTTTAAGGATAGGCTCCCAACCAGTTGATGTAACTTCAATTTGTTTTCATTTTCAAATATAAATCAATTTAGTCATTACCTCATTGTTTTCTTCTTCTTCTTCTTCAAGTTGTCTGACGGAAAACGAAGGAGTTGCCGGGAAATTGTTTGAGCAGCGTGAGGTAAATTAGAACACCTTAATCTGACCGGGTGTTATCTATAAGGTGGAGATGAGTAGTGGTGTTACTTGTCTAATGTTTCGGTTAGTTTTTGGCTCGCCGGAGAAGACCGATCTCGCCGGGAAAACGTTAGTTTTAGTATGAAAGTTGGGAGTGAGGGATTTTGTTTTTCGGGAAGTGAGATCGTGAGGTTAGGAGGTCTGTAGCTCGGCTTTTATAGTTGAGTTTTTCCTTCGTGGCGAAGGAATCGCCGGAGACGAGGCGGTGGGAGACGACACCACTTGCAGCAAAGTGTGATGATAGCCGGTGTCGTGTCGTTATTTAATTTGTACAATAAGATGCGGCACGTGAAGAGTTTTGAGTATCGAAGAGGACGGCGGAGGTGGCGGAAACCGGCTCCCCCATTTTTCTGAAATTTGCTTTGTTGTTCACACGTCTTTGAACAAGTTTTCTTCTCTTTTGCATAAATAAATTTTTGTCCTTTTCCTATTATTAATTGATTTTTCTTTTTCTTTTTAGTTAAGAAAACAACACGAAAATTATAAATTTTTGTGATCACTAATATTATTTATTTTATTTATCAATTGTTAATATTTAATTATTTTATCAGATCCAAAATTTAAAGATTTTATGTCAAGTATATATTTTCTTGTTTTATTGAATGAAAATTTAGCATCGCTTTAATAACATTTCTTAAAAGGCAATTATCATCAATACTTATAATAATATCGTATGTATGGAACGTCTAAAAAAACCAGTTTTTATAAAAAATTTCGGTTATTACAAGTCTACCCCTCAAAAAAAAATTTCGTCCTCGAAATTTAAAGTTAGTTTTAACACGCGAACATGAGGTAGTATATAAAAATACTTTCATAATTATGTTTGAAAATAGAACAAAATATTATAATTATTCAGAACGAAGGAATATTGTAGTTGGAGATATTAAGGTATTGGGAATGGATAGATTCATCGATTTCCAACGTAGCTTCTATTTCATAGCGATATTTTTTTTTTTTTTTTTTTTATCATATATTCTTAATGGCTTGATATGTAATGAATTCGAATAATCCAAATGATACAATTTCAAAAACAAATAGGTATTAATGAATTACATAATAGGATTCCAGAAGTACACATATGTAAATGTAAATTTACCATTACGTTCGCGAACCGTAATCGTTAATTTACCTTACAACAATGTTCTAACGGTGCCAATCATGCATCTTAATGTCTTAATATGTTTAAACAGAAAGGGTGGAGTAATGATAAATGAAACGTGAAATATCACAGAATTCTTAATCGAATAATTTAGGTGATAACTAACACAGATATGTCGAGTTTATTTAGATATACAAATCATGTGAAACACCTTTCGAGGTACGTTTCGTGGAAGTACTTCTATGACGCGTAGTCAAGTTCGTTTGTTTTCGTACTCGTTTCAATTTTGTCGCCCACCATGGTTAGAAGACATTCTTAAAATCTATAGCGGAATCGATGATGATGATGATAAAACGAACTTGATTAACTCTATTCATAAATCAGAAGTCAAATAGGTTACGTCACTTAAGGTTTCTAATGGATAGATCCGATCATCTAAAGATCATAAAACAGTAAGCATGGAATTTGATCGGAAGGTGGAATCTTAACCCGACGTCTACCCATTACCTCACAGGTCTTAACTTATGTTTAAGTTTTCTACAGGAAAGAGCCTTTGCTCTGATACCATTAAATGTAACACCCCGACCCGGCTATAAGGCCGACGTGTCACTTTTACAGGAGTCAGAGACAAAAACAAAATTCCATAAATATCTGAATGAGTTACAAAAGATTAAATCCTAATAATTTAGTCATAATTACATACATATGTTAAAGCTGAAAAACTATACTACCAGCTATGCTGATTTTTAACTCTCTTCACACTTTCACCTTTATCCCTGAAAACCTGTAAAAAGAAAGAAAAACGAGGGAGCAAAATGCCACGAACGGATAGATTTGATAAAAGAAATAATTGTAATAATACATATAAATTTTACTGATATAACATGATTTGTAAACCCGTGATTCCGAGAGTAATTAAAACTTGTAACTTGTAAACATGTAAGTTCGTCGACTTGTAATTTCGTATACTTGTAACTCGTACACATGTAATCCCGTAAACATGCAACTCGTAAACTTGTAAACTCATCTACAGGTAAACTCACAAACATGTAAACTCGTAAACGTGTAATTAACAGATTTCAGAGCTTGTAAACTTGTAAGCTAGTGAACAGATAACCAGATACTTGTAAACTCACAGATAATCCTTTTTAAATACTTGTCACATCACCAGAAATACCCATCGAGCCCGATACATAACATAAACAGAAACAGGCGGAACAGGCTAGCTAGTCCTGAACCGATGTGAGATGGTGTATGGGCATCATACAATCCAACCACCAGAAATAATAATATCCTAGGATCGATCCATACGCCTCGAAACATATAACCGGTATTTTTCAGATAAACAGGCGAGACGCCGTGATTTAGGCTCACCGTCACGGTCGGTGCCACGCCATCGATGCCGCAATGACATGCTTGTGGTCACCCCCACAAGTAGGGGCGTGCTCGGGTATCAGAGTAAAAATATTTAACATTATCTTTTTAAAGCGAACATATTTAATCAGAACATACGATAATGAGTGCTTATAAAACCAATTAATATCGTATGTAAACAGGTTTTCAGACTTTGTTTCATATTCGAAATAAGTTGACGAATAAACGAATTTAAACAGGCACATGATTTCAAACACGTAAATGAATTTTCAGTGAACTTTATGGAGTTAAATATTTTGAGATAATTAAAATAGAGTTAGACAACTATACAAAAATAAGGAGATAGATATCTGCATTGTACAAAAATAGGGAGAGAGATCCGCACTATAAAAATAACTGAGTTTGGTACCCGTACTATATAAAAATAACTGAGTTTGGTACCCGTACTATAAAAATAACAGAGTTAGGTATCCGTACTATATAAAAATAACAGAGTTTGGTACCCGTACTATAAAAATAACAGAGTTAGGTATCCGTACTATATAAAAATATAACTGAGTTAGATACCCGTACCTTAATTGCTTGTAATGCTCCACAATGATGTTAACTAGTTCACGTCCGTTTGTAAGAATCTACGTTTAAGTTATATTTCCGTTAACTTTATGTATAAATTCTCTACTATATTTTATTTATTTATTTCTTTTCTTTTTATTTTAAAAGATTCATATTCTAATTGGGCTATTTTAAGATTCTTAAATTACGTAGTTATTAGATCTTGTCTTACTTTTGTATGTATAAGTTTATATAAAATTATCTAATAAAAATAAATTTTAACTTTTTCCTTATTTGATTAAAAAGAAACAAATTTTTTATAGAAATGGATGTTGCATGGCTTGATCCCAAGACTTCACTGGTTTAAGGATAGGCTCCCAACCAGTTGATGTAACTTCAATTTGTTTTCATTTTCAAATATAAATCAATTTAGTCATTACCTCATTGTTTTCTTCTTCTTCTTCTTCAAGTTGTCTGACGGAAAACGAAGGAGTTGCCGGGAAATTGTTTGAGCAGCGTGAGGTAAATTAGAACACCTTAATCTGACCGGGTGTTATCTATAAGGTGGAGATGAGTAGTGGTGTTACTTGTCTAATGTTTCGGTTAGTTTTTGGCTCGCCGGAGAAGACCGATCTCGCCGGGAAAACGTTAGTTTTAGTATGAAAGTTGGGAGTGAGGGATTTTGTTTTTCGGGAAGTGAGATCGTGAGGTTAGGAGGTCTGTAGCTCGGCTTTTATAGTTGAGTTTTTCCTTCGTGGCGAAGGAATCGCCGGAGACGAGGCGGTGGGAGACGACACCACTTGCAGCAAAGTGTGATGATAGCCGGTGTCGTGTCGTTATTTAATTTGTACAATAAGATGCGGCACGTGAAGAGTTTTGAGTATCGAAGAGGACGGCGGAGGTGGCGGAGACCGGCTCCCCCATTTTTCTGAAATTTGCTTTGTTGTTCACACGTCTTTGAACAAGTTTTCTTCTCTTTTGCATAAATAAATTTTTGTCCTTTTCCTATTATTAATTGATTTTTCTTTTTCTTTTTAGTTAAGAAAACAACACGAAAATTATAAATTTTTGTGATCACTAATATTATTTATTTTATTTATCAATTGTTAATATTTAATTATTTTATCAGATCCAAAATTTAAAGATTTTATGTCAAGTATATATTTTCTTGTTTTATTGAATGAAAATTTAGCATCGCTTTAATAACATTTCTTAAAAGGCAATTATCATCAATACTTATAATAATATCGTATGTATGGAACGTCTAAAAAAAACCAGTTTTTATAAAAAATTTCGGTTATTACAAATGATTCTCTTGTTTTAGAATTGTTTGAAAACGTGTTTTAATGCGTGCCAACGCGTACATGTTTCCCCCAAAACGATTTGAATAAAGTGGGGCTATGAAGTCTCACCTTGAAAGCTAGACGAGATAAGAAACTTGAACGAATAGACGAGATGAGTCACGGACCAGACCCTAAACAAATAAATAAACCAGTTTTAGGGTAGGTTCGATGGTTACGAGTGTTAGATAGGCGGTTCGGGTCATAAGATTAAGAATTAGTTGCAAAAATAGAGTTTTAGTTGATTTTCAGATTTGGACAGCAAAGTAGCTGAACAGAAACGGGATTGTTAAAAATATCAAACGACGTCTAAAAATTATGAAATTTTACAGGGAGTTAGTTTAAGTCGTTCCGAAGAAGTTTCGTTTGGAAAGTTTTTCCATTTGAGACTCGGATCATAGCCAAAATAGTCCAACAAGACAGAAGGTACTGAAAAAGGTTTCTGTCCCGTTTTGGCTACTACGGAGTCATACTTTTGAATTAGAAAACGATCCAATTATGGTTGGAAAGGAAATTCGACGAACTATGTCGTGGAAATTGAGTTTGCTCAGTTTAGAATAATTATGGTCAAGTTACGCTTAGTTAAATTCAGCACAGTTTCTGTCCAAAATCAATGGTTGCACTTAAGTGGTCCGTTTAGGGTTTTAAGATTACCGAACGCGCAAATAAAAATTAGACGAATGTTATTATGTTATTATAATACATAATATAATCAGATTAGGTTAGCCAAAACGTCCCGTGTCACCGGTCTAGCCATGATATTCACATAAGCGTTTTGGAGAATCACAGAATGCAATCGGCATAGCCGACACGAGCAAGCGGATTCTATATTTAATTAGCGTGTGAGTTCATATAAGTGATAATATAGAATAAATAACATGTTTTAAGTTAGCAAGAACATACTAAAGCATCGGCAGAGCCACTTTTGCAATAGTTGTCTTGAGGATTCGCAGAATGCGACGGCATAGCCACCATTGCAAACGGGATCCTTTGTTTGTTAGTTGGTGATGTTAGCTTGATTTATTAGTTTGATTAAGATTATTAGAGGGTTTTTAGGGCTGAGGTTTCACATGATCAAGTGATCATGGATAGAAAATAGAAAAAGATTGAGGGGATGAAGAAAGAATAAAATAAAAAGACGGTATTCAACTTCGGAGGGTTACTTACTTGTTTAATCTTCAAACTCTTGGAATCCTCTAAGGGATTTTCGAAATCTTCAAGGTTGGGAAGGGATTTCACAACTTAGGAGGGGTTGGGAGTGTTTGAGGGAGAATTAGCAAAGAAAACAAGATCCTAAGCCTCCTATTTATACTAATGGTTGAAGGGGTGTAAATATGGAATGTCTTGGAAAGCAATTTAGGGTTTTAGGGCCCTCAAATCTGCGAAATTTTCCTCAATGGGGCTGGGTTTTTTGTGATTTATTGCTTGGGCTAGGTCCAAGAGTAGGTGGGTTGGGTCCTAGCTTGATCCGGTTGAGTGCGCGCATTCGAAAATTGCGATTTTAAGCATTTCTAAGCGAAATTGGCAAATGTTTTCAACATTAAAGTTGATTGTCATAACAAAAAGAGTATGTTTAGCTAAAAACATTTAAGTTAAAGTTACGTTATTCGCGTATAGTAGTTGGCGATCGGTGGGCGAGAAAACGGACTTTTTTATCGTTTTTCGAATTTCAGGATTTATTTAAGGAAAGTTTTGCAAACAAACTTTATTTTAATTAAAGAAATGAATATTTTAAACATTTATAACATAAATTAATGTCATGTTAAAGGATTCGTCGGTCATGGACGGTACGTAGTTAACGACGGTTTAAAAGGCGAACGATCGCACGAAAGTACTAACTAGTACTTTTAAGCATCAATTCACATTGAATGGGTTGTAAGAACATGTTTGAGATGTATGGGGTGGTTCATGTGTATTTAATGTGTCATAAATATCAATTAAGTCTACGTGCGATCCATGAATCAATCACAGATAAGTATAAGTCTTTGAAATCAAGCATAAACGTAATGTTTCACATGTGAACTAGTATTGTAACAACGTCTGAATAGGATTTCAAGTAAAATGAAATGTCATGCGGATTTTCATTGATAAGTCTAGAATGAGTACAAGTAGTGAAAATCAGAAGTGTCACAGTCTCCCCTAGTTAAAAGAATTTCGTCCCCGAAATTCAACTAGTAGAGGCTGTAGGGTCTAGAAAGAGATGAGGGTACTTATGTTTCATTTGGTCTTCACGTTCCCAGGTGAACTCAGGACCATGCTTGGCTTCCCAATGAACTTTCACGATAGGGATGCGGCTACGCTTGAGTTGCTTGACTTCACGGTCCATGATTTCAACGGGCTTTTCGACGAAATGCATAGAGTTGTCGATACGAACATCATCCAGAGGAACTTGAAGTGTGTCATCAGCAAGGCACCTTTTAAGGTTTGATACATGAAAAACGTCATGAACGTTACAAAGTTCGGTTGGTAGCTTGAGTCTATAGGCTACTGGGCCAATCCTTTCAAGAATTTCGAATGGCCCAACGAACCTAGGGGCTAGCTTTCCCTTCTTCCCAAATCGGACAACACCTTTCCAGGGGGAAACCTTGAGTAAGACTCTATCACCGACTTGAAATTCAAGGGGCTTCCTACGGTTGTCAGCATAACTCTTTTGACGATCGCGAGAGGCCTTGAGTCTTTCTTGAATTTGAAGTATCTTGTCGGTGGTTTCTTGAATGAGTTCGGGACCGGTGATTTGAGCGTCTCCGATCTCGGTCCAACACACCGGAGATCGACACTTCCTACCATATAGAGCCTCGAAAGGGGCGCACTTGATGCTCGTATGGTAACTATTGTTGTAAGAGAATTCGATGAGTGGCAAGTGTTGATCCCAACTTCCTCCAAAGTCGATCACACAAGAACGGAGCATGTCTTCCAAGGTCTGTATGGTCCTATCACTTTGACCATCAGTCTGGGGATGGTAAGCCGTGCTAAGGTTCAAACGAGTTCCCAAAGCTTTCTGTAAAGATTGCCAGAATCGGGAGGTAAAACGGCTATCACGGTCGGAGATAATGGATAGAGGGACACCGTGACGTGTCACGACCTCATTGATATAGAGTCTGGAAAGCTTCTCCATTTTGTAGTCCTCACGGATTGGGAGAAAATGAGCGGATTTGGTTAAGCGGTCAACAATGACCCAGATGGAGTCATGACCACTAGAGGTTCGCGGAAGCTTAGTGATGAAGTCCATGGAAATTTGCTCCCATTTCCATTGTGGGATTTCGGGTTGTTGGAGAAGACCAGATGGTTTCTGGTGCTCAGCTTTAACTTTAGAGCAAGTAAGACACTTCCCTACATAGAGGGCGATGTCTTTCTTCATTCCTGGCCACCAATAAAACTCTTTCAAGTCGTGATACATCTTATCATCACCGAGATGAACAGAATAACGGGATTTATGTGCTTCATCAAGGATAAGGGTTCGGAGCTCACTTGAGTCGGGGATCCAAATTCGACCCATGAAGTAAAGGAGATCATCGGGTTTGGGTTCCAAGTGCTTTTCGACACCACAATCCAAATCCTTCTTCAACTCATCATTTGCAACAACTTGTTTTTGAGCTAGGAGGATCTTATCTTTGAGACTGGTTTGGACCAACATTCCCATGGCTCGCACACGGGTGGGTTTGATTCGGTCCTTACGGCTAAGGGCGTCAGCCACCACATTAGCTTTGCCCGGGTGGTAACGAATTTCGCAATCGTAGTCACTAAGTAATTCAACCCAACGTCGCTGCCTCATGTTGAGTTCTTTCTGGTTCAGAATATGTTGAAGGCTCTTGTGATCAGTAAAAACCACACATTTAGTGCCGTAGAGATAATGTCTCCAGATTTTCAAAGCAAAGACCACCGCACCCAACTCAAGGTCATGAGTGGTGTAGTTCTTTTCGTGAACCTTGAGTTGTCTGGATGCATAGGCTATGACCTTGTCTCGTTGCATCAACATGCAACCAAGACCTTGGTTTGAGGCATCACAGTATACAATGAAATCATCATTGCCATCGGGAAGGCTTAGAATAGGGGAGTTGCACAATTTCTGCTTAAGAGTTTGGAACGCATCTTCTTGCTTTTGTTCCCAGACGAAAGGCTTATTTTTCTGAGTTAATGTAGTGAGAGGCAGGGCAATCTTCGAAAAGTTCGGGATGAATCTTCGATAATAACCTGCCAAACCCAGAAACGAACGGATCTCAGAGGGTGTGGATGGTGTACTCCAATTCTTGATAGCGGTGACTTTGGCTGGATCGACGTGTATACCCTGGTTGTTGATCACGTGACCCAAGAAATGAATTTCTCTAAGCCAGAATTCACACTTGGAGAATTTAGCATAAAGTTGTTCCTTCTTCAAGAGTTCCAAAATCAGCTTAAGGTGGGTTGTATGATCCTCTTTGGTTCGGGAGAAGATCAAGATGTCATCGATGAAGACAATGACAAATTGATCTAGGTAGGGTTTGCAGACACGGTTCATGAGGTCCATGAACACCGCGGGCGCATTGGTTAACCCAAAAGGCATAACCATGAACTCGTAGTGTCCATAACGAGTTCTAAAAGCAGTTTTGGGAATGTCCTCTTCATGGACTCGGAGTTGATGATACCCAGATCGGAGGTCAATCTTCGAGAAACAAGTTGCTCCTTGCAGTTGATCGAAAAGGTCATCGATCCTAGGTAGCGGGTAACGATTCTTGATGGTAAGCTTGTTTAGTTCACGGTAGTCGATGCACATGCGAAAGGACCCATCCTTCTTCTTGACAAAGAGAACCGGAGCTCCCCATGGTGAGAAGCTCGGTCTAATGAATCCCTTGTCCAGCAGCTCTTGCAGTTGGCTAGATAGTTCTTGCATCTCAGAAGGGGCTAGGCGGTACGGAGATTTGGCAATGGGGTTAGCTCCCGGTAAAAGATCAATCCGAAATTCAACTTGTCGAGTTGGAGGGAGTCGATGCAAGTCATCAGGGAATACTTCCGGAAAATCTCGGATGATCGGTATATCTTGTAATTTCTTTTCTTCAGATTTCTCGACCACATGTGCCAAGAAAGCATAGTATCGCTTCCTTAAATATCTACGTGCCTTCATGCAGGAGATGAATTTCAAACCTTTGCAAGGTTTCTCTCCAAAGATTTTCAAGGTCTCACCGGATGGTAGAGGGATACGAATGAGTTTCTCCGAACAGTTGATTTCCGCATGATTGTGGGATAGCCAATCCATTCCCACGATGATATCAAAACTCCCAAGAGTGATGGGAATCAGGTCGATAGAGAATGTGTGATCGTTGAGAGTTAGAGTACAACCTCGGACAACGGAATGCACAACAGTTAGTTTGCCATCAGCTATTTCTATAGTATAAGAAGGTTCAAGAGCGGTACGACAAGTTTTAAGTAAAGGTTCAAATTCTAAGGAGACAAAGCTTTTATCCGCTCCGGTATCAAATAAGATAGAGGCATAACGATTATTGATGAGAAACGTACCAGTAACCACGGCATTGTCATTTCTGGCCTCGGATGCTCCTATGGCAAAAGTGCGAGCACGTGCACCTCGGTTATTGTTGTTGAGCTTCGGGCATTGGTTTTTGTAGTGATCAGGAGCACCACATTCATAACAGGCCCTACCATTGATGATGGCAGGAGTGGCAGTTTGGGTAGTAGCAGCCTTTTCAGCTACGCGACAAGCGTTAGCAAAATGACCAAGCCTTCCACATTTAGTGCACGAACGACATTGAACAGTAGTAGGGTGATGGTATTGACATCTTGCACACAGCGGGTGAGGTCCACTATATGGCTTCCTGCCAGGTGCAGGTCTAGGTGCTACTTGGGCAACAGGAACAGCTGGGGTAACCATGGCAAAGCTTTTAGAGGTCTTTTGCTTCTTGTGGCGATACTCAGGCTTTTTCGCCACTTCCTCCTTAACTCTCTTGTCACCTTTCCTGAATAGAACTCCAGACTTAACTAGATCGTCCGTTAAGGACGCAGATAAACGAATAGCAGCTTCAAGTGTTGATGGGCTACTACCCATGACAGTACCCCGAATTTGAGGCGGAAGGCCTCCAATATAACGATCAATCATTCGGGTCAAGGGTGTAACCAGATGAGGGACTAGGATGCAGAGTTCATGAAAGCGTGTGGTGTACGCCTCACTCTCCCCACCATCCTGGGTAAGGTCTCACAGCTCAATCTCCAACTTCTTCATCTCATTGCTAGGACAGAACTCCTCGATCATAATTTCCTTGAGCTTATCCCAAGTCATAGCAAGAGCTCCTTCCCTACCCCGAATTTTCTTTTCAGCATTCCACTGCCCTCCTTTGGAAGGCACTTGAAGCATATTTTACCTTAAGTTCATCGGGGCAGTCACTCATCTCAAATGTGTTCTCCATGCCTTCAAACCATTGCAATAGCCCTGTCGCACCTTCACATCCAAGGTACTTGTGTGGGTTACAAGATTTGAAGTGCTTGAAAGTACAAACACTCCCACTAGATCCTCCGGTGGAGTTGTTGATTTGAGTGACAATAGTGGGTAAGACCGCAGCAAGTTGTTGAGTGAGCAGGGTGGCTATGGCGGTGGTTTCGGCGGAGGCTTCACTGGTGTTAGCCACGGTGTTATCAGGATCACGATGAGGAGGCATTCTACGAAAAAGAAATCATAAGTCGGTAGTTAGGATAGACATTCAAGAATTAAAAGTGACAATATTTATAAATAAAATCACTCATTCATTAATATTAATGTCTTACAAGATAAATAAAACATATATTTAAAACATATATGTTGAATTACAAATGAAATATAAAGACAAAACTGACTAGTCAAAATTCAAGATTCGGATGAATGATACTAGTGAGACGTGTTTTAGCCTATAAGTGAGCACTCACTCCAAGGGTCCCCAGGTAAGTGTGACTCGTAACGAACGTGCCTCACTTTCCTTTGACAAGACCCCCAGTGTACAGGCGCTCACCCTTCCAGATTACACGTGTCTCTAGTATCACTATCCAAGCCTTTGATTTTGATGAGAACATTATGGATTGGGCCTTGCCCAAGAGTTGGATTCAGCTTCACAAGTCAGCTTTCTTTTCTTGAACGGGAGTTGGACCTCAGAAGTGGTTCCAACATGGCTCTCTTGGTCTTCGGATTCCGAATCACTTGATATGTTGATTACTTCAGGCTTCGGTGCAGGCCGGCTTGTCGCATCGGAGATTAACTCGGGCTTGACATTATGTTTCGAGGGTAGCAGGCTTCCAGAGAAAGATGATCGTGGTGAGATTAGCCTACTCCAACTAATTGGGCTTTGGGACCCATCATCGGAAATAAGGCTTGAATTGCTAGAGATGTCAGCAGAGTACGACGACATACTAAAGATAAGAGAGTTAGTGGATTAGAATCACATAAGCATATAAGTTTCAAAGGGGAGCTTAGGTTATAGTCTAGGTCAAATGGTTGCCTAATTCTCTATAACCACGGCTCTGATACCAATCTGTCACACCCCAACCGTGCATCTTAACCACGGGTGCGACTTAATTGACAAAAGAACACAATGGAATAAAGACATTTACTATTAAAGTTTCATAATATTAAAAAATCCCAATTACATAAGTTTCGAATTAAACCAAACAGATAACATGTTCAAAAGACAAGCAACTTAAAATAAGATTCTTCAATTGATATCTAGGCAAATCCTATGTGATATTGACTTGACCTATCACGAGCTTAATCACCTGAAACATGTACGAAAAACAAGTGTCAACTAAAAATAGTTGGTGAGAAATCACAGGTTTAATAAAAGTATAAGTTTGGCAAAGGTGACAATTCATATTCCAAGATCATCATATAGCACGTAATAAAACAAACACATGATTAGCAAATCCAACCTAAAATGATGAGTAACGAATAAGTGGTACAACTCGCAAGTTGCACTAATAACGAATAAGATGTCCAACCAAAAGTTGTCCATAAAGTATATGCGGTTTCCATCCTATGGCCCATATCTGTACTACCGTTGGCTTGAAAGTTTCAAGTTAAGGATTTGCAAGTTTAACGTTATCATGTTGTATTCATTTACTCACATACATATCTGATTCGCTTGTTTTAGAATTGTTTGAAAACGTGTTTTAATGCGTGCCAACGCGTACATGTTTCCCCCAAAACGATTTGAATAAAGTGGGGCTATGAAGTCTCACCTTGAAAGCTAGACGAGATAAGAAACTTGAACGAATAGACGAGATGAGTCACGGACCAGACCCTAAACAAATAAATAAACCAGTTTTAGGGTAGGTTCGATGGTTACGAGTGTTAGATAGGCGGTTCGGGTCATAAGATTAAGAATTAGTTGCAAAAATAGAGTTTTAGTTGATTTTCAGATTTGGACAGCAAAGTAGCTGAACAGAAACGGGATTGTTAAAAATATCAAACGACGTCTAAAAATTATGAAATTTTACAGGGAGTTAGTTTAAGTCGTTCCGAAGAAGTTTCGTTTGGAAAGTTTTTCCATTTGAGACTCGGATCATAGCCAAAATAGTCCAACAAGACAGAAGGTACTGAAAAAGGTTTCTGTCCCGTTTTGGCTACTACGGAGTCATACTTTTGAATTAGAAAACGATCCAATTATGGTTGGAAAGGAAATTCGACGAACTATGTCGTGGAAATTGAGTTTGCTCAGTTTAGAATAATTATGGTCAAGTTACGCTTAGTTAAATTCAGCACAGTTTCTGTCCAAAATCAATGGTTGCACTTAAGTGGTCCGTTTAGGGTTTTAAGATTACCGAACGCGCAAATAAAAATTAGACGAATGTTATTATGTTATTATAATACATAATATAATCAGATTAGGTTAGCCAAAACGTCCCGTGTCACCGGTCTAGCCATGATATTCACAGAAGCGTTTTGGAGAATCACAGAATGCAATCGGCATAGCCGACACGAGCAAGCGGATTCTATATTTAATTAGCGTGTGAGTTCATATAAGTGATAATATAGAATAAATAACATGTTTTAAGTTAGCAAGAACATACTAAAGCATCGGCAGAGCCACTTTTGCAATAGTTGTCTTGAGGATTCGCAGAATGCGACGGCATAGCCGCCATTGCAAACGGGATCCTTTGTTTGTTAGTTGGTGATGTTAGCTTGATTTATTAGTTTGATTAAGATTATTAGAGGGTTTTTAGGGCTGAGGTTTCACATGATCAAGTGATCATGGATAGAAAATAGAAAAAGATTGAGGGGATGAAGAAAGAATAAAATAAAAAGACGGTATTCAACTTCGGAGGGTTACTTACTTGTTTGATCTTCAAACTCTTGAAATCCTCTAAGGGATTTTCGAAATCTTCAAGGTTGGGAAGGGATTTCACAACTTAGGAGGGGTTGGGAGTGTTTGAGGGAGAATTAGCAAAGAAAACAAGATCCTAAGCCTCCTATTTATACTAATGGTTGAAGGGGTGTAAATATGGAATGTCTTGGAAAGCAATTTAGGGTTTTAGGGCCCTCAAATCTGCGAAATTTTCCTCAATGGGGCTGGGTTTTTTGTGATTTATTGCTTGGGCTAGGTCCAAGAGTAGGTGGGTTGGGTCCTAGCTTGATCCGGTTGAGTGCGCGCATTCGAAAATTGCGATTTTAAGCATTTCTAAGCGAAATTGGCAAATGTTTTCAACATTAAAGTTGATTGTCATAACAAAAAGAGTATGTTTAGCTAAAAACATTTAAGTTAAAGTTACGTTATTCGCGTATAGTAGTTGGCGATCGGTGGGCGAGAAAACGGACTTTTTGATCGTTTTTCGAATTTCAGGATTTATTTAAGGAAAGTTTTGCAAACAAACTTTGTTTTAATTAAAGAAATGAATATTTTAAACATTTATAACATAAATTAATGTCATGTTAAAGGATTCGTCGGTCATGGACGGTACGTAGTTAACGACGGTTTAAAAGGCGAACAATCGCACGAAAGTACTAACTAGTACTTTTAAGCATCAATTCACATTGAATGGGTTGTAAGAACATGTTTGAGATGTATGGGGTGGTTCATGTGTATTTAATGTGTCATAAATATCAATTAAGTCTACGTGCGATCCATGAATCAATCACAGATAAGTATAAGTCTTTGAAATCAAGCATAAACGTAATGTTTCACATGTGAACTAGTATTGTAACAACGTCTGAATAGGATTTCAAGTAAAATGAAATGTCATGAGGATTTTCATTGATAAGTCTAGAATGAGTACAAGTAGTGAAAATCAGAAGTGTCACAAAATACTTTTGACGGGAATTAGTTTGGAAACCTAAGTATATAGACTTGATGTAGTAGTAAGTTTTCCAGGTATAAGTATGTATAGGGTTTAGAGAGTAGAATAGAGGAGTGATTCCTATTAAGTACATGAGATGACTCATGTCATGGGGAATCCTAAGTTATAGTCTAGGTCATGTGTCTAATAACCTAATTCCCTATAACCAAGGCTCTGATACCAATCTGTCACACCCCAACCGACGGCGGATTATACGTCGGGGCGGACGCGGTTGTTCAAAAACACAAGGTTGACTAATAAAGTTGAGATATTTCATTAATAAATTGACGGTTCAACATGACGAAAGTAACATATTGTTCAAACATGAAAAAAAATAACATAAGTTTAATTTCTGATGGTCTTCCTAAGTCCAAGCATCCTACGTTTTCATAGATAAGCCTCACTCTTGTGCACCTGAAACATGTTAAGTAACTGTCAACTAAAAATAGTTGGTGACATACAAAGGTTTTGACACCATTTTAACAAAGTCTTTTGAAAGTTTTACAATTCACCATGATTAATGTATCTAAGCATAAATGTGAGAAAAACAAGTAAGTTAAACATTGTGCACGTCAAACCTCCAACCAAGTTTAGGCATAACCCGAAGGTTACCCTTATAAGTTTCAAGTATAAGTTTTATTCAGTAACAAACACCAAGGGCTCCCCCCGAAGGGTCAATCAATCAAGGTGGATTGGTCAAATGCAATAGATCTATCTTTGTTACTATAGGCTCGGCCAAAGTTAATGAACATGCTAGAATTAAGTTTAATTTAACATACAAGTCTCAAAGCATTCAACACAAAGGAAGCACATAATCATAGTTAAGTTTGAATTGTATAAGTCTAAAAAGTATAAACATGTTCCACCCCAAGTTTAAAAGCAAGAATGAAAACAAAAAGGTGCTAAGTATACTCACCTTGTGGCGGATGTAAAAGTATCCAAACAAGGGTTATATGTAGTGAAGCCTTGAGGAAAGTTATCCTCACAACAAGCCTAAATGACAAGTATAAAGTTTAAGGATTGATCATAGGATCTAGGACAACGATTCAAGATTTAGGATTGACTAGGGTTGCGGAGGTGATTGTGCTTATAGAGTTTATGTTATGGTAAGTTTTGATTAACAATGTTTTTAAGTAGTTTGCTAAGTAAAATATAACGGAGTAAATAAATATTAAGGTAAATAAACCATCACCCACAAGGGTTAAATAATTATTTAAGTAATAGTTATGTAAAAGAATAATAGTCATAAGTTTAATAATAACTACCAAATTTAAATAATTCTTTATAGAAATTTATTTAACATAGGGTAGATAATTATTAAGGACAAGAATGATAATTATTTAAAAGAGTTTGTAAATAAATGTTCTATTAATATTTTAAAATGATGCATCAACTTAGCGTATTCTTCAATCGAGCATTCCTTCTATTTAAATGACTTGTATTTATTTTAAATAGTGTTTAGAAATTATTTGTAAGTCTAACTAAACAATGCATATTTATTTTCCATTTCCAAACTAAATAATTAAATAAGTTTTAAAAAAAATCTTTATGAAGCGAATAAGTTTATAAGGGTATATGTTTTTGTAATATTCTCTTGATTTTATAACATTATATAGACTTTCTATTAAATGTTAAAGTTATAAATTTTATTCAAGGTTTAAACAAAAACTACTTTTATTTAGTTCAAAATAATCACAAGTTATATTTCGGTTTGTAAAATAGCTTATGCTCGTAAGATCGGTCTTATAAAGTTTAAAAGTGTTCTTTAGCTATAAGCATTTAAATATAAATTTTTTTTTTAAGATTTATTATCTATAAGTTTTATTTAAATAAATATTTTCTGGAAACCAAAAGTATAAGAAATTTTAGTTTTTAAGTTTATAATAACATAACAGATTTTATAAAAATGAAAGGAATTTTTAAAATGAGTTGAAAGTGTGTAAAAAAAATCAAAATCGAAAACTCAGGCCGGCCGGATTCGAACCTGGGCCGGCTGAGTCCACACAACGCGCACCAAACCACCCGGCCATGGGGCTTCGTTGTGTTTAAACCCGGAAAAAGAATTCTTTAAGCACAATCCCAATCAGTCCCCCAAATCCGTATGAGCCCTAAGATTTCGATCCCCAAATTCGATCGATTTTCCCTCTGTTTATGAAATTAAACAGAGGGCTTTCGATCCTTGTATGTAAACGAATACTGTGGCACTTGAAATTACCTGAAATGGTTTAGAATTGATCGATATGGAGCTCGGTTTTTGTCGTCGGCGGTCACGAGCTCGAATCACGGGATGGAGGCACGATTGGAAGGAATTGATGTTCAGGTGAGTTTCGGGGCGATGCTTATGAGGTTTTGGGGTCACTATTTATACCTAATTTGAGCATTTAATGGCCGAACGGTTTGTAGGTGGGGGTTGGGCCGGTCGGAGTTAATTCCGGCTCCACGCGAGCACCTCGGTAGAAATTGATCATCATGATGTCATGGGGACGGGTCGCATGCGCGAGCCCAAGCCCGAGGTTCGGTGAACCTGGACGATTTCGCGAGTTTGGTCGAAAATGAGGCAAAAGCGGGAGTTGTGGGTTTCGAACCCACGACTGGTTCTGGGCAAGAGGGATTCGGGAAATGACATATCAAGTCCCTGTGGTTTCAATTGTTTACATTTTGCGCTAGAACTAGTTTTGGAATTGGCAGAATTCGTCCCTGGATTTTATAAAATAAGAAATGGTTTTCATAAAATCTTAAATTTATGAATATTATTATGTATGAATTTTATTTTCCTTTATACTGTACGCCTATCCGTGTATTTATTTTACATTTACTAAGAATTTAAACCAACAAAATATGTTTATTCGCTCTTAAAAATAGACGTGTTACAACGGGGGTTCGCATTTGACAAAAAGGTGGTACATCGGAAATTACTGGATATTACATCTAGGAACACAAGAGTTGCAGGAGCTCGTACGCAGAATGATGTTTTATGGTGTTTTTTGATGCAATTACCATTATGGTTTTAGGTGTTTTCTTTATGGTGTCTTCTTTTATAGTATTTTTGAACTGGGCGTATTATGGTGTTTTTAAACTGGGCAACTTTATGGTGTGTTTTGAACTGTGATTGTGCAGAAAACAGAAAATGTGTTTTATGGTGTTTTTTTGATGCAATTACCATTATGGTTTTAAATGTTTGCTTTATGGTGTCTTCTTTTATAGTGTTTTTGAACTGGGCGTATTATGGTGTTTTTAAACTGGGCAACTTTATGGTGTGTTTTGAACTATGATTGTGTAGAAAACAGAAAATGCGT
Organism: Smallanthus sonchifolius; assembly: GCA_023525975.1. Classification (NCBI taxonomy): domain Eukaryota; kingdom Viridiplantae; phylum Streptophyta; class Magnoliopsida; order Asterales; family Asteraceae; genus Smallanthus; species Smallanthus sonchifolius. The sequence continues at coordinate 1,444,556 of JAKNSE010000030.1, read as the reverse complement.
TTTTCAGATTCTTCAACACCTCCGAGTAAACGTTATCTTTGGTGTTCATCTCTATGAACGCGAGAGTTGAAAGAGCTCGTACGCGATCAAGCAGAAAACAGAAAATGCATTTCTGGACGCCATTACCATAATGGTTTTAGGTGTTTTATTTATGGTGTTTTTCTTTTCCAGATGAAACAAGCTCTTTTAAAAATATCATAAACTCCTCCGGTTCAAAAACACCAAAAACTTGCCCAGTTCTAAAACACCATAACACGCTCACTTCAAAAACACCATAAAATGTCCGGTTTTTTATGATTTTTTTTAATTCATGACGTTTTTTTATGGTATTTGTACATCGTTTTTATGATGTTTTATAGAGTTTGTACAACCTATTGCAAAAACACCATGAATAAAAAACCCCACTTAACACGTAAATTTTTTTAAAAATTTTATATAACAATATTGTACTCATATTAAAGATAAAAAAACGCTCGTTATTATGGTGTAAATTATTTTTTTTAAATAATAACGCATTAAAAAGTTATGAACGTTTAAAAAATATGGGGGAATATGCATGTGACTTGCATATGCATATTTTGAGAATTTGAAAAAACAAGTGCATGTTTCTTTCACGATTTTGCCCTTCCCCCTAGGTCCCCTCCTTGGATACATGTCACTCCATGGTGGCTTCCTACACTTCCTACACTTTTTAGCTTTCTTATAATATCCCTTCCCTTCCCTATATATATATATATATATATATATATATATATATATATAATTATTATAATTATAAATACATAGAAATAAAAAATAAACTAGTTAGTCCGAGCTTAGCTCGAGCTTATAACATTATTCATGAGTTGAACTTGACCTTTAGGGATAGAGATCAAAACGAACAAAGCTCAAGCATAGTTAGATTAGAACATGACTACCCGGCTCATTTACAACATACCCATGGCACAAAATAACTATTTAGCTTGTTTCACTCTATGGCCCGGTTGGCTATTTGAGCCAAAGTTTGACTCAAAATCATTGTGAAATTAAACATTTAATCGAAGTTGTGAACCTATGAACCTGCAAAATGTAGTTGGTAAACATTTTTTAAATTTAGGGGCGTTTGGTTCAAGGAATATTTTTTTTAAGAATTGGAATTGGAATTTAAATGGAATCCTTTAGAATCTCATATGGTGTTTGGTTTGCAAATTTTTCTCAGGAATTGGAATGTATATAAATGAAAATTACAAAATTACCCCACCACATTAAGCTTCCATGTTTGGCGCTAACAAACCTTCATCGTTGCTCCCAACTTTGATTTCTACGTTGCTTTCTGTTGTTTCAAACTTTGATTTCTGCTTTGATTTCTGATTCTGATTGATGAAATCAATCAACTTTCATTTATGTTTTTCTAATCAATTGTTCGGTCTTAACCAAGACCCCACATATTTGTTCTGATCCTTTAACAAAGATTACAATCGATTTGTTCTAGTTCCATGTTCATATGGTCTATCTATTTATGTCAAATTGATTTGTTCGATTTTAACCAGCTGATGTTCATTGCTCTTCGTATTAATTGTTGCCTACTCGACTCATCGCTCCTCGTCTTCATCAGTTAGCTTTGCAGATGGTGATGGAAATGAATCATGATTAAGATGAATATATATATATAGGGGACGGTTCCACTAAGAAGTGGTTTTTCGCTAAGAAATCCTAAGAAGTTGGTCAAACGAACACCGATTGAGCTCATTCCAGCGGCGTTGGAACCGTCTCATCGAACCCTAACCTGGATCCAAAAACCTAAACCCCCCTCCACCCGCACCCCCAAAAACCTAAACCCCCCTCCAACCCTACCCCGAAAAGCCTAAAACCACCCCCCACCCCCCCACCCCAAAACCTCCCCACCCCCCCCCCCCCAAAAAAAACCTAAACCCACCCCCACCCACCCCCAAAAACCTAAACCCCCCCACCTCCACCCCAAAAAAAAAACCTAAACCATAAAATCTAAACCCTAAGGCTAAACCATAAGGCTAAAACCCTAAAATTCAAACGTAAAATCTAAACCTTAAAAGCTAAAAACTAAAAGCTAAGATGGTAGAGTTCGACGAGACGGTTCCAACGCCGCTGAAATTAGCTCAATCGGAGTTCGTTTGATATCGTTTCTTAAGGTTTTTGTCATTTCTTAGATTTCTTAGCGAACAACTACTTCTTATTTGATCCTCTATATAGGGGGAGGATCAAATAAGAAGTAGTTTTTCGCTAAGAAATCTAAGAAATGACAAAAACCTTAATAAACGATATCAAACGAACTCCGATTGAGCTAATTTCAGCGGCGTTGGAACCGTCTCGTCGAACTCTACCATCTTAGCTTTTAGGGTTTAGCTTTTAAGCTTTAGATTTTACGTTTGAATTTTAGGGTTTTAGCCTTATGGTTTAGCCTTAGGGTTTAGCTTTTATGGTTTAGATTTTATGGTTTAGGTTTTTTTTTTTGGGTGGGGGTAGGGGGTTTAGGTTTTTGGGGGTGGGTTTAGGTTTTTGGGGGGGTAGGGTGGGGGGGTGGTTTAGGTTTTTGGGGGGTGGGGGTGGTGGTTTTAGGCTTTTCGGGGTAGGGTTGGAGGGGGGTTTAGGTTTTTGGGGGTGCGGGTGGAGGGGGGTTTAGGTTTTTGGGTCCGGGTTAGGGTTCGATGAGACGGTTCCAACGCCGCTGGAATGAGCACAATCGGAGTTCGTTTGACCCACTTCTTAGTATTTCTTAGCGAAAAACCACTTTTTAGTGGAACCGTCCTCTCTCTCTCTCTCTCTCTATATATATATATATATATATATATATATAGGGAAGGGTTCAATTACCAACCAACTTTTTATGTGATAACCGTGCTAACCACTAAAAAACAATTACATAATTTATAAATTATTTTTTCTGTTAATTGTTAAAATAGTATTAAGTATCTTGAATAAATATTTTGAACGTAAATACGGAAATGATAAGTCTTACGTATACGTACCAAATAATGTTACATATACGTGACACATAGTGTTTACATATATGTAACATTAACATAATGATAATTGTTACATATACGTAACACTATGTTTGAGAGTGGTTATCACATAAATATTGGTTAGCATTTGAACCTCACCTATATATATATATATATATATATATATATATGTGTGTGTGTGTGTGGGGGGGGGGGGGAAGGTTCCGCTAAGAAGTGAATTTTCGCTAAGAAACCCAAGAAACTGGGTCAAACGAACTCCGATTGAACTAATTCCAGCGGCGTTGGAACCGGCTCGTCGAAATAAAGCCTAGAGCTAAACCCTTAAAGCTAAACCCTTAAAGCTAAACCCTAAAAGCTAAACGCTAAAGCTAAACCCTAAAAGCTAAACCCAAAAACTTAACCACCCCACCCCACACCCCCAAAACCTAAATCCTCCAACCCCCACCCCCCCCCCCCCCCCAAAAAAAACCTAAATCCCCCCACTCACTCCCTACCCCCCCAAAAAAAAAAACTAAACCCCACCCCACCCCCCAAAAACCTCGACGAGCCGGTTTCAACGCCGCTGCAATGAGCTCAATCGGAGTTCGTTTGACCCGGGTTTCGGTTAAAAAAGAAATCATTTCTTAGGTTTTTTTAACGAAAATTCACTTTTTATTTGAACTTCCCCCTATATATATATATATATATATTATGGGGTTAAAATCGAATATTGTATGAAAAAAAACCCTTTGTATCTAACTTTTCTCTAGTTATATATACTACTTGAAGACTTTTCTCTAGTTATATATACTACTTGAAGATTCAGTGATGCATATCATATATTAAAGACCATTAACATTTGTTTAAATCAGAAGAAGTAATCTATTTCCTTTTCAAAGGAAGGACAACAACAAGACCAACACATACCCCAAAAATAAGTATCAATAATCCTATAAAGTTGACGACAAGGGCTTCTTGACCTTTATGCAACTTCTGATAAATAATCACCTCCATTAATCCCGTTTCAGCGGTCACTATCTCCATGAAAAATATGACCACACCGGTAAAAATATGCCACGGGGAGTATCGGGCCCGTGTTGCTGACTTGGCACCCGGAAACAAGAAAGTGACAAACCCTAGTAACAACTTGCATTTGTGAAGCTTGTGTTAGTAAGATATGAACAAGTTGGTAGATGTTTAATGAATGGTTTTTGGGATTGAAGTATAGAAAGATTACCTGAAGACCAAATAAGCAGATGGTAGATAAACCGATCCAGGAATGTAAAGTGTACGCGTGCGCGGTTTTGAGTTGATTATGAAACTTAAAGACCGCACAAATGCCCAAGATTCCAGCAGAAAGGGCAATCAAATGCAGTATTAGGTGAATTAGTTTAAGGGTTGGCCGTGTTGTAGGAATCCCCTTGTATGTTATAATTGCTATTAGAAATAACGATATGTATTAGCTAGCTCATAAATGAATTTTAACCGCTTTAAAAACAATATAGTCATATGTGCTTTATAGTCAATCTTATACCTTCCCCAGAAAAAATAATGAATCCAAGTACGGTAAAAAGCGGATGCAACTGCAAATCAAACAAGAAAAACTGTTAAAACTTTTACTGTACTTGGATTTATTTTACTTTTTTTCATTACTTTTAAGTTGAAAGTAATGAAAGAACCAATTGATCAAATTCATAACTGTTTTAAATGTAAATATTTACATTGAAAATCTTGATTTTAACATTTGATGTGAAAGCAACGCCTTCCCTCAACTTTATGAGCCAATACAACACAAGGGCGGCGATAGATATCACTAACAACTGTGAGAACACGGTCACCGGAAAAGCCGACATCCGATAACTCGAGCGATCGTTTGCCATGACACAAATCGAAAATGAGAGATTTTGTTAATTGTAGGTGACCTTGTAAAACGATTTGTGAATAGCATATCTTGAAAACACATGTTTATACGAGTCTTAATGATATTCGTAATCATTATTACTGTATTACGTAATATTTGTAAAATATTACGTATATTATATCATATCACATTACATCAATATTATTTACAATACATTTAAAAAAAAGTTGTCTATCTTATAAATTTTGAACTTGTTTTTTATCAAAAAAGACACATTTGGTACAAGTTGTGATATGTCCTCTTAGTAATATATGTACGGGAGAATTTAATATCTACCTCTATTATATTTATCTAACAAAAACAGAGTAATATTATATATAGAGAGAGAGAGAGTTAGGTTATACTAAAAAAAGGATTTTGTCTAAAAAGTACATCGTGTTTTAAATTTTAGGCATGATGTTTTTTAATTTTGAGATATGTTCAAAAAATTAAAACATAGACATCATACCTAAAATAAAAGAACACCATGCCTAAATTTAGAACACCATGTCTTTTTTACACTTTTTTAGAAAAAATCTCATTTTTAGTATAACTCACCCATATATATATAGTGTGAGGTTTCGTTAAAAAGTCAAAAAAGTGTAAAAAGTCGTTTAAAACGCTCATAACCGGCACATACGAACTCCGATTTTACTCATTTTGGCGGCGTTGGAACCGTCTCGTCGAAATCTACGATATTAGCTTGTAGGGTTTAGTTTTTGCATTAGGATTTAGGCTTAGGGGTTTAGCTTTTAGTATTTAGGCTTTTGGGGGGGGGGGAGTTGGGGTGGGGGTTAGGTTTTTTTTCTTTTGGGGGGGGGGGGGGGGGGGGTTGGGTTGGAGGTTTAGGCTTTTGGGGGGTGGTGGTAGTGTTTTTATACGACTTTTTCGGCTTTTTAGGGTTTTTTTTTGTTAGGATTTAGGTTTTTGGGGTGGGGGTGGGGGGTTTTAGGTTTTTGGGGGTGGGGTGGGGGTTAGGTTTGGGGGGGTGGAGTGGGGGTTTTAGGCTTTTGGGGGGGTGGTGGTGGGGTTTTTAAAAGACTTTTTACACCTTTTACAGTTTTTAGACTTTATAGAATAACCCTCCCCTATATATATATTTATATATATATTTTCAAAACACTTAAGATTTTATATTTACCTATTCTATTAAATACATATAATATGATCATTAAATTATTCTCCTTCTTACACTTCAAAGGGCATTTATGTCATAAATATGAAAACATATATATTTGATATTAAAAACGTAATAATATTCAAGCTTTAAAAATGGTATTGTATATAATGCATCATTGGAGTTGGTGGTCCGGTGACAGAGGCAAAGCCTCTTAAATCACCTAAGGTCCTAGGTTCAAGTCCTACTAAAGAAATTTACTGTTCAAAAAAAATATAATGCACCATCAAAGTTGATCACTACAAAATCATCTATCGACAATCATTATACTTGCTGTTTCCATTATCAGTCCTTAATCCTTGCCTATAAGAGCAAATTTTATCAAATGTGTATATAATGAAGTAAGGATTTTTACAGACCTTAATGTGTATATAAGTTAATGTTTACAGAAGTTTGGGTTAAGTTTACATTAATAGCAAGGAAATTAAAGTTTTTTCATATCAACTTGTAAAAGGCCTACTTTTGATAAAGTTTATGTACACATTTGATAGAGTTTGCTTTTATAGGCAAGAAAAAAAAAAGAAAATCCTAGAGTTAGCAGACTCATACGTAATCCAGCTGTCAACCCGAATTCCATCAATAAGGGCTCCGATTTCGTCAATTAAAAATTTTCCTCGATTTTAGTAATTTTCAATTTTTTCCTTTTTTATTCTAAAACCTATAAATCACTTATTCACTTAATTTACGCGTCTATTTATATCTTTCATTTCAGTATTCTTGTTACAGTTTCTAAATTCGAAAATTTGTCAATTATCTGCCAAATTCAGAATTTCTATAAATAGGGTCCTCATGCAATAGTTTAAGCTTTAAGTAATTTATCATTTTCTTGAGAATTTTCTCCATTATTATTTTTGTGCTCCCGCTCTACCACACATGCTACATAATCAATTATGTGTCGGATCTTTTACCAAATCAAGTTTAGGTTATTAATTATTTTCAAAACTTAAAACCCACATAGATTAAAACACCGATACCTATACACTCAAATTCATCGACATAAAAACTAATAAACCTATTCACCTCCCCCTCTTGGTTCTTACAGATATAAACTAATAAACCTATTCACCTCCCCCTCTTGGTTCTTACAGATATGATGATCATATCATTCTTCTTTATCTTTACATTCAAGCTCTTTAACCTAACTTCTTGCAAAATGAAAGGTTATTTTCGTTTGATAAAAGTGATGGTATTAAGAGTTTTGAGGGTATATAATGCACCGTTAAAGTTGATCACTCAACAAAAGCATCTATCTACAATCATTATACTTATTGTTCATTCTCGTTCTTTAATCATTGCCTATAAGGGCAAACTGTTGGTGATTTGAGTATCATTAAGATCAATTTAGTTTAGTTGGATTTACTTAAGACCAAATGAGGAGTTAGAATATACATTGATATGGACTGGGATGTGTTGAGTGCACACTTGATCAAGATTATGCTAACTTCTAAGATTGTTAGGGGAACAGGGGGGGGGGGGGTTAGGGGTGGCAATGCCCCCGTGGGCGGGGTCCAAGGGGTGGCAGCCTCTGGTGGGGCTCAAGGGACAAAGCCCCTGGCGGGGGTTGAGCTTTAATTGTGAAAATTGTTCTCTAGTTAGTACCCTAATAAAGAGAAAGTTGTATCTCAGCTTGAATATTCAATGGTTATTGGTTGTTTGATGAATGCCATGATCAGTACTAGACCGGACATTGCATATGCGGTTGGAAAGCTAAGTAGATTCACTAGCAATCCAAGCACACATCATTAGCAAGCAACATAAGAGTGTTCAAATATTTGAGGAAGACCATGGGCTATGGTTTAGTATACTTTGGATATCCTTTAGTTATAGAAGGATTTTCCGATGCAAATTGGATAACTAATATGGAAGATCATTCCTCAACAAGTGGATGTGTATTCTTACTTGGAGGATGAGCTATCTCTTGGGCTTCTAAGAAGCAAACTTGCATTACTAATTCAACAATGGAATCTAAGTTTGTAGCATTAGCAGCAGCCGGTAAAGAGGCTGAGTAGTTAAGAAATTTAGTGTATCACATTGTGGCCCAAACCGATATCACCAATCTCTATTAGGTGTGATAGTGCTGCTACTTTGGCTAAGGCATATAGCTAAGTGTACAAGGGAAAGTCTAGACACTTGGGTATTAAGCATAGCATGATTCGTGAGCTCATCATGCATGGTGTGATATCTATTGAGTTTGTTCGTACACAACATAATTTAGACGATCATCTAACTAAAGGATTAGGAAGAGATATAGTGCACGAGCCAGTTGTAGGGATAGGTTTGAAGTCCATTAAGATCTCTCATGTTAAGATACCTAATTCTCATCTAATACAATGTTATATGTTGAATCAATGTGGAAAGCTTAACACATGTATTCTAGCATCCCAAGGTATATGTTCAAACCTACAAGTTCAGGAGGTTGAAGTTTAAATTCTTAATAGTTCTTTTGAAAAATTGCATCTGTAGGTACAAGATGAAAAGAGCTACCTATATGAGTATGAAGTTTGGCTGCTTCAAATAAAGCTTAGACTTGGGTTTACAAGTTTAAGCATAAGTTTGTGTTTCTATTATGATAAGTATAAGTGTATCAAAAATTACACTAAAATGGGGGAGGAATGTTGATGATTTTAGTGTCGTCGAGGCCGTTTTAGTTTAGTTAGATTTGCTTAAAACCAAATGAGGAGTTAGAATATACATTGATACGAGTTGGAAGGCGCAGAGTGCACACTCGATCAAGACTATGCTAACTTCTAAGGTTTTTAGGGGTGAAGCCCCTAAACCAAAGGGGGTTCCAAGGGGGCATGGCCCCCTTAGGCTGGGTCCAAGGGACAAAGCCCCTGGCAGGGGTCGAGCTAAAGCATCGATAGCAAATATGAAGTTAGGTAGCAACTAAAGTATCGGTAGCAACCTTGTACTTCGGTAGCAACTGAAGCATTAGTATCAACCTTGTACTTTGGTAGCAACCATGATGATCGGTAATAACTAAGTTACCGTTGATGGGTGCTTTTTACTGATGTGGTTACGAGCAGTTATAACTGTCAACTGTCACCCCTTTTTATGAAGAGTTATGAGGATTCATTGTGACTTTTTGGCCCCCCTATATATGAAATTCATTTTGGTCTGAATTCATTACGAATTTTTGTACAAGTATTCACTACAGAAACTCTATATTCGTTCTTGATAATTTATTTGTCTTATCCTATAGAAAATTCGTAAGTGCCAACGAAATATTTCAATCTAATAGTCCAACACGACTCATGGAAAATCAAAGTTATCACGAAATTCAAAACCAACACAAACTTCACGAAATGTAACCTTAAGTGTCTCTAAACTTAAAAGATCAAACTTGTTTTTTTTAATGGATTTTAAAACAAACAGAGGAGGTTGAAAATAAACTAAGGCTTAAATCCACTTTTTAGGTATTTTGGTGGATCTTGAGTCCACTTTTTAAGAACTTCAAAATTGAGTTGAACATTATTATAAAAAAAGGTCTACAAAAGTACGGGTGATATGACCGCATATTTTTCCGGCTAAATAATGGAAAATCCTAATCTCGGTTCGTGACTTAATGGAATAACAATTGCCTCTTCAACATGTCTGTTATATGGTGACCTTCTAGAGATAACAGATCATGTATTTACATCTTGTCTCATTGCAATCCTAATCCTGCAGAAGGTTAGTCTTTGGTGCAAAATCCCTCCTATTTCGCCTTCTCGGTTCGTGACTTAATGAAGTTGCACAAGACCCTCCATTCCAACCAACTAACCAGGATAATGGTCTACTCGGTGATCCTATTGTCATGTTGGGCTATTTGGAAAACTCGTAATGATTTGGTTTTCTCTAAAATATAGGTTTCAGTTACAAGAATGTTCTAGCAGATCAAGACCATCGACTTTTTGTTGGTCAAAAATAGATCCAAGTCAAAAGCTTTTGAATTGTCCAACTGGCGTAACTTTAATTTTCCAAATATGTAATTTTTTTTTTAAACGGCAATACCTAAATGTTCTAGAATAATTGGGTTTGCTCGAGGCAACACCTAGAACATCTAGGGCAGCCCACCCCAGGAGAAACCCCCCAACTAGGTAAACACCCTGACCTGGCCACAGACCCCTTTTTTGTTGTAGCCAAGATTCGAACCCAAGACCTCCACTATGGAAAGTCTTGGGGCTACCATTGCACCAAATGGCCAACGGTTCCAAATATGTAATTAGCTATTCTTTGTTATTCCCATGTATCTAGCTCCTGGCTATTTTTTGCTCTTGTTTTAATATTAAGCGCCGTCGTTCAAAAAACAAAAATGGAAAATCCTTCTATGTTCCATGAATCCAATTTGTATTTAATTCGGAAGCCATTAACGACTCTTATTCCTGCCCAATGGATCAACCGCAGATCTCCAGGATAAGTCCCCTAAAGAGGAAAAGCTTTATCCCAGCGAATATAAGATGCTCAGCTCCGCACAACATAGTGATTAGCACGCTTTCGGGAAGAACATAGAATCATAGAGGATCCAGCATGCAAAACACAGTGATCATTAGAACCTCTCGGATTAGAGATGTTTAAAACCGTTCTGTTATTAAAGCCAAGTATAGAGTTGTTGCCAATAATGTTGCTGAATCAACATTACCTCACAACCAACAGCATAACCCAGAGAAAAAAAAACAATCTCATAAAATTTAAAAAATCAATAACCACAACACATATGATGTAAAATCTAAAACCTGATGAATCTATAAAATGCAGCTTTTAATATCTACAAATAACTTCATATCTAAAGTCTAAACTATTATTCTTGGGGAAAACAGCCAATGTGATAAGCCGGGATATCACTCATGCTCTGATCTTTATTTGATGAATTATGCGACAAATGTTTACTCACAGAAATATTACGGTATGGTCGTTGAACGGGTGGTAAAAGCAAAGCTGATTCTTTGTCCATTGAAAGTAGTTTCCCACATTTACTGCACCAATTATATATTTAAAAATAAAATTACAAACAATATGAATTCAATATATGTATATGTTTTACTACTTAATGAAGATGGTATACCTGCAAACTTTAGTTAATAGAGTTTGATAACTGCAGATCCAATGCTGAAAAACAATCAAAATTTAAATAAAATATACGTGTTTGCATCAATGTATGAAGACATCTTATAACATAAATGAAGATTATACCAGTAATTTATGTAGTGCTGTTTCAGCATTGACACCAATAAAATGCTGTGGAGCCATTGCAGCATGTTCCTGTAATTAAAAAAACATGTATAAAAGATGGAAAATAAATTAGTGTTGTTGTATTAAAATTTCAAGTGTGCATGTATTATATATCTTTTTACCGTCATGTTTCTAAATACGTTAAAAGCTGAAATCCCTCTTGCATGTACATAACTGCCACCCTGTGAAGACAGTTTAGTAAGACATCATCAGCAATTGCTTAAATGTAAAATAATTAAATTAACTGATGTTATGATTAAAACCTCATCTGGCGAAAAGAAAGCTACTGCATCAGGATAAAGTGAACCAGTTGGATGCAATGATATTACTGATCTAAATACAAAAGGGATTAACAACTCAACGACACCAATCTGATCAGCAATAACCGCGCCTCTTGATTCTGATAGGATATTTCGGGAACTTTGAAAATTATTATGATCTTTTGGTGATTCATCAAAAGTATCATTAGGAAGTAATGAGGCCCGTTTTGACCAATCCAATCGTTGATAAGTTGAGGTTTTGACTTCTGGAACTTCTTTCTCAAGTTCTGTTAATACATCTAACACCGTTTTTAAATCACTAAACTCTTCTTGTTGACTCCTGGTTGAGGTGTGGTTCCCACGATGCTTTTTTGAGACTGGCCCGTCTACCGATTTGTCATCAAGATGAGGAAAAAATCGCCTTTTTTGATCAGTAAATGCCTTCAAAGCCAACCTACAACAATTACAGCTTCTTTATAATCAGAAACTAGAAACTAGAAAAAGATTAGGGATAATCAAGAAGCTAAGGTGCACCTGGTCCTGTCAACAGCAGATGCGCCAGCTTGACCAGCAAGTTGTCGTTTCCATGCATATGCAACGACAGCACCATCTGGACAAACTAAAGGCATGTGAAGGCCCCAAGAATTACTTCGTGATCTAAGTGATTCGTTCAAAACTCCAGAATCTTCCAATTGTCTTCCTAATAAAAGCACAGAGATTTAAGTTAAACTTCAAATTAGTCCCTGATTAATAGTACATGATTCTTGTTTCTTTTCAAGTTTGCTGTTACTGAACATGTTAAAATGGGTCATAAACTAAGTAGTCAAAGACGCAAAAGGCGCTCGCCCAGGCGAGCCAAGGCCATACCGCCTTGCTTCCATCAAGGCGCTCAGGCAAGGATTCCAGCCAAAACTGGTTTGAAACATTTAAAACTGGTCTGAAACATCCAAAAATGGCCTGGAACATGTCTAAACTAGCCTAAACCAGTCTAAAACCCCTAAAAACGGCATGTTTATACTGTGTCTCTTGCTCAAAAAGACCCTCGCTTTTTAAGCATCCTATGCCTAGGCAACAGGCTTACGCTTAGCGCCTTGAGTGCGCCTAGCACCTTTGACTACCTAAACCATAAAAAAGGATTGAATTACAGACTCAACACTGACCCCTGCTCACTACTAACCAAAGCCCATTTCACCCTAAGCATAAAGTTTCACTCACAATCCAAATGTTCTTTCCTTCATAAGCTTTAGCTAAAGAGGATTCATGTAAGATAATAACCAATAACTATCAATCTCATTGGTCCAAACTTAAGATACACTAAACAAGTCTAATTCGAAACCCTAAATCAAAATTTAATTAACAAATTACACACATTTGATGCCCTAATCTGAGAGCAACACAACAACAAAGGATCATACGAAATACCTCCAAATAAGATCTGATCTAATATCTATTAGTTTTAACATTTTTACTTAAAACATAAACCCTAGAAATTACGAAATTTCAAAATCAATAGTTACCGATAGTTCGAAGATCCTGGAGGTACTGGCGCATAGAAGCTCCTTCTTGAACGATCAAACTCAACGGTTTATTGGAGCCGGACTGGTGAGGCTGTTGTCCGGCGATAAATAGGGCTTCGAGGAGGCGGTCGGCGCCGAGTCTAATGTCGGCGATTAGGCGCGCCGCTTGGGAAAGACGATCCATTGCTAAGGCTACTTGTTTGGGAGGAGCCTCCGTGGAAGAAGGTTGCGATTCCGGTGGAGAAGCGATGAGATTTCCGGCGGATTGTAGCGGTGGTTGTGAGTGATGGTGCTGCATCTTGTTATTTCTGTTGCGCTAAATTTGAGCTTGCCACGTGCACTAGTAGCTCAAAATTAAACAAATAACAATCGTCCGTGTTTACTTTTATCTTACATTTTAGCCCCTCCTCATTTATCGTTCTAACTATTTGGTCCCTCATTTTCTTTTCTACGAATTGCCAGTTTCTAAGTGATTGGGCCCAAATCAAAGCCCAATGCCGGCCTAACCTAAGTGAATTTATTTATATGTTTTTAAAGAAATTTAACTACTTCAATTCCAATTATGCTTTAATAATATGATTCTATTTTGAAAAAAATAATTAAATTTATGTAAAAGTTAAATGGTTATTGTAATAAATAATATTTTTCATATGAAAAGTAAATGTAAAATCTGGTGATGATATAGAAAAGATAAGGATGTTTATGAAAAGGAATCATTGCTTTGGAAAAGTTTGTGAGGATGTTTGACAAGTTCGCTGGTGTTTGTTGGTTTTACCACCGCTAAACCGTCGCGATGGTAGAAGTTTTATGAAGCAGCGATGGTGTCGAAGGCGGGTAGGGGATGAAAGGTATTTTTTACTTTTGTTTTGGGGTGATAACTTAGGTTTTTTTAATGGATCGATAAAAAAGTGTTAGACGAACTAAATTGCTCCAAAGTGAACGTCGTTGATGAGTAAGATTAACTACGTTATCAAACATTAAAAATAGAGATTAGTTTTGAATTTAGAAAAAGAACCTTTAATGCAAATTTTGTAAAACACATTTATAATTAACTCTAGATTTTAATTACATTCACAAAAGTAAGTTATGAAACAAAAGGATTCGTTGTTGTGATTACATGTTATTCTATTTAATTTATTTCAAGAAGTAAGAAAGTCATATTAGAGTGTGGTTGTGATTTCTTATTAATTTTTTTTATTTATTATATTAAAAAAAGCACGTGTAAGTAATTTAGAACTAGCTCGACTCAAAATGAATGGTAAACTGAATACTATTGGTAAGGTTGGAAGGAGTAAAGTAGACTGTCCAACAGTGATGCATCATACACTTATCAAGGAGTTGAGATGAGAAGCCCAACTTGCAAAGTTAACAGCAATCAAGTCGAGTCGAGTCGAGTCGAGTTGAGATCGATTTCTGAGAATGCTCGGTCCTTTTAATTTAAAAGAGTTTGAACTTGAACAAGACTCGTTTCTAAGTCTATGTTTAAACTCAGAGCCTGTCACATGAGCAATTTTACAAGGTTGAGTGTGGCTTGGGTTTAGCTTGATTTTATTATTCATTTGCAGCCCTACTGAAAGGTCAAAACGCCCAACTAACACTAAGGAAAAGTTAAGGCTAACTAAGGCAAACAACAATATAGGAAAAGCTAAGGCCCCAAGACAAATTTAAAACAGATCTATTCCCTCTCCAAAAAGTCCATAACCCTAAAACGACATCTCCACGGGCTCCATCTCCAATCATGTTCTGAGATAGGTGCAAGCAAATTCTGCCTAATTTGTTCATCCCAAATCAATTTTGGTCTGCCTCTGCTTCTCCTCCCCTCCACAGTAAGACCTTCCACGGTTCTGATTGGCGCTGTCAACTGTCTCCTCTTCATATGCCTAAACCATATCAATCTCCTTTCCCTTATCTTATATGAGATACATGTCACCCCAATTTCTCCTGGATAACTTCATTTCTTATTCGATCCATCCTTGTGTGTCCACACATCCAATAAGTTCATATAACGTATGTTTATAATCTTAGTTTTATATATGAAGCCAAAAACTCAATTATTAAATATGCTCTAATTTTTACTCGGCTCAAATTAAGCTTTTAGCGCAATCAGTCCGGCTAGTTTACACTAGTACGATGCATTGGGCAAAGAATCATAGTGCCAATTCAGGAAAAAGAAAATAGATTTGAAGTAAAGGGCCATAATCCATATCTCTTGAATGTCACATAAAATGTCACATTAAATGACATCAATCTTCACATGTGTTACTATTTTCAAACAATGCTTGAATTCAATGATGAAAGCTTAGTATTTTAAACTTTAACCACATGCGGCTTTCTCCCTCACTTTATCCATGCTTTTGGCTCTTTTCTTTTGCCTTCTTGTGACTAATTTATTATGCATGCAACTTGAAAGGGTATAATGGTAATTTCATTTTATAAAATCCCAAATATGTGGTTTAATTCAACTTGTACAGGATCACTTATATGTATCTTGTTTGAAAAGAGTGTGCTAACAAACAACCAATCAAAGTTTTCATATATTGGTCGGGTCAATCGTTTGTACAATAATTATCACTCATTAGAGACATGATCATTATTTTTGTTTTTAGGTTATTGCCTTACTTGACCTCTTAATAATTCATTTTTATGAAATATCTAAATTAGGTTTAGAATTTAAATAAAATATAAAAATACCAGTGCCTGAAAATTGTTATAAATAACGAAAAAGTTAATATAAGGTAAGCACACCTCAACCCTCAGACGATAGAAAAACAAGACAGCCTAACCAGTTAAACAATAAACCAAATAGGAACTAGAAAACAATAGGTTACGATTTGAAACCAAGTTGTGCCATTAAGCTTTTGTTTACACCAAGATCGATTTCGACTATTCACCGGCTTATTTAGCATCATATGATGCCTAACCCTAGAACGAGGCCGTAGAAGTCGTATCATTTTGAATTTTGGCCTTCCTAAATGCTTTGATGGCTCGTTTCATCGTTATTTGTTGGTTGTTTTTTTAGGTGTATGAAACTAATAATGTTAAAGTTTCATTAGACATGCTTATTTGTTTCCCCGTAGAGTTTTGTTTTCTGGCCAAAAGGAAGGTGGAAGCTCATCATGGACCATGCTTTTCATTTGTGGCTTTGGATTTGATCTTGTGACCGGATATCATCTCTTTGTGGGTCCCTCCCAACTTCCATTGCTCCTTTCCAATTAATGTAAAATAGGCATCATTGTACTTGATGTTTGATTCTAATTAATGGGTACTTAACTTCTTAACAACTTATTACACACCCCTAAGAACATTCACAGTAGGCGCTCCATCCTCATTCATATAAAATCATCATTAACTCTAAATTTTATATATTTTCTTGAAACCTTTTACATTCCATTCACCATCTCTATTTGGAGACGGGGAAAAAAGTAAACCCCCAAATATGGAGGACTACTCTCATTTTTATATAAATTTTAGAGTATGGGGATGGGGAGTGGGATGGAGTGATTATTTTGTTGTTTTTTTAAACTTTGGAGATGGGGAGAAGAATGGGGGATGGGTTGTTAATGCTCTTAAACAGTGGTAGAGGCAAAGCCTCTAGGAACACCTAAATGGTTTGGAGGTCACGGATTCAAGTCCCAATAGTGACAGGATTAAAAAGAAATTCGTCTTTCTAAAAAAAAAGGTTTTTGATTGTTGAGACTATGACCAACCAGTTTCCTCATTAAAAATGACATGTTTGAACAATTTCTAAAGGTTCCGATGCTACTAAACGTTGGCCTTTGATAACGTGAAGTGGGTAACTAGCTACGTTTGATGATGAAAAGATACACGTGTGTAGAGAACTTTATTTCACTATTGTTATGTAAATGCATATAAAAACGACTTGCTACATTATATACACTATTGTTTTGTTCCAAATGTAACGTTTAAACGTATTTATTTTTATCTACATTGTTCGGAACCGACCCACTGCGGGACAACTTCTTACGTTTTTCTTTTCGTGCTTAACCGCGTCAATATTACCGTCGCAATGCGTTACAACGTCCACTATTTTCAATTCAATTCCCGCCGCAACACGCGAGGGGAATTTTTTAGTATGTAGTTATATATGTTACTCAATATTTTTTATGAACAAAAAAAATGGAGTTATGCCTTTGGCATGTGGGGAGCAAGTGAGATCAGTCAAAACTATGAATATGTGAATACTTTTATTGATATTCTTGACATAGTCGTTACCATTATTTAGTCATTTACCAACCACTACTATATAATAATGAGATTGTTGTATCCAAGTTTTTTAATTCTATAAATTAAAATGCAATGCACTTTGATTGAATAGCTTTTGATTCATCATCGACCTTACCTAGCAAGTCAAATTGTCTAGATTGGATGAAATTCTCTTTTGTTTGCTACGTTATACATTAATTAAATATTAATTTTAAACGTTCCCAAGAAGTATAACATTTGTCTAAATAATTTAAAAAGTTCATTGATACTTAAAATTTAGAATAATTGTGCAGCTTGACTTCAGCCCGTTTAAGTTAAGAGAGCTTGAGATCAATTTGTTTTGAACGTTGTTTATAACGCTTGAGCTTGTCTTGTAAGTAACTTTTCGAGTTTGAATCATTTATTATGTAGTTACTTATTTTATTTATATGCATTTATAACTATTTATATATAATATATAATTATTATTTTACATAACAAATATATATAACTTTGCTATTTTTATCCTAACTAGTTGATTACAAGTTCGCGCGGCGGGATTGTATTGTCTCAGTCCCGGCGCGCGTTGCGGCGTGAATTTCGCCATGATCCCAAACATCAAAACGTGTATACGAAAAACCAAATTGTCCCATGCAAAAAAGAAAAATAGTTCAAAACAGTTTAAAAAATGCAAAACAGTTAAAAAAAATAATAATAAAAAGTAAATTGGAAAAAGAAAAAGGGGGAAAAGGCTAAATCGGCGCGGGGATTCGATCCCGGGTCACCAAGGGGAGGGGATTCGTGCTCTACCATCTCAACCGAGGCCTTTTTGGTTTCTATTTGGCAGAAATTTGTATATATGAAGGAAAAACAAACAGAATTTCAAAAAAAAAAACTAACCAATAGCAACCTGCCATGTGACACTGCGGTCCAATAGAAAAAAAATATTGCTCCTAATGGGTTGCCTTTTAAACTAGTTATATAACTATGTATATAATAATATAAATTATATAGTTATATATTTATCATATTAAATAAAAATTATTATTTTTATATAAATAATAGTCTCGTTTAGGCTCGCGAGCCTAGTCATCCTGGGTACATAAATATCGGTAACTCACACACTCATCTACTCATATTCCTAAACTACACCAATTCCTAATTTACTTTTTTTTAAAAGGCAAATTTCTTAATTACTGTGAGAGTGGAACTTGAACCTATGAGCTTCTCAAACCATGGTGTTCCTAGAGGATTTCACTCTACCGCTGGACCACCAACCCCAATAGCAATTCCTAATTTACTCTATGCCAGGATTTGAATCCCGGTCTTATAAAAAAAAATATTTGATTCTTAACACTGGACAACCAACCCAAGTGACTCACAAGTTACTGCTAAATTTTATATTATCATATGTATTTAACATCATCATTTTATTATAACTAAAAATTAACATGAGTACCTTTAAGATCTCAAGATCCTCTTTAACTTTTTTTCGGTATATGTTGCAATTGTGCTTAGTTTTTAATCAAAGTTATTAAAAAAATTAGGAAAGGGTTGAAGTTGACTTAAGAGTCGAGCCATGGGGTATAAGAGCATAGGGATGTTCCCATGTGTTGGAATTTGGGATTCACGTGCATGCTTTATGCATTAGGGAACAGTACGTTATGGTACAACCCCAATTAGCTACATCCACGGGCACCTCCCTAGTCCCTAGGGATCTAAATTGGATCCCTTTGTCTCCCCCATCTCCAAATTATTCTTCATTATTACCACTATTTCTATATCCTGTCTCATGGCTTGTGTATGTAGTACCCAATTATTCGTATTAATTAATTTGCTATAAGTTTAAGTTAACGTTTCATAGTATCATACAGAATAATAGTTTTGGGCTTTGTACATTTAATAGGTTTGAGTAAGTTTGGTAACCGCTCCAAACGGGTTATGAACAAAATTAGTCGTTAAAAATATTAAGTTGGTTCGGATCAAAATGACTTCGAGTTGAACATCTTATATATACACACACTAGAGGGGTACTCGCGAAATGCGGTGGATAACACAACACACTAACACAGACACTGGTAAAGCGCTTGAACAATTAATTGATAAAGTATCATATAGATTTGAAAGTTTAAAAAAAGTTTATAAAATAAAGTAAATATAAAATCATATAAAATAAAAACGTTTTTGAGAATTTAGTTAAATAGGAAATTTATTGTTTACATAATTAGATTTGTAAAGGGATTTCGTTATTAACTATAATAACTATAAAATTTAAGTTGTAGTCTAACTAATTTATGGTATTTAATTCAGTTACTTTTTTTGTATTTAATCACATAATTGGCATGTGTGTGTAAAAGATAATTAAGGTAGTAAAATTCATGAAAGACATTTTTATACTATTAAACTCTTAAAAGTTAATGTAAAAAGACAATCACGTCCTCTTCAAATGTACTATAATATAGTATATGTGTGTGTGTATATCAAAAGGGGTTCACCCACTATATTTGTTTTATGACGGCTTGTGGCGACGGTGGGCGAAGACGTTATGGTGGTAGTTGCGGTGGCAATAGTGACAGTTGTGGTGGAGGCAGACAGTTGTGGTGGGTGGTGTTGACTCATTTGAACCTATTCTAAGCTAGCATGTGTCACAAAAGTAATCCATTTTGATTTATTGTATATTTTTAAGTATAAATAAATAAACTTGTAATCAAACAAAAATTATACAAATCATCTTATTTTTTTAAAAATAGATCATAGGTTTTAGTATTAAACTAGAAAATATGACCCCGCGCGTTGCGGCGAGGCTGTACGGTGACATTAACATGTTTAAGTACATAATTAAAGCCTCTGCGATGCGACGGGTTTGCGAACCTCGTTATGTGTGTCGCGGCGAAGACAATAACGTGCTAAGTACATAAAAGAAACGTAAGAAGTTGTCACGACTTGGTTCTTAAGATCGAAAAATAGATAAATTACGTCGCGAATAGAAATTAACATTGAAACGACAAATTAATTAAAGAAGAATATAAAGAAAAAGTAAAAGAAAAAAAGAAACGAAATTTGAGGGTAAACTTGAGAGTTTAGAAATTTGAGAAAGTTTAAGGGTAGTATATGAAAATGGAGAAATCTGGAGGGTTATTATTAAACCAGACGTCATATTAACGTGATTAAGCACAAAAAGAAACGTATAAAATTAACGTTGCGATGTGAACATGACCTAACATTGAAACGACAAACTGGTTAAAACATTTATTAACAAAGACAATTATAGAACTGTACCAATGTTCTTTAGTCGGTGTCAATCTCATTGTTCTAGGTACCAGCATCGCCAGTTGATATAACTAACGATACCTAAAAAATATATTTAACGATTTAAAAAAAGAAAGTTAACGAACGAAAGTTATTGAAGAAAATAAAATTTAGTAAAAAAACTAATGGGGTTAAAAGCATATATTATATATAGTACATGGGTCAAATAAAACTTTTAGAAAGTGAAGGGTTTAGATTGTAATTAGAGCAAAGTTGAAGGGTTAAAATGAGTCCGTGGCACGTTGCAAATTGAGAGAATAGGTAATTAAACAACTTTGAGTTTTGAAAATATTGTTTATAGGTTTTAAAAAAAATAAAATTAAAAGTAAATAAAGCGAATCCATGGGAACACTAAACACTTGGAGTTGGATAATATGCACAAGCATTTTTCACATGCATGCTCTAGCCTTTCAAGGCATCCCCATGCTAAGATGCACATGATTCGGTGCTAGAATTTTGCCTTCAATACATCAATTATTTCTAAAATGTAAAATTATTAATTATACGTTTAGAAGTATTAAAATATTGTAAATTAATATTGTATTTGTTTTTTTAATATTATTTAATGTTTACATAATATAGTTATCTTCTTAGCCAATATGGGACTAACCCACTTGGTAGAGGCTCTTGCCTATTAGACCACCAGTAGTGGACTCACGCCCAGGGGCGTGATCCCCCTCCACGCCGGCAACCTCTTTCACGCCAACACCCATCTCCCCCAATTTGCCCCACTACTCGTGGTCTGAACCACGCCTTGCCCCTTCACGCCCAAAAACGCCCCACCGGCGCGGTGTTCTTGCCCCTTCACGTCCCCAAAAGTGGTGTCACGTTGGATGAGGGCGTTGCCCATTTACGGTCCACTACGGAAGGCCTTAGATTAGAGGTCATGGGTTCAAACCTAGACATGAGGGTGAATTATTTGATGTAATTTAGGAGTAGGAATAAGGTGTAAGACTCACATTTAATTATATATGGTCTTTAGTTATCATTTATTTAATTAATTGATCATTGGCCTAAATACCCTGTGAGTTAATTGGTAATTATTCGATGTACATAATTACTCTTAGTATCATAATTAGGGTTTCCCCTTGAGTGTATATATAAATAGAGATCATTAAAGAGAGACACACAACAATCGTCACCAAATTCGTCCCTCTCTCTCACTCTCTAAATCGTGAGACTCATTCTCACATTAGTCATCCAAACGATACATCCTAAACGGGAACCTGATTATCATCAAGATCGTGACGTCTTCCCTCTCTGCGATTACCGGATTATCAAGTACACATATTTATCACTTGCTTCCATTACATGTTAAAGAATTAATAACCATGTGGTATCAGAGCGTATGTTTATTAATCAATTCTTCTTGCGTTCCCTAAAATGGAATTAAATTCAGAGAACAAGTTTTTTTTATAGATAAAATATAATGAAAATCGTTTTTATATTTCACGGTTTCTGATATTCACAAATCAGTTTTAATAACATGTTTTGATTACATCATTCAGATCTTAATAAACTGTTTTTAATAAAAAAAATTATCTCATAAAAATGAGATATAATTTTCGAAATCCTTAAATACCATGTTGTTTTATGATTTCGATTCCAGCCGAAATCTGATATTAATCGATAACAGTTTTTTTTTAATGATTATCATAATTGTTCTTGATGTTCATCATAATTTTCAATGAAATCACCTAATTTTGTGATAGTTTTGGATTATAACTTTGTTCCCTTAATTTGTGTAACTTTATCTCCAAGTTTTCACATAAAATATTTATTTTTTTACTTTATTTTTTCAAAAATTACGAAGTGATAATCTTGGATATATTAAAACACTTTAAATTTCTAAATCAGATAAATCCCTTAAAATTATATCCCTATAAGTTTGCCGTTAAAAAAAGTTATCTTCTTGAAGTTTCAATTCAACTACATTCACTTTATACAAATTTTTTTTTTCAAAAAACAAATTATATTAGAACCAAGCAAGCCTAACTCCACGGGGAAACCGGGAGAAGACACCCAATACAACAAATACAACTAGACCATAATTACAACAAATTGAAACTAACCCAATCCTTCCATAAAAGGGAATTGGATTTGGATCTATGTTTAAACCATAAAAACCCTAGAGATTTGATGTCACCAATTATCCTCTCCACTTTAACTTCTTTGTTTGAAAAAAGAAGCTCATTCCTAGCCTTCCAAATGCACCAACAAGAGGTGAGAATGATCCCATGAATCACATACTTGATGTCCTCTCTAATTGCCATTGTCTTATGAAGATCCAAAACATCTCTAACCGTGAAAACGAAAATTGGGGGGATCTTGCACCAACTACCGATATGATGCCATACCACCGTCGCAATATAGCATGAGGTAAAGAGGTGGTCTGCTGTTTCTTCCAAGTCACCATAGAGAGGTCACGCTCGGGAAGCAACGGTGACGTTCCTTTTGTGTAGCTCCACCAATGTTGGAAGTTGTTCCATTTCCGCTCTCCATGCTAAGATGCTACATTTTTTAAGGGTCCATTTGCACCATTTTAGATTGAAGGAATCATTCCTTTCTTGATCTTTGGCAATTAAAGTCTTGAGTGAATTCACCGAGAAAGAGTTGGAGGTGTCCCTAAGCCATTGCCAACTATCCTTTCCGCCTGGAAATTGAAACTGGTTGAGCAGAGTGATACATTGAGCTAGCTCAAGAAGCTCATCCAAAGTTTGAGGAGGGCGTCTCCACCTACAAGCCCATGATCTAATATTATCCTGTACAGAGAAACATACATTAATTTTGCATAATTTATTTTTTTCCAAAGAGAAAAGATTAGGAAAAGAGATTCTTAGCGGTTCGTCGGTCAACTATGGGTCAATCGAGAATCTGATTGACGCCCCATCCCCCACTTTGCCTTTTATGAGGTATTGTAGATTTCGACCAGCAACTTTGAATTTTGCATCGAACTTCCCAATGTTGTTCCATACCCCAGTCAAGGTTTTCCTAACTGGGATGTTTCCCCAGTTCCGTTGATTATGATGTAAAGCCGAGATAACCCTCCTCCAAAGACTTTGGCTCTCGTTTTTTAATATCCATACCCATTTTGAAAGGGAGGGCATTGTTGATGTCTTTTAAGGAACATACACCCAAACCACCAGCATCCACCGGTTTGGTAACCCTTTCCCAAGCTACCCAATGAATCTTCTTTTTGTCCTCATAGACCAAGCTTCCATGACAATAATAAATAGAAAAGGAGACAGAGGGTCTCCTTGTCTAACGTCACGCTCACATTTAAATTCAAAAGTGGGCGACCCATTGACTAATACCGAGGAACGGGCAGAGGACAAAATATTCATACCATTTACCCGGAAATCCCATTTGCTGCATGATGGATATCAAAAATCCCCAGTTCACACTGTCGAAAGCCTTATCAAAGTCTACTTTTAGAAGAAAAGCTTGGGATTTGGTTTTCTTTATCCAGGAAATGACTTCATTAATGATTAGAGGTCCATCCAAAATGTACCTATCTTTTAGAAAAGCCGATTGGGTCTCAGAAATCACTGATCCTATCACTCTTTTCAGCCTGTTAGCAAGAACTTTTGAAATCACTTTGTTGATCGATCCAATCAAGCTGATCGGACGAAATTCATTTAGGTCCAAAGGATCCTCCGTTTTTGGGATTAGAGTGATAAAAGAAGATCCACACCCATGGCTTATTATACCGTCTTAATGAAACTGAAACAACATTTTACATAAATCACCCTCCAAAATATCCCAGAAGCTTTTAATGAACTTGAAATTAAAACCGTCCGGCCCCGGAGCCCTGTCTCCACCACAGTTCCAGACAGCTTCTTTGATCTCGTTAACTGAAAACGGAGAGACTAAAGACATAGAGTCTTCGGAGGAAAGCACTTTTAAGTCTGGATTGAGAAAAGTAGGACGATTAGGTTCAGGCTCTTGGAATTTAGACCTAAAGAAGTTGAAAACTTCCTTATTAGTTCTCTTCGGGTTAGAAAACCAAATAATTTTAGCTATTATGAAAACACATTAATTATATTTTTATAAGATTATATAACTTGTCTTGCGAACGCTAATAATTTTACATACATATATATTATTAGTTTACCATCAATTTATCAATAGTTCTTTTTTATTTTATACTTTAGCTAATATATATATAGGTTTATAGTTTGGAATTTGTTAGAGAATCTCTCCGAATCGTATACTAATCACTTTCATATTGAGGTAATCTGGTGGTACTCTTAAATCATTAATCTGATTATTCAAAGAGAAATCAAGAAAGAGTACGTTTTTTGTTCTGAAAAAATGTAAAAGAAAAATGTATGTAAAATCAGACCAAATACCTACCTTATATGGTAGGGAACCATCACAACAGTTTAAGTTGAAATGGCACAACTCTTCTTAAAAGTGTATGTCAGTTGACAATTATAACTGTCTACAATTATTCAGTCACATCAGAAGTAATTTTTGTCAGCATGTACTTAGCGTTAACCTAGTTACGATTGATGATTGTTTGTCCAAGTTGTTGACGACTAGTTACCATTGCTCGTAGTAGCTACTGATACCACTCATGGACTAACAACTACTTTCAACAGCTTTTTAATAAGGTAAAATAATTTTTTCCATGCTAACAGGGTAGCGCGACCCCTTGGACCGCTAAGAGCGTTGCCCCATCACTATCCCCTCCCCCCTAAAAAAAATTAATCACCGGTCACTGGGTTTGAAGGTGTTGGAAATAAGAATAGTTTTGTACAAGTGTATACTTCGAGCACCTCCTAACTTGTAACAATGTCTATTCTCATTTCTCTTTCGTCTTAAATAAATTCAACTGCAATAAAGTGGCTTAATGGCACAAAAACTCACCAACAGCTAAACTAAATGATTTTGATGAAAAACTAGGTTAAAATCACTGGCTATCCATTCAACAATACAATTTGGGTCCAAATCGGTTTAGATCTGGTACTGTGTCGAAGCCGAACCAGTACTATATAATTCAGTATTTGATGGACATATCCTTAACTTTTTGCTATCGATACATTTGGTTTTATACGGTTACACAAACTAGCTTCATCTAACCAAAAGGCCAAAAGGCCAAAATTGGTTGTGAAAAAGTTGATACTTCACGGGATTAGATAATAGATATCCTAGTAGCGTTGTTGACGGACGTTAAGTTGGCTTACTGGAAAAGCAAGGAAAATAGGGAGAGAGTTTAGACGGCGTTAAGTGGGCTCGTATCGCGTAAATCGCGGGATAATATAAACATTAAAGGGAAAGAAAGTGGGACCCAAGTGACTAACGGCTAGTGGTGCCAGACCCTGCTCACTTAACGTTAATAAAAATGGCCAAATATGGAGTGTTGTGATGTCAACAACCCAACTAACACTTTGTCCATTTCAATTACAAATATTATTTCCTTCCTTAAGTAATCTTATATATTTTTAAGGAATAACATATAATTATTTAATTTAAAAGAGCGTACCCGGTGGTTGACTTAACTCCTGTGCAGAGGCCGAGGAGGGGCCAGATCGCTTCGTGATCTGATGTATGTAGCTTTACCTACACTGTGTAAGAGACTGTTTTCCACGGGCTTGAACACATGACCTCAAAGGTTATAATTATTTAATTTAGCTCATCTAAATATTAAAATCATTTTATAGGTTTATAATTACAGACATACGCTCAATCGAGAACCAATTTTTAAGTAGAAAACTAGAAGAAACTTGTAAACATTCTTATCTAGTGCGTTAACTATGATACATAATGAGGTTATTTACCATTTTTTCTTTCTCAGAGTATCTGATATGGCTAAGTAAAAGTGTCATATTCGATTTTTATAGTTCTTTATTTAAAATTAGTTTTATATTAATTTTTTTATATCATAAAAACATAATAAATAATAAAATTTTGTTTAACTTTTATTTAATTATGTATTGAATTATAAACAATAAGAAATATATTATAAGGAAAGGTAAAGTTCTTTTTGGACCCAAAAGTATTTATGTAATCATTAATTTCACCTCATGGATGTATGATTAACGCTTTTATTTAATTATGTATTGAATTATAAACAAAACATTATTTATTTGGGCTCATTATCTTTTCCTTCTAAATTTCATGATAATTTTATATTATCTATCCTTGTAAAGTTTTAATTTGAAACTTTAATTTATTCATTGAATTATTGTAGAATATTAAATTCTTAGACCGTTCTTTCCATCGTGTGTTTAAATATATACTTTTAGTTGCAATTTTTTAATGTGAAAATAATTAATAATACTTTTTTTTTATTGTAAACCCCTCTCTCTATATATAAAACACATGGAGAAGATAATTTCACAACATTAATTTTTTTTAAGAAAATGTAAAACAAATCTTAATCATTTAATTATTCAATTAATGGTTTTTTTTTTAAGTTATATACTTATTAAATAAAAATGCATATATTATGTATATGAAAAAAAACCTATCAAACTAGTTTATTCATATATATATAGAGAGAGAGAAAGTTTTAAACACAAAGTGATTTTAGCGTGCGAAGCGTACGAAGTATTTTGAAGCGTTGATCTAGGAAATCAATGGTTAAGATCAAAGGTGTTTGTTTTAAGGTGAAAAGATTTTGAAAAGGGTAAAATTGGAATACCATACATTTGTTGACCTTTTACAAGTTCCCCCATTTTTTTAAAACAAGCATAACTTTTTTATACGACATTATTTTTTTTTTTAAATTACACCATAAAATCGAGCATTTTATTCTCTTTAATTTGAGTACACTTTTGTTCTACTTTTTAAAAAAATCAATTTTTTTTAAATGTTGATGTGCTGAGAGTGATTACGTGATTAATTTATGAAAATGTGTTATTATACAACATGCGTGATTACGTGATTATACAATTGTTTTGATGTGCTGAGAGTGATTACGTGATTATACAAATATTGATGCGTTATTATTACGCGGACGCATTTACCCCTCGCCCACTGAACACGTGTCGCATGCTGGTGCCTTCGTACGCTAAAATCACTTTGTACAATAACCGCCCCTATATATATATCCTATATATATATATATATATATTTAGAAGAGAAGAATGAGAAACAATAACTATTACATTTATACTTTTTTATTTTATTTTTAAAATAAAAAATAATTCGCTTTTGTTCTACGTGCTCTCGTAATAAATATTGTTCCGAATTAATTTATCCTTTATAATATATACACATGTGTGCCAGTGTTGTTTATAAAATATGTGAACTTATATTATGAGAAAATAAATGCTACATTAGGAAAAACTATATGTGGTAAAAAAGGATTACCTTGTAGCCAAAGCTTAATGATAAACCTATAAAATAATAATTACATGTTAGTTAAATACAAGACAAACTTAAAAGTAGGGGAACGAATTTATTATTTTATATATGAAAACCCTCTGTATATTATGTATTATATTGAACATTTTTTGTATTGTGGAAATGTATAACTATAATGAAAACAATATAAATATCTTACAATAATTACATGATAATATAATAACTAAATTAACATGATATTCTTGTTTTATATATCTATACATATTAATAAATAAAGGTTTTTTGGGGTGTCACATGTCGTTTTTCTAGACCATTTAACTAGCTTTTTCCCGCCTAAAGTTTTTTTTCACTGAAATGGTATACGCGGGTCGTAATACCCGGTTTGCCCCAGGTCTGTTAACCCGGATCTTATTACGGCTTATCTCCAATTTAGGGTTTCACTCCAAAAAAGATCGCCGCTTGACAGTCCTCTACACCGATTTAAGGTTCCTCCACGACCGGTCCTCTCCTCCACCCTTTCTTTACGACGTTAACCACCATGACCGTCCTCTCCCCCACCGATCTGCTTTCAGGTCCTGAAAATCAACAATTGTAGTCGCCGCTTTGCTGTCCTCCTTCACGTATTTGACCTTCCAGTTTCTCCTTCAGGACCGTGCTCTTCCAGGTTCTTCTTCACCGATCTGCTTTCAGGACCGTGCTCTTCCAGGTCTCCTTCACGTATTTGTTCAATCTTCTAATCGTATTTACTATTATTTGTATTTGCTTCTCTCTCCTACTAAACAACCGATCTGATTTCAGGTCCCCTCTTCCACGATCGTATTCGTCGGAGGGTTTCATCTAAGCTCTTCTAGAATCTCCGTCACGTATTTTTGCAAGTATTTAGGGTTCCATAAAAGATATGTAATTCCTTGGCTCTTTTTCAATTTGCAACATGATTTCATTGAATCCCCTTTGTCGATCTATAAATATTTAACCCAACTGTATAATGTATAAATAGTAGTAAATATTTAACCCAACTGTATGCGGTTGTTATTTTTTACTTAAAGAGTGTTAATTAGGCATAATCTATAAGGATTGATTTGCACAAATATTGAACATTGTGTTTCACTTCATCTGTTCCTTTTATCTTTCTGGGATTTTTTATAATAATATTTATAAATTATAAATTAGGTTTTTATATTTACATTAAAACTTGATACAGGTGATAGTGCAAACTGCTTTGAACTCTGTTCTTGATGACAAAATGGCTGCTGATCCTAATGTTTTTGTTATGTGCAAAGAGGTAAAACTATTTTTTAGAAAGGCTACTATTTTACTTCTCATTTATCTGATTATCATCTTTTTATGATGAGCAGGTTGGAGAAATACCAATCTGATCTTTCTCAACAACACATTAATGTACCAATCGTCTTAAGAGGACCAAATGGTCCCCTGCTGGTGTTGGTATATATTACTAATATATTTTGTGCTGCAATAAAACTGCACTTTTTGAGTCTGTTTCGCTGCAATATAACTGCATTTTTAGGCTATTTTGTTGCTATAAAACTGCACTTTTTGTGAGGCTTTTTCGCTGC
Organism: Smallanthus sonchifolius; assembly: GCA_023525975.1. Lineage (NCBI taxonomy): Eukaryota > Viridiplantae > Streptophyta > Magnoliopsida > Asterales > Asteraceae > Smallanthus > Smallanthus sonchifolius. Next base: position 1,415,131 of record JAKNSE010000030.1, on the reverse strand, counting down.
AATATAACTCCACTTTTTCAGGATATTGTATTGAAATAAACTACACTACTTGAAGTTGTTTCGTTATATTATAACTGCACTTTTCGATGCTCTTATACTACAATAAAACTACACTTTTTGAGGTTGTTTCACTACAATATACTACCATATGTTTTCACTTTCTTTTCAAAAACACTTACTATCCGGTTTGAAATGATTTTTTTATTGATTATTAATCTATTTATATATTACAGGGAGGTGAAAAAGGATTATATCCTAATGATTTCAGTGACATTGTGGAGAAAAGATTTGCATTCAAAATTCATATCACTCGATACAATATTGAAAAAAATTGTCAGTTTTTTTTAGACTTCTAAATTAACAGCTGATGATGCAATTATTTCTGACCTGGAGAAGAAATCCAATATCGTGAATGTAATCATATTAACCTTATCTTCACTTGTAGGGCATACCCAATGTGTATCTTCAGTTGTTTGGACTGAACATGGAAACATTTATTCTGCATCTTGATATCAATCCATTAGAAGATGGGATGTGGAGACAGGGAAAGATACAGTGAACACGGTTCGTAATTAACTTGCTTTTTATAATAAATTACAACATTGCCTTTTGATGACGAGCTTCCTTATTACATGTGCAGTTATCTAAATTATGTTGAACTTGTGGCAGAACGTTGACATACATCAATAACACTAATGGTGGCAAAGGATGTTGTTGTTAGCAAAAAGGTGTCATTTAACCCGGATCCAAAGTCGCTGTAACATTTCTGATTTTTAGTATCCGTATTTCAATTCAATGGAATGCATTTTAAACTCAATTCTAGTGCACTGTTTTGTTCTATTCGTACCATCAATTAAATACTATACTTCAATGCAAATCCACAAATTTTACTCAGTTACATTCTATTAAAACACTACATAAGTATCTATTTATACAAATACGTCAAAGACTAAAGTTACAAGGTCTGATGTTGAAAAATAGAAAGAAACCCTAATAGGCACGGTCGCGCCTCGTTTTGGCACGGTCGCGCCAAGTGCTTTGGCACGGTCGCGCGACTTGCTTTGGAACGATCGCGCCCGGTGCCTTGGCACGGTCGCGCCTCGTTTGGGCACGGTCGCGCCTAGTACCAGTTGAAACGTAAATGCAGTTTTAAACGCGAGATCGTTGATTGTCGTAACCGATATACGTTTCACTTTCATAGACCAAGTAACGAATATTATCAATTTTAGCCATTAACAACAGAAAACCGATTCAAGAAAATCAAAACCTCCTCATTTGAAAATCCTCTCCTTTGAACGTCGATCCTCCTATTCTGGAGTGAATTTTCCCCCAATCAAACGCTACACGATTCTCCCAGAAGCTACTGAACCATTTGAAGCAGCCGGAATCGTAGCAGAAGACGCCGGAAGCCAAGCTCACCGACGCCGGAACTTCTTTTTACCGTTCTCTATCAATTCGCTACTCTTCCAGGTAATTGAAACCTTTTCCTCACTCGTTACAGTTCATGGATCAAAAGCCCCATATTAAATTGGGCTTTCATTATGGAAATCATCTCGAACTCGAAGCCACATTTACCTTCAAAATAGTTTAATCGAATCCGGTCCTAAACACGTTTTAAATTCAATTAATCTATACAAAAAGACTCGTAATAATCTATTGGGCGAAAGCCCTATGATTTCCAACCCTGTTATTATAAAAATTAGTCAAATCGTTCCTGATTTGGAAAGACGCGGTCGCGCTAATCATCTAGCGCGGTCGTGCCTCATGAGACGCGGTCGTGCTGGTTACCAGCGCGGTCGTGTCCTCCTGTTTAGACCCAGTCATGCCCTCTGGCTAATCTCAGTCGTGTCTCAGAATCATAGACACGATCGTGCCGAGACAAGGCACAGTCGTGTGTGAGTTAAATTTTTGGCAGAATTATAAATTTTATATATTTTTCAAACAATAAATATTTCTGATTAAATTTCAAAATAAAAATAGTTGATTTTTTTTATAAAAATGCATTTAATTCTATTTAGAAAGATCAAATATTTAATCTTGGAATAAATAGAAAATTATTTATTTAAAAGTTTATAAAAATTAAATTTGCAATTATTATTAAGTCTTTTATTTAAAAAGTATTTAATGGTTAAGTTACATATTTTATAAATAAATAAATAAGGTAATGACTATTTATTTAATTTATATTTAAACAAAAACAATTAGTTATTTATACTTAATTACATTTAATGCTTACATTATTTGCCTAAACAATAATTATTTAAATTATTTATTTAATTATTCAAACTCAAACCTTAATCAAAATATTCTAAAAATGTTTATTTCAAATCTTTTATTTTATACAATACTTCCAAGTACAAATCAATAACTTTATATGCAAACCCAATTCGATTTTAGACTTAGACATAGACTCTTGTGCTTACTAATAATACAATATACATTACGCCTTAGGTTAACTTGTGCAATTCAAGGAATCATTTTACTTTTTGGTATCTTGTGTTAGCTACGCCTTCAAATCATGTGAGTATTTCATAGCCCCTTTTACTCTTTTACACTTTTGGGGTGAAACATGAACTCTATCAAATTACATGTTTACATTTACACAAACAACACAAATACAAATCCTATTTACATTCATGTGTGCAATTTGAGCTTTATGCCCGAGTGCTATGTGTGCTAACTTTTGTGAACACTTATGTGCAATCATTAACTATTCAAGCCGACGGTTTTCAATGATAGATCTATTGAGTCTGACAAACCCACCTGGTTGAGGTGATTGATACCGACAACACAATTTTGCATGCTAGTTACAAAGGTTTGATTGTACTTGGTTACACAATAGCTGCTCCCCATAAATGCCTTATTTATCATGTTATGTACGGATTTGTTTTACAAACTATATGCTATCTATATACAAACCTGTGTTATACTCACCAACTTTTTAGTTGACTTTATTTTATTCATGTTTCAGGTACTAATGTGTGAGTTTGATCAAGATGTGCTACACATAGGCTTGGACTTAGTTAAATTAAATAAAGAACTTATATATTTCAATTATGTTGTTTTCTTGGATTGTTTTGTCATGAATGTTGCAATGAAATTTGATGATTAATATATTTCAATTTAGTCAACCTTGTGCTCATGAACAGTCTACATGTCCCGCCCCGATGATTCCGCCATCGGTCGGGGTGTGACAGTCGCCAAATATGGTCCCGAAGGATGACTAATGTTTTGTTGGTGGACATGCTATCAATGGGGATGCTGAAATTCACAGTGAAAAATTAAGTTTTTTTAGATAATAAGGTATTGATCATACATTGACTTCATTTTCACTTGTGCATACTCAGCTACAACTTTAACAAGCTGGCATCTTTTAGTCACATTTTGCTCATTACATGTGGCATTATGGATGTGTAATATAGCGTATCATCAATAATCTTATTATTTCCTTTTGTCTATCTGCAGTTTCCTTTCAGCTTTATGATCTCAAGCAGCAAGGTTTTATAGAGAGGGAAGAGGTGAAATATTTACTTAAATGAAAAAAACTCCCTTTTTAGCTATTTTTATTAGTAGACACCAGAATTGGTTTATGTTTTATGAGCCCATTTTATTGCTCCTCATTTCCCTATGAAATGGGGTCCATTTTACAGTTTTTCTATAAATAAGAAACAATTGTGTTTCAAATAACATCAGGACAAATTTAACATCCTAAAATACTCTTCTTTTTAAACAATAAAAGTGTTTAATTCAGCGAATATAATCATGTAACTATAAAACTCTTAATGTTCTCCCTAGATTTTCCAAGCCGACTATTTGTAAGAAGACTGATGTTGATATTGGAGTTCAATTCTCAAATTGACAGATAATTACCTTCATATTTGAATGATAGTCAACGCAGTGATCGTTTGGTCAACTTCTCAATATGTAGGTAAAACAACTGGTGGTAGCTAGCCTTGCTAAGTCAGGCATGGATCTTTCAGATGATGTCATCAATAGCATCATTGACAAGGTACATTTTCTGATCCTTCTTTTTTTAGTTCAGAACTCGATTTAATATTTATGGTTTAATAACTTTGAAATTCTTCACTGGTGTATATATAGGATTAACTTGCCCAACCGTTAGATTTGCATCATCATTTTAATTTTGAGGTGGCAATTTTGACTCATTTACCTATGAATGGGCTGATTTGGGTTCCATTATATCTCAAATGGATCAAATAAACAATTAGCTAAAAATGGAATAGGAGAATGGAGGATGTCAATCATTTTATTACAGATTATAATTATGACGTCATTTTGTAATCGCAATTAGTGGATTAATTATTTATAAATAAATTTGAAAAATAGACAAAATAGCGTTTGTTGGTAAACCCAATATGTCCGCTCCCATTTCAACCGGTCAAAATACAACTAAAAAAGCTTTAAGTTCATTTGCTGCTGTAAGTTCTTTCTATTACTATTTTGTTTTCTAACTCATTGACCCACTTAGTCAAATCTTTGCCTAATTGCATTTAGTCAAATCTTCTAATATTTATTTCAGTTATCGAGTAACTTCATAGTTTTTGAATATAATGGTTATATGGAGAGAGAAAAAGTTCTCAAGATCCTCATTCCAAGAGTACACTGATCTGTTGGCAAAGCCAACTACAAAGGCAGTTTTTGAAGATGTTGCTGATATTCTAGCTTGACAACTTTCTAGAATTTGGTGAGTATGTTCGGTTTTTAGAATACCGGTCCCGGTTTAATATCATGTTATTATTTTCTTTTCGAGTATTACTTTGTTTGGTTCTTGCAATGCAAACAAATTTTATGATAATACCATGGCGGTTATTTTGATTTCTTGTCATGTTGTGGGTCTCGAGGCTATCTCTGTATTAAGTTTTCAAGTAATTTGCCTATGTAAAGTGAATTATTATTTTACTTATGCAATTGTTTTAAACAGTTAAGAAATGATATATGTTTGTTTTTATCAAACGTGTAGTATGCGGGTACTAACCTACTATATATATATATATATATATATATGTGTGTGTGTGTGTGTGTGTGTGCGCGCGTGTGTGTGTGTTTACGCCCCTTACAATTGAAGCGGGAAGAGACTCTTCGTTAAATGAGGGTATATGTTGTAATCCCCAGGAAATTCCGACCTTTATTTTAACTATTCCGGCAAAATTATAATTTCATTATTTTATTATTCGCATTTATGAAGGTATCCTATTTATTCATTATAATTCATGAGTATGCATACATACTTATATGATTGTTATGAAATAAATATATACACTTTGTTATAATAACAAAATCTAAGTTTACAAGCTTTTATTATAAATTGATATCCTTTATGTGTTTACTTATAAATATATATGTGACTATATATATACACACATGATAAATAAACCATTTAAACAATTTATTATGAAAATATAACATTGTTAATTAACATTGTTAGTATTTTTAAATTACTAAAGGTAAATAAAATAAATAAATATATAATTATATTTATAAACATATTAAATATGAATTATGATGAAATGAAGTCATGAACATAAAATTTATGAGCAATTAAGTTAAAATATTTTAAGAAATTAAAAACTATTTTTCATATTTTGCAATCTTAATCCCTATAACAAATTAAATTTTGTAAATAAGCCCATGATACTACCCTATAAATAGACCATCATTCTTCCCTCATTCTCACACCATATCAAGTTCTAATCCCTCTCTCAAGATTCAAAGTCGTTTCCATATTCATAAGTAAGTTCTTATTATATTCTTGCTTGTTCATATTTTTCCTTTAAAATTCTCTCATAACTAGCTAGATCTATGATCCCTAACATGTTTATGTTATAATCATAGACCTATCCAAGATCAAAAGCCCTACTTTAATTAAAATTGTGTCAAACTTTTATTTAAAAGCTTGGTTTGATCATTCTTACTCCTTTCAATTTCAAAAATCATGTTTTTACTAAAAATCCTTATTTTCAAATTAAATTATTTAATATTCAATTTATATCTTTACATAAACTTATATTTTCACTTTAGCCCATATACTTTCCAAACACAAACTAAACTTGGTTAAGTATGCAAATAGAGTAAATTTCAAACCAGTATGTAGTTATCTGGCAAACATTAAAGTTCTGGCTAGGAAAAGACGGGGTTCTGATCCGACCAACTCTTTCCTGGGAACTTTTCTGTTGGAGGTACTACTCTGGAATGATAACCATTCTAGTGTACAACAACCACTTTCAACTAATTATGATTATGATTATAAACTCATTTCTTTACAAATATTTATACAAACTTTTATATAATTTATTTTTATTATATGAGAACATTTAAAACTCAATTCTATAATTTTAATTAATAATTAATTATGGCTTAATTATTAATTAATTAGAACATTGTTATACTTTAAATTTTGGTTTAATTACCAACTAATTAAATCATTATTTTTAACACTTGTTTTTCATAAATCAAATGAAAGGTTTTATTCATTTATTTATGTAGTAAATTATTTAATTATTCAACTAATTATTACTCATTTATTTATTCATCTATCAATCTATTAATTTATGCGATTACAAATAAAAGAAAACTAGTCATTTATTTATTTGTGTATTTATTTACAAACAAAAGAAACCTAATTATTTATTCATACGTTTATATCATTATTACAAACAAACAACATCTTTATTAATTCTTTCACTTATTACAATACAATTTTTTATCAAAGATCTACATAAAATATTATTTGCAAGTCAAATAATTATTTTATTAAAATGAGGACACCCACGTCAATCTCCTCGTACATTAGGATTCTCTATTTCAGTTGTACAAATCATTGATACATATATTCCATCAAACATAGGTTAACCTTGTGGTTAGCTAGAACATTTGTGCAACAAACAATATACTTGTGTGACATCCAACCTACTCATTGCAAGGTGAGTTTACATAGCCCCTTTTTACTGTTTTTGCTTTTGGGGTGAAACATGTTATCAACTTTATCTATTTAAACAATTCAATATCTATGTTCTTGTGCTTGATCTATATGCTTTATATTTGAACTACTTGGTGACCATTGCATGTGTTTCATGCCAGTACATTCATTAACTTGCAGCCCAAGCCTAAGGTAGTACCTAACATGATCATTTATATGGGAAACTGAAACTATAACTTACCACAAGACCTTGGCGGGTTTTGTTGGGTATCAACTATAACTTGGAGTATCCGCTTGCTCCCTTTTTTTAAAATGGCAATCAGTGGGATTGCGTATCTAGTTTTCTATTATCAGGCTTGAATTGTACGCTTGGAACCTTGTATGTTTTCACATATATGCTCTAGACATGCTTTGAACATATTGAATTGTAAACTTATACTTAACTTTTGTTTGGTGTCAAAACCTATGTTACTCACCAACTACTTGTAGTTGACATTTACTCACATGTTTCAGGTGCACCAGTTTGAGGACACTACTTGATCACTTAGGACTTTGGACCTAGCTTTATTAAAGATTAATTTCAACTTATGTCATGTTTGAACTCTTTGTTTTCCATTCCTATTTGTAACGGATGCTTTAATTATGATGAAATAATATTATCACTTATTAATAGATGATCATGTGCTTATGAACAACCGCGTCAGCCCCGGCGTATAATCCGCCGCCGGCCGGGGTGTGACATATGTTGTTATCTCATAAGGTTAAAGTGTTAAACTACTATTTTATATTTTTTGAAAGGCAAATTTCTTTAATCTTGTGGGAGGTGGACTTGAATCCATGACCTTCTCAAAACTTGATGTTTCTAGAGGATTTTCTTTTACCAATGGGCCACCAACCCTATTGGCAAACTACTATTTTATATACTTGTTTATAATTTAAACAGGAGAGGTTAAACACTCTTCATTAAATGAGGTATATATTGTTGTATCATGCTTGAGGTTAAAGTGTTTTTAAGGCAAATTTCTTTATTTCTGTAGGAGTGAGAATTTAACCTATAACCTCCTTAAACCTTAGTGTTTCTAGAGAATTTTCTTCTATCAACGGGCCACCAACCTCATTGGCTGAGGTTAAAAAAGTGTTAAACTGCTACTTTATATACTTGTTTACAGTTGAAGCGGGAAGAGGTCAAACACTCTTCGATAAATGAGGTATATGTTGCTGAATCATGAGGTTAAAGTGTTAAACCCGCTATTTTATATACTTATTTACGTATAGATTATAGCGAACTAATTTTAATATAGTTTAAATAAAAGTATGCTTACTTTAAGTTAAGCAATGTAAATAAAAAATGATATATTATATGATTTGTCAATTTTGTTTTAAAAATTCTTTGTATAATTAAAAGGATTAATGGATTTTAATAATCTCATATTTTACCAATTGGCCAATAATAATCCCAACTGAGAATATATTTACCAACAGTCCCTACTTTCAAACTATTTTCTTACATTGGACCCCCCGTTAAAAAAACTTAATGCCTTGGATTTTATATGACGTGGACATCTGCAAACCGTCGGAAAGTCGAGCCAAGCTAGCAGTGGTCTAGTGGTGGGTTTTGAAATTGGCTCTGGTGGTGTTTAACTGGTTTCGTTTTTCCGGCAAGTCCAAACAGAGACAACGAGTTAAACACCACCAGAGCCAATTTCAAAACCAACCACGAGACCACTGCTAGCTTGGCTCGACTTTCCGGCGGTTTGCAGATGTCCACGTCACATAAAATCTAACGGCGTTAAGTTTTTTTTACGGGGGGTCCAATGTAAGAAAATAGTTTGAAAGTAAGGACTTTTGGTAAAAAATATTCTCAGTTGAAATTATTATTGGCCAATTGATAAAAGATGAATTATTAAAATCAATAATCCTAATTAAAAACTTACAAATTAAATAAGACAAAACAAATATTCATTTGGATTTCATTGCTCGCATTGAAATTAACTATTAGTTTTTATTTTTGACAAGACTAATTAGTTTTTAATATTTAGATATTTTTTTATCTTTTATAAGAGCATATGCAGTGGGTTAATGATAGTGTTGAAAAAGTGCTGCTAACCGTTGGTCATTTGGTGCAATGGTAGCCCGAAGACTTCTCATAGTGGAGGTCTTGGGTTCGAATCCGGGCCACAACAAAAAAAGGATATGTGGCCCGGTCAAGGGGTTTACCTAGTTGGGGGTTGCTCCTGAGATAGGTTGCCCTGGATGTTCTAGGTGTTGCCCTGGGGAAAACCCAATTATCCTAGAATATCTAGGTGTTGTCGTTCAAAAAAAAAAAGTGTTGCTACGCACGCGTCACGTAAACAGTGTAGTGATCACTATAAAAATATGTAATGAGTTAATGATAGTGTTTCAGTTTGTAATAATTACTTAATCACTAATTATATATCGATATTTTTTAATGAAAAATATTTTTAAATTCAACATTTTAAAAAATAAAATATAAATAAAACATTAATATTAATCTTACTTTATTCAAAACATTACAAAATAATAATTAAACATAAAGACATTATTACATTCTATATTTCTCCCTAATCAATTGCTTCGTTTTCTCCGTGATTTACGATCCTGACCCGTCAATTGGTCGGTATTCTCCCAAAGTAGTTTCAATTCCATGTGAATTTGTTTTCTTTCTTCAAATTAATCTTCTCCTCGATGCTTTTTTTGTTTTTTTTTCTTCAACTTCATCTTCTCCTTTGTTAGGTCGTTGAAGCGATTCATCCTCTCCCATATAGTGTCCAAAGTTTGCTTGTAGTCGGGCTCTTTAGAGGATGACGTTGCCCGTTTACCTTTGTTGTTCCTACCGGACTAGCGACTCGGCTGGCTTGGAGTTGAGTCCACATGTTCATCATCGTCATCGGTGTCGTTGAGGTTTATTTGAAAATGACTACCGGAAGGAGATTGAGTAGAGTAAGTAAAAATAAATACATTAAATATTTGTTACCAAATTTTGGGTCTTCATATATGGAGATCCAACCCCGGGCAAGTGCATCTTCTTCATCCGGAGTCCACTTCACCCTTGTTGTTGGTGTTCTTTTGGTTTGTTGCACTTTCTTCTTGTGTTTTATTCTTCGTGAGGGGGTGGGTTGTGTGTCCGGAACAACCTAGACGTTGGGTTGTGTTTTCGGAACAACCTTGACGTTAGGTTGTGTATACGAAAAAAAAATCGGGCGTCGGTGGAGCTTGGGTGTAGATGGGTAGAGTGTGGTTCCAATTGGCAAAGGTTAGCATAGGTTGCGGTGGTACCCTTTCCATTTAGGGACGATAACACATGATTGGGTCAGACACCTGTTGGAGTGTTTGAGGAAACGAGGCTTGGTTCGGGTCATTTGGGTTAAACGGGGCTTCGTTCGGGTTGTTTGAGTTAAACGGAGCTTGGTTCGGGTTGTATGCATGGTTAAACGGGTTGTTGAAAGGATTCATGTTTTGGAATTGGAATGTTGGAGGATATAAAAATTTAGAAGAAGACATGTAGAATTTTTATGGTAAAATATGTAAAAAGTGGTTGGTATTTTTGGGTTTTATTTTGTTTTTAATTATTGTCCAACGGCTAGGTGGATAATTGGTTTTTGTTTCAAACTGTTCTCACGCCCATTGATATCACTAGCTGCCATCCATCACGCCCCATATCACGCATGGGGCGGTGTTCCGGCGTGATAGGGGTGCCAAGTAGGACCGACCACGCTCCATTACACACACTTTAACGAGACACATAAAAGGTATAAATCGATTTTAAGTAGCGTAAAACCCCTAGTGTCTATTAGGTTTTAAGGTGTTTACCAGTCGATTTTGATCAGAGCCAGTGTCAAGGCTCGAGCCAACATTAATACGATTCGTATTAGGCCCGCCTCAAATACGAGACAACTCGTGGCTGAACGAGTTTGACTCGTATTTCTCAAATTTTTTTATTAAGTTTGTCTGTTTCTATAAAAGCCTTAAATAACATGATAATAACAATCTCAAGTTATACAAATCTCAAATAATAGAATAGCAAACTACCAGGGCCGGCCCAATGGGCCTGCGGGCAACACGACCGTAGTGGGCCTAACATTTCGAGGGGCCAAAAAAAAAATTAAATTATATATATATATATATATATATATAAAATTTTCGAGGTTTTAAAAAAAATTATTGGGCCTTTTATAAAATTATATATTTCGTTATGGGCATTTTTTTTACGGCTCGTGTAGGGCATTCGAATTCTCGGGACCGGCTCTGCAAACTACTATATACAAGAAAAATCTCATCAATACGAGCCAACGAAAAATTACTCGAGCCAAGTTAGCTTACGAGTCAGATCAACTCGAAATTTTACATTAAAGCAGGTTCTCTCAAACTTTGGAATCACTCAGGTTATGATTATTTTCGCGAGTTAAAAGATACTCCAAGTATTGTTAAATCCAAATTTAAATTAAACAGATTTGATATCAAATGGATAAATTATCGTGAAATATATACTTCCTTGAAAAAAAGCAATAAAATTCAACCATTATTTAGGTTTAAAATATAGTAAATAATAACATTTAATGAATTCAATTATTATTATCCCATTCAATCAGTGAGTACTAACTTGCATAAAGGGAAACCTTTCATAATGCGAGGAACCAATTAATGTTAAGAAAAACTCGTTTTATTTCGTACAATTTAGTGATTTACACGATTTTTATAATAGTCTTAATGCCGGTTACGGAATCTAGAGGTTGGATCACCCCGTTAAAAATTCTACTATCTAAGGGAAAAAAATTAGGGTTGTTAATCATGCCAGGTTAACAGGTTAGTGGGTTCTGGATGGACGGGTTAAATTGTTCAACCTGATAGCGGCTCATATATTTATCTGTGTCGGACACATTTAGAATCGTGTCATGTTTAGGTCGACCCGTTTAATAATCTTTTACGGATATGAGTAACACCTTATGAGTTTATAACAATTTAAACAATCAATTGCTTCAGATCAAATGAATCTTTTTGTAATTGATATTCTCTAATTGTTTTTCTTTGCTGATTTCTTATCCTCAATTAACAAATTTGGTTTTATAAGGTGATAATGATTTCAAGACGAAAAATTAATTTATTTTTAAAATTAATAATAATTAAAGATAAATATTATATTTTAAATTTTAACACTTTTTAAATAACACTCTCTAAAATCTAAATAAGAATTTTCTAAAGAACCCTTAAGCAAGTGCATATGTTAATCCTTTTTAAACATGTTGTGTGCGGTTTATCCATTTGTTAAACGGGTTGTGTTCGGGTTAACATGTTTAATAAAACGAATTATATAATCCGGCCCAAAACTGATTATATTCGTGTCATGTTAGGAATTATTGCCCGTTAAAAAACTGTGAGTACATATTGTTACAAACTAAACACTATTGCGCGTTGCGACTGTGACATTGACATGGTTAAGTACGTAAAGAGAAGCTTATGAAGTTATGACTCCTCGTTTTGAATCTCGAAACGTAGATAAAAAGGCACGTCGCAACGGTATACTGGGAAATCAAGAAAAAGTAACTTTGTTGTAAAATGAGCGTTAAGAAACACGAAAGCGAATGATTTCAAGACGGATATGAGTAACACCTTATGAGTTTATAACAATTTAAACAATCAATTGCTTCAGATCAAATGAATCTTTTTGTAATTGATATTCTCTAATTGTTTTTCTTTGCTGATTTCTTATCCTCAATTAACAAATTTGGTTTTATAAGGTGATAATGATTTCAAGACGAAAAATTAATTTATTTTTAAAATTAATAATAATTAAAGATAAATATTATATTTTAAATTTTAACACTTTTTAAATAACACTCTCTAAAATCTAAATAAGAATTTTCTAAAGAACCCTTAAGCAAGTGCATATGTTAATCCTTTTTAAACATGTTGTGTGCGGTTTATCCATTTGTTAAACGGGTTGTGTTCGGGTTAACATGTTTAATAAAACGAATTATATAATCCGGCCCAAAACTGATTATATTCGTGTCATGTTAGGAATTATTGCCCGTTAAAAAACTGTGAGTACATATTGTTACAAACTAAACACTATTGCGCGTTGCGACTGTGACATTGACATGGTTAAGTACGTAAAGAGAAGCTTATGAAGTTATGACTCCTCGTTTTGAATCTCGAAACGTAGATAAAAAGGCACGTCGCAACGGTATACTGGGAAATCAAGAAAAAGTAACTTTGTTGTAAAATGAGCGTTAAGAAACACGAAAGCGAATGATTTCAAGACGGATATGAGTAACACCTTATGAGTTTATAACAATTTAAACAATCAATTGCTTCAGATCAAATGAATCTTTTTGTAATTGATATTCTCTAATTGTTTTTCTTTGCTGATTTCTTATCCTCAATTAACAAATTTGGTTTTATAAGGTGATAATGATTTCAAGACGAAAAATTAATTTATTTTTAAAATTAATAATAATTAAAGATAAATATTATATTTTAAATTTTAACACTTTTTAAATAACACTCTCTAAAATCTAAATAAGAATTTTCTAAAGAACCCTTAAGCAAGTGCATATGTTAATCCTTTTTAAACATGTTGTGTGCGGTTTATCCATTTGTTAAACGGGTTGTGTTCGGGTTAACATGTTTAATAAAACGAATTATATAATCCGGCCCAAAACTGATTATATTCGTGTCATGTTAGGAATTATTGCCCGTTAAAAAACTGTGAGTACATATTGTTACAAACTAAACACTATTGCGCGTTGCGACTGTGACATTGACATGGTTAAGTACGTAAAGAGAAGCTTATGAAGTTATGACTCCTCGTTTTGAATCTCGAAACGTAGATAAAAAGGCACGTCGCAACGGTATACTGGGAAATCAAGAAAAAGTAACTTTGTTGTAAAATGAGCGTTAAGAAACACGAAAGCGAATGATATTTGACATGGCGCGTTTAAAAAATTAAAAGTATATTATATTTGACCCAGGTCTGTTTTGAATAAAATTTATATCGAAAGGTATATAAAAATAAACACGTCACAACGGTGTATTCAGAATTTTGTAAAACATTGTATTTTAAACGTTACAAGAGAAAAACGATAAAGATAACTGTAATATTAAAATATAGTAGCTTTTGAGGAGTTGTACCCTTGTGCTTGGAGTGTTTGTACCCGGGTCAGTTTTGAAAAAAAATTATATCGAAATGTAAATAAAAATAAGCACGTCACAACAGTGTATTCTGAATTTTGTAAAACATTATATTTTAGAAGTTGTAAGAGAAAAAGAAAATATGTTCAAAAATTACTATAATATTAAAATTATATTAGCTTTGAGGAGTTGTACCTTATGCTTGTAGAGCTTGTAGATGTTTGATTCATAACAACTATCAATAAAAAAGAATAGGAAGTGAACCAGCGCGCGAGGGGGGGGGGGGGGGTTGGATCGAACCCACGCATTACTAGGATGTGGTTATCATGTGAATCTAGAGAAATAGAATAACAACAATGGGTAACAATAATAACAGCAATATTAAAAATTAAAAAAATAATCAAACTCAAAAAGAAAGGGGGAGATTTTTATTACAATATATTTAATAATAATAAACTTTAAGAAAATAATTTAAGAATTAATGAATAAGAAAAAAGGAATGTGAGAAAAAGGAGAAGGAAGGGAGGAGGGAACTCTAAAGAACCGACCCCCACCAACCTTGAACCCGCGACCTCACGACCTGCGGGTTAAAAGTTCACACATTAACCACGAGTAATGCTTTACTCCTTGTTATCAGTTTCTAGTGTCTTTTATTTAACAAATCAAAAAAAAGTTATTGTTTAATGTCATGTTGTCTTTTGTAGTATATATAACTCCAACGATCTTATTTGATAGTTGGGCTTGTTCTCGTATTTATCAAACTTAAACGAGAATCAAAACATTTAGAGAAACCCGTTAGAAGATGTCTCGAGGCCAAAACCCCATGAAAAACCCTTCGAATATCAAGTCAATAACGTCAACAAGTTTTGCATAAAATAATAAAGCGTAAAGCTTCCACGTTAGGCAAGGCATGGAACAAGGTAGTGTTTGTCCTGAGTTTTTCGGGTGGTTTGAGTGAGATCGGAAGCATGTTTAGGGTAGAATAGATTTTTTGGTGGGTAGGTGTTTGAGACTTGAGAAAATAATATCCTAATTGATTATTATATCCATCGTGTATTGTAATCCGGATTTCTGTGTTGACCTATAAACTAAGAGCTGACCCGCACCCAGTGTTGTAAAACTAGGTCTAGGCGGCCGAGTACTCGGTAGGATGGCGAGACGATTTTCTTCAACTAGGTCAACCTTACTCGAAATCGGTCCAACTCGGCCAAGTCGGATTTTCGCTGTTTTTCACCGATTTTTGTTGGATTTTCGTTGTTTCTCACGGATATACATTAGAAGACGAGAATTAAATGATTACTCTGTCTATAATATTAAATAATGGATATCAATTTTTAAAATACTTAAGTATTTGAACATGTATTCTTTTGATTTATATTGATATTCACGTATTTTGTTATAAATATTAGTAAACTTATGATATTTGACATATATATAATTTCCTGAAAATTAATTTCTTTGTAATTTACCATGTCCGAGTACTCCCCGCCTATGCCGAGTACTCACAACTCCCCCAGTCGACCGACATGGCAGCAACTAGCGACTTCTGCAACCATGCCCGCACCAAGGTTCAACATTCATCCATCGATTTGATCTTTGAATTATAATTGAAGTGTTTGAATCTTTGTAGTAGTCGGTACAAAACGTTCTGCTCCAGAATTATCGGCTCACAGTTAGTGTAACATACAATTAAGTTCCATACGGTTACACAAACACTATTGAAGTATCCATAAGGCAAAGTTGACATACACGATGATTATTCTCATGTTGACTCACAATACTTAGAAATAACTTACTGACCTTGTGATTAGTGTGAATGGCCCAAACATACGTGTAGTTAAATCTACTAAGTTAATCAATATATGATCAACTTTTAAATACTATGTAGCCCACTGAGTGTACAATAGAAAGTTAGGGTATACTAATTATCTTCTAACTAATATACGCTATTTATATCGATAAATCTATACAAGAGTTAAACCCCACGGTAGCCAAAACAGATAATGAGGTAAGTTTTCCGGTCATGAGCGAACTAGAAAGGTAAAGCTCTCAACTTTATACACAATGAATATAAATAGGTAGCTCAACACTATATGGAGCGAATTAGAGAGTTAGCGCAACCTACTGTAGCAAGGAAAAGTTTTGGTTGTTACATAGAGATATAGCTCAACCGTATATAGAGCGAGTTAGAGAGGTGGTTCAACCACACATGGAGCTAATTATAAAGGTAGCTTACCCATAAATAGAGTGAATTAGAGAGGTAACTCAACGTTGTCATACGAGGGTTAGATATTCCGGTGTTTATGGAGAGAGATAGAGATGTAGTTCAACCCTATGTAGCGAGATTAGGTTTTTGAGTAATTATATCTCGTGATAGTGGCGTTAAACAATAACGCCCCCCACCCCCGAGTTTAACGAATATCTTCATTTATAGTAGTGGTAATAACATGAGACAAGCTTCATTCATTACTCTACTGATGACATCATATCTATACTATCTAATAAATAAAGGTTTTTACATGCCACGTGTCGCCTCCATATTCATTCTCATAATTTTTTTCCCACATCTCTCTCTTATTAAATACACCTTTATCTTTTAATAATAATATATTTTTAAAGAAAATATTAATTATATTAATAAAACACATTTATTTTAAATTATCTCTTACTATAAGAAAATTTGAAATCTAATTATGTAACTTTTATTTTCAATCATATAGTAATGAAAGTCAAATTACATTAAATAGTAATTAACGTATTTTTGAAACTCAATTATATATTAATTTTTATATATTTTGAATTTTGTTTTCTATTCTTAGCATATTTAATACATTTTTACACCTGTAAAATATATACATAAAGATTTAAGAATTTTATGTATTGATATTTTTCACCCCGTGTGTATTACACGGGTTCTAAGCTAGTGTTGCAATAAATAAATAAATAAATAACGGGTCTAGCTTCGTAAACGGATTAGAAAAATTATAACTTTTACCAAGCTTAAACTATGACTACAACATGTAGAGAAACCCATTAGAAAGTGTTATGAGGCCAAAGCCCCCTAGAACGTCCATCCGACAATCAAATTATAACATACAAGAATCAGTATATTACATTAAGTAATGTGTGTGTATGATATACGTATGAATATAGAAATGGTATAGTATAGAGAGAGAGGCAAAATAGTTGTTGTATAGGAGAACGATAGAGGAAATGAGGAAATAGACCTCAATGTTTTGAAACCGGATCGATGATCGAACTGATCTGAGTGGTCTAAAAACTTATTATGTGATAATTAGTTGGAAAAAGTTAAATGTATAACATGCAAGAAAATTCAATAACAAAACAAGTATATTAAAGTTAAAAAAACACATGTAAATAATGAAACTTTTATCATTTCATAAGCTAGCAATTTGGATGTCTTATTTACTAGGTGTCATGTTTTTACAGTTTTAATTCTAAAAGTGAACACATAACAAACTTTAAAAAAATATATAAATAAATAAAACCCGTCCTCTCTCTTATGTCCCATCTTTCCTCCTCCAAAAGGTCCGAATTTAGTCATGCGAGGAGGAAAGAATGGGAGATTGAAGAACCGAATAGGATCGATGGAAGATTGAAGACTACCGCTTGTGTCGATGGCTAAATCCAGGCTACCAGTTGTAACGAACCAATTTTCGGGTTTACCCCATAATATAATAATTATATTGTAAGGGGGTGTATTTATATTAATTAAAGTTGAAGGCATTTTGTAAATGGTGGAATCTTGTAGTTTTGAAGCAAGCAGTCAAAATGGAAAGTAGAAGGACTGGTCTTGCAATTAACCCAAAATGGATTTGGGTGTATTTGAGAATGGCGACATACACACATCAGATGGTGTGTGTGTGTGTGTCGTGAAAAAGAAGAAAAGAGAGGAGAAGAGGAGAGCTTGATCAAGGAATCCAGATGAGTTGTGTAACATTTCCGATTTTTAGTATTCATATTTCAATTCAATGTTATGAATTTCGAACTCAATACTCGTGCACTGTTTTGTGTTATTTTCTCGCCATAAATTAAATGCAATGATTCAATACAAATTCGCAAGTTTTACTCGATTATATACATTTAAACACTATACAGGTAATTATTTCATTCAAACTTATCAAACCTGAAAAGTCAAGGACTAAAGTTGAAAAATCTATCAAGAAACCCTAATTAGCACGGTCGTGCTTCGTCCTGGCACGGTCGCGCCAAGTGCCTCGGCACGATCGCGCGACTGGTCCTGGAACGATCGCGCCCGGTACCTAAGCACGGTCGCGCCTCTCTTGGGCACGGTCGCGCCTGCGTAACTGTCGAAACGTAAATGAGATTTCAAAACGCTCAATCGCTCGAATTCAAGTCCGATTTACGTTTTACTTTTGTTATCAAGGAAAATATCTCCGTCGATTACCATTATCATTTTCAAAATACAAATTACTCTCAAGAAACCGTCCAAATTATCTCCCAAGCCTCAAACCTCCATTCTCGATCCGATTGCTACCAATTAATCAAGGAACTCGATCCTCCGATCATCTCTAAGGTTTCTGAAGGGTTGGAGCAGCCGGAATCACAGCAGAAGCCGCCGGAAGCAAATCTTGCCGTCGCCGGAACTCCCTTCTACCGATCGCTATCAATTCCTTTCTGTTTGAGGTAATTGAATCATTCCTCCCTTTCGTTTCGGTCCATTTATCAAAAGCCCCCTATCAATCTGGGCTTTCATTACAGAAATCGTCCGAATCAGAATTTATATTTTAATAAGAAAAGATTTAGTCGATTCCACTCTTAAACACGATTTTCATGCAATTAAATTATATGAAAAGACTCGTAATAACTCAATAATCAAAAGCCCTAACAATTCCAACGCTATAAATACAAGATCTGTTCGATTCGTGTCTGATTTGGAAGAGACACGGTCGCGCTAATCATCTAGCGCGGCCGTGCCTCATGAGACGCGGTCGTGTCGAATAGAAGCGCGGTCGTGTCCTCCTGTCCAGACCTAGTCATGCCCTCAGGGCTAATCTCTGTTGTGTCTAAGAATCATAGACACGACCGTGCCGAGCTAAGGCACGGTCGTGCCTCGTGAATTGTCCAAGTTGGCCTCTGTTTGATCAAACCCGGTCGCGTCCCGACTAGCGCGGTCGCGCCCGTGGTTCGAGCGCGGTCGTGCCCTTCCCAGGCACGGTCGTGTCTAGGTCAAACTCTTTGATCAGAATTATTATTATTCTATTTTAATCTGTAAAAAAATTCCAGAATAAGTTTTTAAATAAAAAAAGTTAGTTTTATAAAAAGGTATTTGAAAAGATCAAATAATTAATCTTGGAATAAATGGAAAATCATTTAATTAAAAGTTTATAAAATGAAATTTGTTATTAAACTTTTCATTTAAAACATTTTATTTGTAAGTTACAAATAAATAAATAAAGATTAGTTATTCTTCATTTTAAATAAAAACATTTATTTATTTGTTAAATTACATTTAACACATACTTTATTTTTCATAATCAATGATTTTATAATTATTCTATTTTACTATTTAATTTCCAACCTTAATCAAAATGTTTCAAAAATATTTACTTCAAACTTTATATATGTTATTCAATACTTTTAAATACAAATCAATAGTTTTACACACAAATTCAACCTTCATTTTTAGACTAAACTTTGTGCACATATTTGATTCAATATACATTATTATCTAGGTTAACTCGTGCGTATCAAGGATTCTTATTTTATCTATACTCTTGTTTAGCTACACTTCCATACCAAGTGAGTATTCACAACCCCTTTTTACTCTTTTACACTTTTGGGGTGAAACATGAACATTATTCCAATTACACATTACACTTACACAAACAACACAAAGTACAAATCCTATTTTACTTTCATGTGTGCAATTTGAGCTTTATGCCCGAGTGCTAGGTGTGCTAACCTTTGTATGCGATTATGTGCAATCATTAACTATACAAGCCGACGGTTTTCAATGATAGATCTATTGAGTCTGACAAACCCACCCAGGATGCGCGGTGATTGAAACCGACAACACAATTTTTGCATGCTAGTTACAAGGTTTGGTTGTACATGGTTACACAATAGCTGCTCCCCATAAATGCCTTATTTATCATGATATGTAAAGGATTTGTTTTCAACTATATGCTATCTATATACAACTGTGTTATACTCACCAACTTTTTAGTTGACATTATTTTATTCATGTTTCAGGCCCTAATGTGTGAGAATGATTCAAGACGTGCTCAATATAGGATTTGGACTTAGCAATTTAAATAAAGAATTCTATGAGTTGTTTTATGTTTCTTTGTTTGAATTTGGTTTGTACTTGGATTATTTGTAATGGAAATTTGACTTTAATATATTTCAATTTAGTCAACCATGTGCTATGAACAGTCTTACATGTCCCGCCCCGATGTTTCCGCCATCGGTCGGGGTGTGACAGATTGGTATCAGAGCCTTGGTTATAGGGAATTAGGTTATTAGACACCTTGACCTAGACTATAACTATAGGACAACCACTTATGCTATGCTTCATGATTATGTGCTATGTGCTACATGTTATATGTTACATGCTTAGTATGACTACTTATTATTTCATTTTGATGACTTATGTGTTTTAAATCCATGACTTATTAGGATATTCTTAATAATTAAATAAATAATATCCTTTCCTACATCCTAAAACCTCATAATATTTCTATTTTTCTTTCCTATCTTTATCCTTCTTAGCATGTGGAAAAAAAATAAAAAATTTCTTGAAGCAAAAATCTCTAAAATTTTTATTTCTTCGTTAAGGTTTTTAAACTTGTTAAATTATTTGAGGACACGTGCAATCTGGAAGGGTGACACCTGTATTTTGGGTTTTCTGTCTAGGAAAGCATTTCGCATAAATCCCAATCAACCGAGGGACCCGTATGCTTTCCTGGGAATCCCCGAGATGAGTGTTTACTTATAGGCTAAAGCATGTCTCCTTGAAAAATTTTATAAGTTTAATTAACCTTAATGTGCCATAGTATTCAAGTGATTTTGTCACTTTTGAGTACAATCCAAACTAAGAATATTTATTTTTTTTATTATCTCATTCTATTAAATCCTATCAAATCTCATAAGTTCTTACAATCTTTCTTGTCTTGTGAAAATCTGTAGAATGCCTCCTCGTCGTGCTCCCGCAACCAACGCCAACACCGACATTGCTACTATTCTTACTCAATTGGTGACACAACTCACCCAAGCCAATGGTGCCACCAATGGCAACAATGGTGGAAATGGAAGCAATAGTGGTAATAATGGTGGAAATGGTGGTAACAATCCATCTCAATGCACCTTTAAGCACTTCAACTCGTGCAATCCCCCCAAGTTCTTTGGTACCGAAGGAGCTACTGGACTCCTTCAATGGTTCGAAAGCATTGAGAATACCTTTCTCAATAGTGACTGTCCCGACAACCTCCGTGTTCGTCATGCTACAAGTGTCCTACAAAAACGGGCACTTACATGGTGGAATGGGGAGAAAAGGAATAGGGGTGTTGATGTAGCTATGGCCTTACCTTGGGATGAGGTCAAAAGGCTTATGACCGAGGAGTTCTGCCCTCGAAATGAAGTGAAAAAGTTAGAAGCTGAATTTTGGGATCTTGCCCAAGATAGTGGGGAAAGCTTAGCATATACAACTCGGTTCCATGAGTTGAGTCTTCTCGTGCCACACATGGTCACTCCTTTGTCCCGTTGTATCGAAAAGTATATTGGTGGACTACCAAGACAAATCCAAGATACTGTCTTAGGTAGAAATCCTGCCACTCTGGAGGATGCTATTCGTCTATCCGCTACCTTAACTGATAATCATGTGAAAGCTGGAACTCTTACCAAAAAGGGTTCTAAGAAAGTTTCTGAAACCGTAACCCCTCCTACTCACAACAAAGAAGCCACAACCGAGCCCTCTCGCAATAATAGAAAGAGGAAGGTTAGAAATTTTGCTGTGGTTACTCCTGCTGTTCCCGTCAACCAAGCTGCACCTATGGTACAAACACCGGTCAAAAAGCCATATGGTGGGATTTACCCACTTTGTGCCACCTGCAACTACCATCATCCCCAAAGCATCCCATGTCGCCTTTGTACTTATTGTGGGAAATATGGTCATACAGTTGGTGTTTGTAGGACCAAAGCTCTTGCGGGCCAAGTCAACCCTCCAAACCGAACCGTACCTCAAGTGGCTAATCAAGGTGCTCCCGCCATTACTAATGGGCGTGCTTGCTATGAGTGTGGTGACCCGAACCATTTTCGTGATCAATGTCCAAGACTTGCAAATGCTAGACAAGGTGGAGCTCGTGGGCGTGCGTTCAACATAAATGCCAACGAAGCTCAAGCCAACAACTACGTGGTTAATGGTACGTTCCTTGTTAATAGCCAATATGCCTCTATTTTGTTCGATACCGGTGCCGATAAAAGTTTTGTGTCACTTAATTTTGAGCCGTTACTTGCAAAGACGCGATCCCAATTAGAGAAAACCTTCACCGTTGAAATAGCGAATGGTGACTCCCTTACAATTGACTCCATTATTTATGATTGCTCCTTAGAACTAAATGACCATTCATTCCCAATTAGCCTTGTTCCAATGCCACTAGGAAGCTTTGATATTATCATAGGTATGGATTGGCTATCAAATCATCATGCCGAAGTCATTTGCTTTGAAAAGTGTATCCGAATTCCGCTATCATCGGGAGAAACCTTAAGGGTTTTTGGTGAAAAGCCTTGCAAGGGACTTAAGTTGATGTCGTGTACTACCGCTCAAAAGTACTTACGAAAGAAGTACATTGCTTTCTTAGCTCATATTGTTCAAAAGGATGTCAAGGAGAAGAGTATCCAAGACATTCCGATCATTCGGGATTTCCCCGAAGTTTTTCCTAAGGATTTATCCGGTCTTCCTCCCGTTCGTCAAGTAGAGTTCCGTATTGATCTTATACCTGGAGCTAACCCCGTTGCTAGAGCTCCTTATCGTCTCGCACCTTCCGAGATGCAAGAGCTTGCAAGTCAACTTCAAGAACTCTCCGACAAAGGTTTCATTCGCCCAAGTCATTCACCGTGGGGTGCACCCGTCTTATTTGTTAAGAAGAAGGATGGATCATTTCGCATGTGTATTGACTACCGCGAACTCAATAAGCTTACTATTAAGAACCGTTATCCTTTGCCTAGAATCGATGATCTCTTTGATCAACTTCAAGGTTCTACTTGTTTCTCAAAGATTGATCTTCGATCCGGTTATCATCAGCTTCGTGTTCAAGAAGATGACATTCCTAAGACTGCCTTCCGAACAAGGTATGGTCATTACGAGTTCATGGTTATGCCTTTCGGGCTAACCAATGCACCTGCAGTTTTCATGGATCTCATGAATCGTGTGTGCAAACCATACCTTGATAAATTCGTGATCGTCTTCATTGACGATATCTTAATCTATTCCAAGACTAAAGCCGATCATGAACAACACCTTAGATTGGTTTTGGACCTCTTGAGAAAAGAACAACTATATGCCAAATTCTCCAAATGTGAATTCTGGCTAAAGGAAGTTCAATTTCTTGGTCACATCGTCAACGACAAGGGTATTCATGTTGATCCTGCTAAGATTGAAACGGTTAAGAATTGGAATGCCCCAAAGACTCCTACCGAAGTTCGTTCATTTCTTGGTCTTGCGGGTTATTATCGTCGTTTCATCTCAAACTTCTCAAAGATTGCTGTCCCTCTTACCGCTTTGACTCACAAGGGTAAAGCTTATGAATGGGGACCGAAACAAGAAGAAGCTTTCCAAACCCTCAAGCAAAAGCTGTGCAATGCTCCCATATTGACTCTCCCCGATGGAAATGATGATTTAGTTGTCTATTGTGATGCTTCTAACCAAGGTCTTGGTTGTGTTCTCATGCAACGAGGCAAAGTAATCGCTTATGCATCAAGGCAACTCAAAGTCCATGAGAAGAATTATACGACGCACGATCTCGAGTTGGGTGCGGTCGTATTCGCGTTAAAGATTTGGAGACATTACCTATATGGCACAAAATGTGTGGTGTTCACCGACCACAAAAGTCTTCAACATATCTTCAACCAAAAAGAACTCAATATGAGGCAACGACGTTGGGTCGAACTCCTTAACGACTACGACTGCGAGATTCGTTACCATCCTGGCAAAGCGAATGTTGTAGCCGATGCTTTGAGTCGAAAGGACCATGTTATGCTTCATTGTGCCCGTATACAAACCGATATTCAAACCCATATCTTAGAAGCTCAACACGTCTCGGTAACCGAGGGTAACATGTATGAAGAAATGTCGTGTGGTGTTGAACTTCTTCTGGAATCAAAACCCAATGGCTTACTATATTACTTGAACCGTATTTGGGTTCCCGATCGCGATGATCTCCGTGCATTTCTCATGAACGAGGCTCATAAGACTCGTTATTCTATTCATCCTGGTGCGGATAAAATGTACCAAGATCTTCGCCAACTTTATTGGTGGCCCGGTATAAAGAAAGACATTGCTCTTTATGTGGCTAAATGCTTAACCTGTTCCAAAGTCAAAGCCGAACATCAACGTCCATCTGGTTTACTCGAACAACCAGAAATTCCCGTGTGGAAATGGGAGAACATATCTATGGATTTCATTACCAAGCTCCCTCGCACCTCGAGTGGATATGATAGTATTTGGGTGATCATTGATCGTCTCACTAAATCCTCTCATTTCTTGCCTATCCGCGAAGACTTCAAAGTGGAGAAACTAGCCCGAATTTACATTGATGAAATTGTGAGCCGTCATGGAGTTCCCGTGAACATAATATCCGATAGAGACGCTCGGTTCACCTCTCGATTTTGGCAATCTCTCCAAAAGGCTCTTGGTACTCGATTGGATTTGAGCACGGCTTACCATCCGCAAACTGATGGTCAAACCGAGCGAACAATCCAAACTCTTGAAGACATGCTCAGAGCTTGTGTAATCGATTTTGGTGGCAATTGGGATTCACATCTATCCCTCATTGAGTTTTCTTACAACAATAGCTACCACACAAGTATCAACATGGCTCCATTCGAAGCTCTCTATGGTCGCAAGTGTCGATCCCCTATCTGTTGGAACGAGATTGGTGAAGCACAAATCACTGGTCCCGAGTTAATTCAAGAAACATCCGACAAGATTATTCAAATCCGTGACAATATTCGAGTAGCGAGGAGTCGGCAAAAGAGTTATGCCGACAAACGTCGAAAACCCTTGGAATTCCAAGTCGGGGATCTTGTTCTTCTTAAGGTGTCTCCATGGAAGGGCGTGATCCGTTTTGGAAAGAAAGGCAAGTTAGCACCTCGTTATGTTGGTCCATTCAAAATCCTTGAAAGGATTGGGAAAGTGGCTTACAAGCTCGAG
Organism: Smallanthus sonchifolius; assembly: GCA_023525975.1. NCBI lineage: Eukaryota > Viridiplantae > Streptophyta > Magnoliopsida > Asterales > Asteraceae > Smallanthus > Smallanthus sonchifolius. The sequence goes on along the minus strand of JAKNSE010000030.1, from coordinate 1,389,632 downwards.
TTACCTCCATCTCTTGAAAATGTGCATCCTACATTTCATGTATCTAATCTGAAGAAGTGCCTCGCTGATGAAAATCACCATATACCGCTTGACAACGTGCGCATTGATGAAACAATGCACTTCGTTGAAAAGCCGATGGAAATTATGGATCGCGAAGTCAAACAACTCAAGCGAAGTCGCATTCCTATTGTCAAAGTTCGTTGGGAATCTAAGCGTGGTCCTGAGTTCACTTGGGAACGAGAAGACCAAATGAAGCTCAAGTACCCACATCTTTTTACCGATGCCGTCACTTCCTCAAACTAAATTTCGGGACGAAATTCTCTCAACATGGGGAGACTGTAACATTTCCGATTTTTAGTATTCATATTTCAATTCAATGTTATGAATTTCGAACTCAATACTCGTGCACTGTTTTGTGTTATTTTCTCGCCATAAATTAAATGCAATGATTCAATACAAATTCGCAAGTTTTACTCGATTATATACATTTAAACACTATACAGGTAATTATTTCATTCAAACTTATCAAACCTGAAAAGTCAAGGACTAAAGTTGAAAAATCTATCAAGAAACCCTAATTAGCACGGTCGTGCTTCGTCCTGGCACGGTCGCGCCAAGTGCCTCGGCACGATCGCGCGACTGGTCCTGGAACGATCGCGCCCGGTACCTAAGCACGGTCGCGCCTCTCTTGGGCACGGTCGCGCCTGCGTAACTGTCGAAACGTAAATGAGATTTCAAAACGCTCAATCGCTCGAATTCAAGTCCGATTTACGTTTTACTTTTGTTATCAAGGAAAATATCTCCGTCGATTACCATTATCATTTTCAAAATACAAATTACTCTCAAGAAACCGTCCAAATTATCTCCCAAGCCTCAAACCTCCATTCTCGATCCGATTGCTACCAATTAATCAAGGAACTCGATCCTCCGATCATCTCTAAGGTTTCTGAAGGGTTGGAGCAGCCGGAATCACAGCAGAAGCCGCCGGAAGCAAATCTTGCCGTCGCCGGAACTCCCTTCTACCGATCGCTATCAATTCCTTTCTGTTTGAGGTAATTGAATCATTCCTCCCTTTCGTTTCGGTCCATTTATCAAAAGCCCCCTATCAATCTGGGCTTTCATTACAGAAATCGTCCGAATCAGAATTTATATTTTAATAAGAAAAGATTTAGTCGATTCCACTCTTAAACACGATTTTCATGCAATTAAATTATATGAAAAGACTCGTAATAACTCAATAATCAAAAGCCCTAACAATTCCAACGCTATAAATACAAGATCTGTTCGATTCGTGTCTGATTTGGAAGAGACACGGTCGCGCTAATCATCTAGCGCGGCCGTGCCTCATGAGACGCGGTCGTGTCGAATAGAAGCGCGGTCGTGTCCTCCTGTCCAGACCTAATCATGCCCTCAGGGCTAATCTCTGTTGTGTCTAAGAATCATAGACACGACCGTGCCGAGCTAAGGCACGGTCGTGCCTCGTGAATTGTCCAAGTTGGCCTCTGTTTGATCAAACCCGGTCGCGTCCCGACTAGCGCGGTCGCGCCCGTGGTTCGAGCGCGGTCGTGCCCTTCCCAGGCACGGTCGTGTCTAGGTCAAACTCTTTGATCAGAATTATTATTATTCTATTTTAATCTGTAAAAAAATTCCAGAATAAGTTTTTAAATAAAAAAAGTTAGTTTTATAAAAAGGTATTTGAAAAGATCAAATAATTAATCTTGGAATAAATGGAAAATCATTTAATTAAAAGTTTATAAAATGAAATTTGTTATTAAACTTTTCATTTAAAACATTTTATTTGTAAGTTACAAATAAATAAATAAAGATTAGTTATTCTTCATTTTAAATAAAAACATTTATTTATTTGTTAAATTACATTTAACACATACTTTATTTTTCATAATCAATGATTTTATAATTATTCTATTTTACTATTTAATTTCCAACCTTAATCAAAATGTTTCAAAAATATTTACTTCAAACTTTATATATGTTATTCAATACTTTTAAATACAAATCAATAGTTTTACACACAAATTCAACCTTCATTTTTAGACTAAACTTTGTGCACATATTTGATTCAATATACATTATTATCTAGGTTAACTCGTGCGTATCAAGGATTCTTATTTTATCTATACTCTTGTTTAGCTACACTTCCATACCAAGTGAGTATTCACAACCCCTTTTTACTCTTTTACACTTTTGGGGTGAAACATGAACATTATTCCAATTACACATTACACTTACACAAACAACACAAAGTACAAATCCTATTTTACTTTCATGTGTGCAATTTGAGCTTTATGCCCGAGTGCTAGGTGTGCTAACCTTTGTATGCGATTATGTGCAATCATTAACTATACAAGCCGACGGTTTTCAATGATAGATCTATTGAGTCTGACAAACCCACCCAGGATGCGCGGTGATTGAAACCGACAACACAATTTTTGCATGCTAGTTACAAGGTTTGGTTATACATGGTTACACAATAGCTGCTCCCCATAAATGCCTTATTTATCATGATATGTAAAGGATTTGTTTTCAACTATATGCTATCTATATACAACTGTGTTATACTCACCAACTTTTTAGTTGACATTATTTTATTCATGTTTCAGGCCCTAATGTGTGAGAATGATTCAAGACGTGCTCAATATAGGATTTGGACTTAGCAATTTAAATAAAGAATTCTATGAGTTGTTTTATGTTTCTTTGTTTGAATTTGGTTTGTACTTGGATTATTTGTAATGGAAATTTGACTTTAATATATTTCAATTTAGTCAACCATGTGCTATGAACAGTCTTACATGTCCCGCCCCGATGTTTCCGCCATCGGTCGGGGTGTGACAAGTTGCATGCTTGAAGTGAAGGATTTGTGTGCACATTCCTTCACTTAATCAAGTAAGTTTAACCTCCTTTCTCTTTTTCTCCATTAGAATTCTTGTTCTTGGTGGGTGTGAGTAGATAAACCCTAATTGACAGAAATTGGGGATGATGGTGTGTAAAATGTTGATTATGATTGATAATCTAGCATTTCTATAGCTAGAGAAGTAATCAATTCATGTTTAATTCACCAAATTGGGAGTTTTAAAAATTAGGGTACTTGGAACCCAAATTGGGGGTTTTGCAATTTAGGTGTTTAAATGGTGAATTGAATGTGGGTAAGTGTTTACGGTATTATATAAACACATTTTCAAGTGGAAAACTCAATTGATTTGGGGAATTATAAATTGGGTAAAATAATAAAAATTGGATGAAATCCCTAGCGGGTCAAAGGGGATTGGATATTGTTTTTAGGGATTTGAAAGTTTGGTTAAAGTTGAATTAACCAAGTTATGTTAGGGTGTAAACCTTTGAGTCAATGAGGTGGGTGTTATCCTAATTGGTGAGTTGGGTGGGATCACTAGATTTGCTAAATAAAAGTTATGAATTGTTTAGGTGACTGGATTGCTAAGGTTATGATCAATTGAGATCATCTAAGGCAATGATGGGAGATTTAACATAAAAGGTAAGTGCCTTGCACTTACTTAGTATTTGCTAACTAATGTTGTTGCATAACTAGATAGTATGTAGAAGTAATACTTGCTTATGTATTGTTAATGTGGTATGTGGTGTCTTGGTATAATTTGATTTAGGTGGTAAAGAGTCAAACCATAATGTGGTATGTGGTGTATTGGTGTATTTGACTATGTGGTTAATAGTCATACTAAAATGTTGAATGTGGTAGGTTGATGTAGTTGACTTATGTGATTACTAGTCAAACTAAATGTGAAAAATTGGTGTAATATGACTTATGAGGTAAAAGTCAAACTTGGATACGTATTGTGGTTTAAATCTTGGTGTATTGACTTGTGTGGTAAAAGTCAAACTTGTATGCGTATTGTGGTTTGAATGTTGGTGTATTGACTTATGTGGTAATAGTCAAACTTGTATGCATAATATGGTAGAAATTTTATGTTTGACTTAATGTGGATATTTGGTCAAACTAAACAATTGATGTGTGGCAATATGTGAAATTGGATTGAGTGGTAATTAGCTAATCTAGACCAACTTAAGTGATCAAAAGAAATGAAAGACTCAAAGTGGTTAGAGTCACTAAATTGTGGATTGTGTGCTATTAATATAGAAATTGACTTAATATGTTGTTGAGCCAACCCGTTAGTGTAAATGGTAAAATGGTTGAATAACATGAAGTGTGGATACTTCATGGTGGAGTTAAGTGAAGTAAAATACTTCATGGATGAAAGTGAGGACATATGCCTCACGGGGTGGAAGTGAAGAAGAATACTTCACGGATGGCATGAAGTTAAATACTTCACGGATGGCATGAAGTTAAATACTTCATGAGTTGACATGGAGTCAAATACTCCATGTGAGAAACCGAGAGGTGGATCTCTCGCTAGACATGTGGATATGTGAAGATTAAATGAATGGTAAATCATAGGTCATGAATAGTCTATTACATGTCTTAAAATATAGACCAATGTGTGACTAAACTAATGAAAGAGTGGGATTAGAAGTTAAACTCTTAACGAGTGGGAAACGGGTTGTGATACTCGAGTTTGGGAAGTAAAAACTAAACAATATATGTTGATACATAAGGGTAACCTTAAATGATGTTTAAATGTATGGGTATGTACCATATTGGCTTGAAAATGCAATCGGGTCAGTCAACGGGGTGTTGCAAAGGCTGAAAATCGGATTTTGGGCACCTTTGACCTGATGGGGGCGTACCATACGCCCAGGTGGCGTACCATACGCCCACTTGCGTATGCTACATCCAATTGGGTCTGGTGTACGCAGGAATTTCCGGTTTTTGGGATTTTGGCCTGTCGTTGTTGTAGGGACTTGTCGGGAGTCCCAAGGACTATTTATCTTTACTAACCTTGTTCATTTTGATGTTGTGAATGTAGGAAAGGCTCCGGCATGATCTCGGGTCTCGCCATGGATGGACAATTGGATTCTCAATGTTTCTTTTGGATGTTGTGTTGTTTTAAAAACTAACCTATAGAAAGGATTACTTTATGTTAAAAGTCTTTTGGGATTTATAGTAGCCTAAAACCTGTTAAACACTTTTCCTTATGAAACTTATGATGTTCACATGTTAATGTAAATGGTTGAACCATGTTTTGAATATAAATATTTGTCTGGGACCTAAATTCCGTATTGTTTTAAAAGTTTAAATCAGGATGAATTTTTAGGTGTTACACCAGTTCAATCTGAACTCGTCAAAACATGCCAACCCAAAACTAAGTGGTCTAGAAGTACTGAACCGAACTGGTGACGTGTTCGAGTTTGGACCTGACTAGTCTGTTTGAGAAAATATTGATAGCTTGATAGGCTATCATTACGCTCCTCTTATAAATAAAAAGGACGTGTGATGATTTTGATAGAGAAAAAGAAATCAAACTTGTTAAGAGAAGTAAAAATGAAGATATCATTTTTGTAAAGAAACAATTAATTACTAATAAAATCCTAATTAAGATATAATCGTTCAAAATAACATCAAATTAACAACTTTTTACATAACTTATGAGGATAAGGAAATGTGTAAGGTTAGACGGAGTGGGTTTGGGAAGGTGAACCGGGGTACCGTCGGGAACACCGGTCTACCCCCTCACGGTACCAGAAAAAAATAAAAAATTGGGTTGGTGATGTCGAATCTTTCCCGAATGTTTAAAGATTATTTTAATGATTTATTATTATTATTATTATTATTATTATTTTATTTAACAATTAATTTGATTTTTCACTAATAACTTGTGTTTTTTAACTTAAAAAAAATCTAAATACACAGTTTTTTTTTGTGTAACATTCCGATATAAATTTTAATGAAATCCGAGTTGTATTCTAAATAATGTGTTTTTGGGCTCCTAAACGGCTTGTTAAATGATTTCAAAGTTTATATTTAAATGATACAACGTTAGAGATGTGAGTTCTAATTGAGAGGTGGTTGTAATTTTTAAATTTTTTATTTGTTCTTGCGTTTTTTTTAAACTAATGAAATGTTGTTTTTTATTACTGTTTATTTGTTTTAATTAATTATATATTTTATATTAGTTTATGATGAATAAAAGATTGATTAATTATATATTTTAATTTAAATATGAAAAATCTGAAATGACCCTAACATGACTTCAAGATGAGAGGACTTTTAACCATACGTTTAGTACAAAGAATTTCCTAACGATAACATTTTACAAAAATCCCAAATCTTCCCAGAAATATTTTAAATTCATTTTTTGCTTCAAATAAGAAAACCTTGGAAATAAAAAAGCTCAAGATTCACTTCCTTCCTAATCTTGATTATAATCCGACACCCAAATCATTAACTCCCACTTTACAAAAATAAAAACATATTAACATAAAAAAGAATAAAAAAATTATTTTTTTTTCAAAAAATATTGAAATGTGTCCAAATGATAAACAGCTCACACCTCTCACCAGTCACCACCGATAAAACCCCTCACTGCTCTGCTCCTCTCTCTCTCTAAAACCCTCACCCATTTTGAATTTGATTTCTTTCTTTCTTGAAACAACTGTATGCATTAGTGGGTTGTACCTTGTGCTCCAAAATACCAACCCACAAGAACAAAAATGGAGAATTTCATCATTCATCTGTTGTTTGTTCTGCTATGCTCTGTTTTCATTTTGGGTCATGGGTTTTCAAGAAACCTCCCAATTTTATCTTTTGATGAAGGGTACTCTCAGTTATTTGGGGATGATAATTTAATTGTGTTAAAAGATGGAAAATCTGTTCACTTATCTCTTGATGAAAGAACAGGTTCATTAATATTAATATTATTTATTTTATTTTATGTATAATATATATAAGTACTTAATTAGGTATGTGTTTATCTAATATTAGTGTTTAATGTGTTTGCAGGGTCTGGATTTGTGTCGCAGGACCTTTATTTACATGGATTCTTCAGTGCCTCCATTAAGCTTCCTGCAGATTATACAGCCGGTGTTGTTGTTGCTTTTTATGTGAGTTTTTTTTATTTAAGTAATTTTATTTTTATTGATTTTTAGTATTTTTTTAACATCAAGATAACAAACCTATGGCCAAAGAGGTTGTGGTGTAGTAGTTGAGGTGAGGCATGAAGTCCTAAGGGACCCGGGTTCAATCCCTGTCACAACCATTAATTTCTGCGGCATCGCAAACGATGCCTTTTAGGCTGATGCACCAGGGTTTTACCCACGCCGATCCAGGGTTCGAGCCTCGGCTCTCCCTCAAGCCCGGAAGGGGCCGTATTGGGTGGGGTTTTTCCTTGAAAGCTCTCCAACTCTGACGCCAAGTGGGCCCGATTAAGACAACATATTGGCCGGAGTTGGACGAGGCTCTCCCATGTGACGGGGGTGCGAAGTCACAACATTCAATGTTCGCCCTTCAAAAAAAGAAGATAATAAACCTATGTGAAGGTTTATATGCTAAATATTTATCTTGATTTTCTATATTTATTTGTGTTTATAGACCATGACTGAAAATTGCTCAAGAAAATTTGTAGTTATTTTTGTTAATTTATTTTATATTTGGAATGGTATTTTTAAATCCGGAGAAAAGAGTCAACAATTTCAGTAATTTCATCAGATTATGCAAATATTATGCAACTGTTGCAGTTTTTGATTGTTGACTTGATTTTATTAATTTTGACAAGTTGATAATCAAGTTCATAAATTGACCAGAAATGAAGAAAAAAACATAAACAGGTAGTTTTTTTTTTTCAGGAATGATTTTATTAAGTTATCAAAATCAAAAGTTAAAATTTTGTATTTTTTTCAAGATTATTTTTCCAATTAAGATTAAAAACAAAATGGGATTGCTTGCATCTTGGACTACTGTTTTACCTTTTTTTCATTGAAGTTTGATCAAATGTAATAAAATTGTATTTATTATTGCTCCTAATTTCTTGATAACTGTTCCTTTTTTTCTTTATTCACAGTCAATATTATTAAATACTTCCTCCCAAAATCACTACTTTTAATGATTTATGCTTTCATTTTAATTTTTAAATTATAAATTTTGTCCACATGTTTTTACTTTCTATATAATAAGTTTGGAAGTATACATAAAAATCGATTCCTCTTGTCTGTTTTAAAAGCTGATTATTATTGTTCTTATTGTAAGTCCATATCGATAGTTATGGGTAATCTGTTCATTGTAAAAACACTGTGAACAAACATTAAAACGATTATCGTCATGTTTTTTAATCCGATTTGATTCCGGCTTGTTAGTAATTAAAAAAAAAATCATTACTTGATTAGTTAAAAAAAATCATTACTTTGATTTTTGTCCATAAGTTTTTATTATTTTATTTCATCTTCGTTAAGTGGTATATTTATACATGGTATTTAACCGATAAAGATTTTTATTAAACTTTTACCGAAGCCTAGGTGTCGCATTTTTTTAAAGTAAATTTGATTTTGGTTCATATATATAATCTTTTTTATAAGGGCATTCTAGGTATTTTATCAATAATCAAGCATTGCATAAAGAAAAATTTGTTTCCCTATTGCCAATGTTATAAGTTGGTTATGTTGACCCTGCCACATATAATATTTCATTATTTTCTGTTTATCAAAGATTTAAAGTGCATTGCAACAATTATTCAAACTTATAGTGTAAATAGTTAAAAAAAAATAAAATTTATGTTCTTTAAATTTTATAAAAAAATTTGACATTGGTGGATCAAGCTACGCGTTATGCGTCTAACTCGTTTTAGTAAAGTCTTTGAATGCAATCTTTTACTCATTTCAACATTGAATAAATCAACAATCTTTTAACTTTTTTGTTCATATTACTTTCTTGCAGATGTCAAATGGAGATATATTTGAGAAGAATCATGATGAAATTGATTTTGAATTTCTGGGAAATATCAGAGGGAAAGAATGGAGGATTCAGACAAATATTTATGGAAATGGAAGCACAAATGTTGGCAGAGAAGAAAGATATGGTCTTTGGTTTGATCCTACTGATGATTTTCATCAATATAGCATCTTATGGACTCACACCCACATCATGTAAGTTAATTAACTGTCATTTTGTTCATTTAATATGTTTATTTTGATTAAAAAATGGGTATACTTTTGATTAATAAGTTAACATGCATTTAGTAAATAAACATCAATGTTATGTGGACTGACTTTAAATGATGACTGTGTGAGTGTAAAGGTGAATTTAGCTTAGTTTTTACTACTGATAAGTGATAAAGGGGAGACTTGAAACTATTTCTGGCTACCATACATTCTTTCTGCAAAAGTTTTTTCACATTTCTGAAGTTGTCATCTCCTTACTTTGGTAGAGAGCTTTTGAAAGATGTTGATATGACACCACTTGCTATGGTCTGATTATAATATTTTTTTAACATTTTATTTATATATTAATATATACTTTTAAAAAGTTTATATAACCAACTAGTTCTTACTAAGGGTGTTCATGGTTCGGTTTGAAACCGTGAAACTGTCCAAACTGGTCTGGTCATTGATAGAGTTTCACGGTCGGTTTTTTTTTTAAATTGGTTAGTCGGTTTAGGAATTATTAAATCGTACCAAACGGTTTGGTTTAGGATTTTAGGTGATGTAACTTTTTATATTTTACTTGTGCCTTTAATTATTTTAAATTGGACTACACACGTTATTGGGCTTTGCTTAACAATGAAGTAGTCTTTCAAATTTTAACCGTTGGAACTTTACCGCTTCTTTATTTTGATTGTATTTTACTTTTTCATATTATAAAGGCCCAAACACTGAAACCAAATCGAAGCCTGTCGTTAGTAACAGTTTGGTTTGGTTCGGTTTAAACTTTCAACGGTTTGGTCTTGGTTTACAATCGTCAAAAACTGTTGCTAACGGTTTGTCTGAAAAACCATCAAAACTGGACCGTGAACACCTCTAGTATATGATATTTGAATCATGTATCGTATACATATGTTACTACAAACTAATCCAATTTGTTTAATTACTTTAGTAGAAATAAGGTGTTTGATAGGGCTATTTTGTTATGTACAACATATATGTTTAGATGGTGGCATGATATCATAAGACTAAGTGTACTGGGCTAACGCCCATGTTCACATCACCCTCCGAAGGCGTTAAACACCAAAACTTGGGCGCCATATCGGGGTGCCAAAGCTAGGGGCGCCGGGGCTTTAACGGGCGTGAAGGGTTGGCGTGTGGGGCCTACTCAAGTGTTGACCAATCAAACTATTTACTCTTATTTTTATAAAAAAAATTGTGTTTTTAGTTAAACCACTGCACACTTTTAAGGGTTTAGTTAGTTAAAGCCCACTACCTACGTGTGTAGAACCACTACACTTAGTCTAATGTGTTTAGAACATTTCATGATGATGATGGTGATGCATGTGATGTGGTATGTCATGGTATATCAAGTACTCTGTGTGTTGCTATGAAACCTGTTGAAATACCAACATGGTCCATATTATAGTATGATTTTTTTTACCAATTAAAGCTGCAGGTATAATTGTTTTACTGGTACATTGTATGTAGTAATAGAAACAGTGGTTAGCTTTTTATTTATCAATAGTGACATCTCTCTGCCTTCAATCATAACATCACCTGCATCTGCCACCCTTCAATTTCATTATTCCTCATATAAAGGAGGGTAATTTGGTAATTTTCTTTTTTTTTTTCAAATTTTATAAAGATGTTGCCAACTTTGTTCTAATATTTGTTTTGGATAAACAACTTTATTTGCATGCTCAAAAAGGCTCAAACTTTGTGAGTCTTCCTGGCAACACCGCCAGGAAAAAGTCAACATGGTCAAAGTTACAGATGTATTAGACTGCAAACGGGCCAAAGTTGGTTACCTTTTTATGCAATTTTTTACCTTTATATGATATGATATCGTGTCTTGTTTTTATTTTATTTACTGATTTATTTATTATTTTGATGTATTAATTTTTGGTTCAGATTTTATGTGGATGATGTTGCAATAAGAGAGATCAAAAGAACAGAATCAATGGGTGGAGATTTCCCTTCAAAACCTATGACATTATATGCAACAATATGGGATGCTTCCGAATGGGCTACAAATGGCGGTAAATACAAGGTTAATTACAAATACGCCCCTTACATTGCTGAATTTTCCAACTTTGTTCTCCACGGATGCACCGTGGACCCCATCGAGCTCACGTCGTTAAAATGCGAAGACACATCAAACACCAACTCCATCCCGACGGGTATCACACCTTCACAAAGGGCAAAAATGGAAAGTTTTAGGAAAAAACATATGCAATATTCGTATTGTTATGACAAAATAAGGTACAAAACGCCGCCCTCTGAGTGTGTGATTAACCCGAAAGAAGCAGAGAGGTTGAAGAAGTTTGATCCGGTGACGTTTGGTGGTGGCCGCCACCATGGGAAGAGACACCGCCGGAGCCAGGCTGCGGCGATTTAAGGAGGGTGGTTGTTTTCTCTATGTTACTATCATTTCTTTCTTTTTATTTAATGTTCTTATTTTGTTGATCATCTTTGATCTTTTTTTGGTTAATTATTATGTGAATAGATGGCAATGTTGGGAAAAAGCATATAATTTGTTTGTGATAATGATTATGTGGAAAAAATATGAGATTTTGGTTTATGATTTTGATGGGTTGATGATCTTGGTTCAAACCAACTTTTCCATATGTGATTTTATGAATTTACACACTTTTATTTATTTATTTTTTTATTATTTACTGACCCTGGTTTTATGGGCTAATTTTATATATCCCCTTACAAACTTTATAAATTATATATGTACCCAACCAAAAATATAAAGGGCTAATTTTATATATCCCCTTACAAATTTTATAAATTATATATGTACCCAACCAAAAATATAAATTACATATATTCGCTTCCTTAAAGCTAAAAATATCAAATATATTTATTTTATTAAAAATAAATTAAAAAATAACTATTTTAACCTTTTTTTTAACTAAAACTTAAAAATTTTAAATTTATCCTTTTTAGCTAATTTTTTTACTTTTTTTTTCGGTTTTTACTTTTTCTTTTTCAGTTATTATTATTAATTTTTTTTTTGCCTTTTTTTTTTTTTTTTTCCGTTTTTACTTCTTTTTTTTTAAAGTTTTTTTTGCCTTTCTTTTATTGGTTTTTACTTTTTCTTTTCGACAATCACCAGATGTACAAAACAAGTGCCAAAGTTTTAACAAGTGTTGTAAAAATCGGGATTAATCGTCGATAAATCGTAAATCGGTGAAAAACCTTGTAAATTTGGGTTAGTCGGACAATTAATCGCTAATCGTTCCTAGTTGAGACTATTCGGACCTAGTCGGCCCAAATCGGGCCTAGTCCGCCAAAATCCGGCTAAAAACGGTGTTCCGGCGAGGTTTTGTAAATTCCGGCGATTTTTGAAAAATCGTATATAATTTTAAAAATTACATATAAAAATGTGTGAATATATATATATAACTGAAAATTACATATAAAAATACCAATCCGATTAATCCCTATTAATCCTGATTAATCGCTAGTTGGTACCCCACCGCCAGACTATCGCATAGCGATTTTTACAACACTGGTTTTAACCCATTATGGTACCAAAAACACATGCCAACAAATAATATATGGAGTTTTGGGTTACGTATATATGTAATTCGGTTTTAAAACATCGAGATATATGTAATTTAATTTTTGGGTTAGGTATATATGTAATTAGGTTTTAAAATAAGATGATATATGTAATTCCCCTAGTTTTATTTGTTATTGAATGCTAGTCTTTATTTGTAAATTATAAAGTTTTGAATTAATTACACGGATGACCCCTGTGGTTTGGTCAAATTATGGTTTTGGCCCCTAGGAATCAGAAACTACATGTTTGGACCAATAGTTTGCACGATTGTAACACCCATGGCCCCTGAAGTGGATGTCAGTTAAGTTTTTCAGTTAAGTGTATGTGAAATGACTAAAATACCCTTACATAATAAAATAATAAAAACAAAAAAGAATTAATTCATTAAAATTATTTCCTCGATTTTGACGTGGTTTACACACCACTTTCTGTACCCTCAACTCACCAACTCCTCTCTTCTTTTCCCCTTTGTCTCCCACCGCCCTAACGCCACCGTAACCACCACCATGGACTCTGCAACCACACGAAACCAAGGCCTCGCATCTATTGCCATCACAGTCACAGATCACGGATTCTCATCTTCATCGTCAACATCGGAAAACCACCGCCACGGCAGCCGTTTCATCTCTGTAATTAACCGCCACCGCCACCACCACCACCGGCCACCACCACTACCGGCCACCACCGCTATCTCCATCTCCACCCAACCACTGCCACCACACCATCAACATGAAACCACCACCGCCAAGAGGGTTCCGGTGAAACCACAACAGCCTGAAACCACCGCCGCCACCACCATCAATCTGAAACCACCGCCGCCGCCACCATCAACCTGAAACCACCAATCGCCAAGAGGGTTCTGACGAAACCACCACAGCCTGAAACCACCGTCGCCGCCACCAACAACCTGAAACCACCGTCGCCGCCTGAAACCACCGTCGCCGCCACCAACAACCTGAAACCACCGTCGCCGCTACAACAGCCTGAAACCACCACCGTCTTGAAGAAACTGAAATCTTTATTATAAGGTTTTGGTGAAGATGGTGATTAAGATGTGAAAGAAGGGGAAGAAAAAGAGGTGGGTGGTGGTGGTTTGACCCATGGGTGGGGGTAGAGAGAAGATGGGTGGGGTAGAGAGAAGATGGGGTTAGAGAGAAGATGGGTGGGGTAGGGGTGGGGTGGTATTTATATTGTTTTTTAGTTTTTAATTTATAAAGGGGTATATAGGTCATTTTAAAAAAATTAACCCCAAAAGATAACTGACATCCACTTCAGGGGCCATGAGTGTTACAATCGTGCAAACTATTGGTCCAAACATGTAGTTTCTGATTCCTAGGGGCCAAAACCATAATTTGACCAAACCACAGGGGCCATCCGTGTAATTAATTCTAAAGTTTTTTTTTGTTTTTACAAATTTGGTGTTTATAAGTTGTAAACAATTTTTTTATAATTAAATATGATTATTTAGTTATATAATTAAGTTTTACATACAATGATTTAGTAGATTAATTAATTTAAGTTGTTAGAGATAAAATAACAATGACTCATTTTTATAGTTTTATATTTTCTTTCAACTCGATGTAGCTATTTATATAGGGACTACTAATGGGACACGGGAATTGCTATCTGGACCGGGCTCTATACGCATCGTATAGGGCAATACGATGCGTATAGCCTTCAAAAATTCCCAAGCCCGACAACATCGTACACCTGGTCATTCCAACCCCTATACGCATCGTATAGGTCAATACGTTGCGTATGGCTAAAGTTTCTCGGTAACTGACCTGCGTATGGTCTGGGGTTGCCGCGTATGGCTTGGTTTGCCCGAAAACTGACATGCGTATGGCTTGGGTTGCCTGCGTATGGCTTGGTTACCCGGTAACACCCTATACGCCACGTATAAGGCTATACGTGGCGTATAGGTTTTTTTAAAAAAAAAACTTTTTTAAATTAAAAAAAAACCATTTATTATTATTTTAAATTAGTTATATTAAAAAACAATTATTTATTATTTTTAAAATTAAAAAAAAACAATTTATTATTATTTTAAATTATTTATTTATATTAAAAAACAATTTATTATTATTTTAAATTATTTATATTAAAAAAACAATTTTTTATTATAATTAATTTTAAAAAGAAAAAACAATTTATTATTATTTTCAGATATGGAGGATCACGAGGACGATATTCATATGGAGGAGTTAGATGATCTCGCGCACTACCCGTATTTGGATTTTCCGCCCGACTCGGAGTGGTTTGGCCGGTGCCAGAAGCTACGGGAGGTGCGGTTGGGGTCGGGGACGGCGGTGGACTGGAGCTTCTCCAGGAGGTCCAGGAGGCGGAGCGGGCCAGGGCCATCATAGGCGAGGACACGCCATGGGATCGCCTTTTTGATCTTTCATTCACCGAGACCTACCGAGAGGTGGTCGTCGAGTTTCTTTCGAAGTTCATCTCGACGTCAATCGCACCGCGTCAAAAAATTATAATAAATGTTTAAAAAAAAATAGATAACAAACTTATATTAAAAAACTTATATAAATTAAATTAAAAAAGATAACAAACTTATATTAAAAAAGTTATATAAATTAAATTAAAAAAGATAATTAAATAAAAAAACCTATACGTGGCGTATAGGGCAATACGCCACGTATAGAGGTTGTTAAATTCCAAATCTGCCAACTTTTGAAGCAAAAATATAACCCGTGACCCATACGCTGCGTATAGAGCAATACGCCATGTATGGGACCCAGCCGCCAGACAGGGAATGACACGTGGCATTCTGTTGTCAGAGACTGAACCCTATACGCCTCGTATTGGACTATATGAGAGCGTATAGGGCGGCGACGTGTTCAATTAGCAATATTCCGTGTCCCATTAGAATCGTATTGGACTATATGAGAGCGTATAGGGCGGCGACGTGTTCAATTAGCAATATTCCGTGTCCCATTAGAATCACCCTTTATATAACAATGATTCTTTTAAAGACATGATTGATAAAGTGGCTACTTTTTGAATGATATGTTTTAGAAATTAGTATGTAAGGACAAATCCATCACATAACTTTAATTATTTGTTTGTGATAATTTCTTTTTGAAAATTTGATATTTCATTATACAAAATAATGAAGTGTAAATTAATTTAGGGTCCATCTCAATTCTTGAAAATAAGATTGTGCTTCCACGTTATAGGTTTGTGTCGATGCACTCTGGTTGTCTCCAAGTTCATTAAATTCGGTTCGCGTAACTTTTGTCCCGACCTTTGTAGCACGTGTGTCGCCAAGGCGTTAAGGGCATGATGACTTGACGTTATCCTCATTCGTCAACTTCACTTCGGCTTTTCACCGTGGGTATGTCCATGGTTCCAAATTTAGTGATGGCGACTAAATACGATGGTTGCCCTTGTTGGCTTAACCAACAATTTATGACGTGATATGATGACAACAATACACCAAGTATGTTCTATTTTTGTGTTCCGGAAGGCACTGCTCGTCAAATCAAGCAAAAACCTAACTAACCTAGATAGTTTGGGTAATATCGTATGCATGATAAGCGTGTGGTTAGTATTACATGTTTTATTTGATTGTAAATACAAAAATCCCAAGGTTTGATTGATGAATTACATAATCAATCTAGTTTGTCATGGATTAGTTACATAATTCCAATTAACAAAAACTAAAACCCATAATCATTCTTAACCAAAACCTTCTCAAACAGAAAAACTCCCAGTTTCCACAAAAGTAAGAAGGGTCCCAAAATCCAATGCTACATACTGATGATCACCATCCAGTTTAACAAAATCAACTTGCACTACAAACATAAATCTCATCAAAACTTCCCAAATAAACAAACAAAAAAAAAAAGATTAATTGTAGCATCCTTCCAAGAAAAAAGAACTAATCTTGACCATCTTGACTCTCATCTTTGACTAGTTTGATCATGTCATCAATTCGAAGAATCGTTATAGCTGCTTCAGTTGCAAACTGTGACACATGAACCAATTTTATATAAATTTTATAAAATTATAATAGAATTTATGTAAGCAAGAAATAATTTAACAACTTACTTGTAGTATCTTGACTTTGCTCATTGAAGGTTCAATCACACCAGCTTCTAAGTTGTTGCGAACCGTACCATTTACCAGGTCCAAACCCATGCTGCAAATTAAACAAAAAAATCAAAAATGGAAATGAATTATTAACTAATAACTACAATTAACTACTAAATAAGAAATTAAGAATAATCTTACCTTGATAAATGTTTCTTGTCTGCTTTAGTTTGTGCGGTGTGGTGATAAGCACGCAGTTTGGCTACCAAATCAGTTGCATCCTTTGCAGCATTGACAGCAAGAACCTGAGTATAAAAAGGTATTTATAATCAGTAATATTGAGTATAAATCAATTTAAATAATTTGAAATTTGACTACAAGAAAGTAAAAACCTTTGGAATGATCAACAAGGATTCAGCAAATTCCGCAATTGCCAGCTGTTCACGAGATCCTAAAGTTGTAGCAAGGTACTCCAAATACACAGACAACGCTGCCTCAACCGCACCACCACCAGCCACCACCTGATTGAACATTACACTGCCCATCAATATATGTATATATAAATGTATGTATGTATATATTGTTTACATCAATAAATTAAGTGGGGTATTACAGAATTTGATTCCAAGGTCCTCTTGACTATACACAAAGCATCATGTAAAGCTCTATCCATTTCATCAAGCATGAAGTCATTAGCACCTCTAAGGATTACAGAAACCTGTTGGAATCATCCCGAATATAAATATTTAAAAATATTATAGTTTGTGGATAAAATAACTTTATTAAAAAATACAAATGAGTTTAAATAACATACTGCACTAGTTGTCTTAGTTCCTTTGATCAGTATGACATCATCGTCTGCAATGCGTTCCTCCACTACTTCATCTGCATATCCAAGGAATGACGAATCAAAAGTTTCTTCTCCTTCCATGTCAGCAAATGTTGACACCTGTAAATTGTTATATACATTATTTCAAAATCAACGTGCCCGTTTTAAAAAAAACTCAAAAATAAAAGTATTTCTGTTTGTATTACCGCGGTTGCACCTGTTGCTTTGGCAACATGGCGTAAATCTTCTTTCCGAACTCGTCTCACAGCAATAGCACCAGCTTCCACAAAATACTGAGTTAATACAAAAAAATTGTTAGAATTAAATAAATAATACAATTATATAATTGAAAAATAAAGCAGCTTTACCTTGAGTGCCATGTCATCAATTCCCTTTGTAGTTAAAACAACATTAGCACCAGCTTTTAGAATCTTTTCAATACGTTCTTTTGTCATATCAGCTTCTCTGTAAGTTTATACATCATTCCCGTATCATTATTTTAATTAAAAAACAAAACAAGTAAATGCATGAAATAATAATTTTGATTACCTTTGACGAATTTTCTCCAACTCACGTGGGTCAGTGACTAAAACCTGAACACCTAATTGCATTTTTGTTTTTTGAAGATTAAAGTCAAGACATGCGATTTTTGCAGGAGATACTTTCATTGGCATTCCTTGTGCTGCACGTCCAGTATTGAGAGCATAACCTTTTAATAAGTAGCTTTCTTTAGCACTTTTTCCATGGGCTTTAAGGATATTAATTCCCTAAGGATATTAACAACATTTCAGACAATTGCAGGTGTGATTTATCAAAATATGTTACTGATTTACAACAAAAATAAAACATGTAATGATGTTATTATGATCAAACCTTGATTGGATACTTGATTTCACCACGTGCATTGGTCATTTTAACAGCTTGTACAGCTTCAACCACCTAAAGATGTAACCAGTGCATGTTATTTCTTCGGCTTAAATAAATTAAGAAAAACAAAAACTAAAAGCATAGCGAGTTCATAAGAAAAAAAAATCACAGTTAAATGCATGAAAGAGTAAACCAAAAAGAATTTTTTAAGAAAATAATAAAAGCATACCAAATTTGCAAAAAAGTCAGAGTCACCAGATAACAATTTGGAAGACATGCTTGTCTTTGCACAATTCACAAGAGAATCCTTTCCAAGCTTGTCAACCTAAACGAAAGGAAAAATAAAAAAAACACTTAAGATAATCAAACGGGTGTGTAGAATATTAGAATCTTTACCTTCTAGTAAGAAGTACATTTGGCATATTCAAATGTTACTCTATAAAATCTTTACCTTGATCGCAAGCTTCTCTTCAACATATTTGCATGCTTCTCTCATTGCAAGCTGCCAACATAAAAACAAAAAGGATGCATATCCATGAACAAGAATTATCAAAACAATATTATAAAGAAACTGAAGTGTTGATTAACACTCACTCTGTATCCACTAATTACAGATGTCGGATGAATCTTGTTTTTCACAAGATCATTTGCTCTCTGCAGAATTATCATGACAACAGGTTAATAAGCATTTTACAACAGAAGTCAAATTCCTTAATGAAAAATTTTCAATACAAAGATTTATTTACTAGAATATGAATATTAATACCTTGAGTAACTCAGCAGCTACAATGACCACAGAAGTCGTGCCATCTCCTACTTCCCTATCTTGAAGCTCAGCCAATTCAACAAGTACCTGAATAACAAAATGTTACAACTAACTAACATATTGAAGGGACAAAAGGCAACAAGATATAAATAAAGCAAAAGAAAAGGACTGAAAGATCATTTTTATGTCTAACCTTGGCAGCTGGATGCTCAACATCTAACATCTTGAGAATTGTAGCACCATCATTCGTGATAGTTACATCCCCAATGTCATCGACCAGCATCTGAGACATAAACTCCCATTAAATACACTCAAAAGATTTAATTTTTATGGAAAGTGAAATAGTAAGAAAAAAAGAAACAGAGAAGCAAGTGCAATGGCCAATGTACTTAAAAGAACAATCTTATAATGAGTGGACAATGCCTTATTAACCAGACTAAATTTGTAATTCCTGAATGACAAAATTTATAAGAAAAAATGTATGCTATGTGCAATTAACAAGGTAGTGATAGTACAAATGTACAATAAGACCTGATCATGTTCATGTCCCTTTACTTCAACTTAATCCATCACTAACTTTTAAGCGAAAAGATTTTTATCCCCTATGCATTGACCCTGTACCAGTATATGTTTATATACAAGGGCAACGGTAAATGTTACTAAACTATGTTTATACAAGACACATATACTGTGAAATATCAAATATGTATACGGGCTCAGCCTCATTGGTTGCAGAATAAGACCACATGATCACAATAAAAAATTCTTGTCTGAAACCACAAGATCACAGACTTGCACACTATAAAAATTTTATTCTTTTCAAAACAAAACTCTTTCCAGTCCTAGATTCGATCACAGAGTAGTAACTACATTCATCAACAACTCATTATCTTTTGAGTTTTGACGTCACCACCAACGGCCGCAAGGTAAATTTTTCCCTGATTTTGGTAGGAAATTAATTATTAAAGTGACCACCATATTTTCTAAAGCCAGTTGTCTAAAAGTATCAAAATACCAAATCCAATTAGTTCTGCCATGCCACCATCAACATCTTGAAATGAGAATGTGATGATACTAAAGTAGCAATACCCAAACCCTAGCCTTCAAAAAAAAGTTTCAACATGGTTTATCTGAGTTAATACCATCAGAAGGTAATGTAATGTGTGTGTGTTTGTTTGGACATATCAGTGATGTTAAATTCACAAAACACATCTCCTGATATAGGGTTTAACCTATAAACATTGTGCATACTTAATCTATCCAGCTTAAAATCCTTACAATCCATTTCTACAGCACAAATCAAATCGATCTAGGGTTTACGAGAAATACCTTATCAAGTCCAACCGGACCAAGTGAAGTCTTCACAATATTCGAAACAGATTGACAAGCAGTAACTGCACAAAAAAATTAAGAATCACTTGATTATCGAAACAGATTTACATTTCTGTTACAAGTCAAAAATTAGGGTTTTAGATGTTGAACGCTTACTATTTTGAGTGCGAACATCTTGACCGGATTGACGATCCCCGAGAATATCAAGCGTTTGTGAGCTAAGCGCCATTGCTGATTATGATTCGTGATGTACTGAAGCTGAAATGTGATGATACTTCTCGAAGAACCCTAATATTGTGAACCCTTGCTGTCTATGGAGGGTTTTCCAAGTCGGCTTATTTATCAAATGAGTGCCTTATGTGAACCGGGTTTAGTTGGACCGTTCCACAATGCATATTTTGAGATAAATGATAATAAAATTTTATTGTTATTTTATTTGAGATGTTTAAAATTTTGTTAAAGATTTAATTATTTAAGTTTTAGGTTTGTTTTAATATGGTGACTTTTTTTTTCTAAATACAAACATTTCATATATATTATTGGAATATTGGTTACATACATTATTTTAACATGACAACTATGTAAAACCGTTGATATGGTATTTTAATAAATGAACATCAACTTTGTCGATTCTAATTAGAACCTTTTAAATCTGAGCACTATTATCTCATAAATAAGTAGGACTGAGCATCGGGTAAGAACCTTGAGACCCGACACCTACCGGGTCCGGAACTAACCTTTTTTTCTAGCTTTATTGGAACCATAACCGACCCTTGTGTATCCTAAAGGGTTCGGTCCTAGGAGGTTCTCACGGGTCCTGGACCCATCGGTTTTGGTTATAACCTTTTAAATCTGGGTAACCGAAACAATCAACTGGTAGAAATTAAAAAAAAAAAACAAATGTAAAAACGAAAATAATATTTATTCTTCATTCAAGTAATCAAATTTAAGAAACCAAATTTAAGTAACCAAATTCAAAAATTCAACTAACATTCAATCACATAATCCATAAACACGACCAGATTAGTGACGAGAATCTCGAAAGTATAAGGTGACACATACTATTCGTGAGAATTCTTATTAAAAATCGCATACATACGTATACCTGCAAAAGTATAAGGTTAATTACGAAATAACATACATACATACATACATGTAACTCTAACGGGAACACAATTGTAGATTGAAGAAGACGTCGACCGACGTACACGGTTGCAGACTGAAGAAGACGACGTATGTTGCAGATGAATAAGAAGATGACGGTATGTTGAAGATGAATATGAAAGTGATCGACTTGCAGATGAATAAGTATATGAAGCCGTCTTTGTTTAATCGCTGACTCCTAAAAAAATAGGTTTTTTTTAATTTAAATTATGTGGTTCCGGGGTTCTTAAAGGGTCGCGGTGGGTTTACCCGAAACCTTGAAGTAGTGAAATCCAATAACCTTTGACTAACCCATGTGGCTTATAAGGTTCTTTCTCAATGTTCTAATGGTTCTAGCTCGAGGTTCTGGATTGTAGGAACCTTTAATCGCTCACCCGACAAATAAGATACATATAATTAATTAGTGTGTGAATAGGTAGCCGTCACTTCTTTTTCGTTTAATTGTTTATTGATTTTTTTTTTTGAACGGCGAACATTGAATGTTGTGACGTCGCACCCCTCGTCACATGGGAGAGCCTCGTCCAACTCCGGCCAATATGTTGTCTTAACCGGGCCCACTTGACGTCAGAGTTGGAGAGCATCCAAGGAAAAATCCCACCCAATACGGCCCCTTCCGGACTTGAGGGAGAGCCGAGGCTCGAACCCTGGATCGGCGTGGGTAAAACCCTGGTGCATCAGCCTAAGAACTAGACCTCATTTGCATGCCTCAGAAATTAATGGTGGTGGCAGGGATTGAACTTGGGTCCCTTGGAACTTCAGGCCTCACATCAACCACTACACCACAACCTCTTTTGCTAATTGAATATTAGTTGTTTTTGCATCTTTTGCTTAAATAGGTCGACTCATGGAATGACAAGTGTATAACAATTACACTTTGACCCTCCAAAATTTACACTTTGCCCTCCTCAAGTTTAGCTATAGTTTCTTATGGCACACTCACAATTATTTGTTTTTTTTCTCTCTTATAGCTTTTCTAAATTTGATGTTTTATAGAATTCCGTGTATACCGTTACTACAAGCTTAATTATCTACGTTTCGGTGTAGATTTCATTCAAAACGAAGTTGTGTGTTACAATGTACAAGTAATCGAAGCACAAACGTACAAGCCATCAAAGCTACATCAATGTTTGGATTTTTTTACAGCTTATTTTTGTTTTCCTCTTATTTGTCGTTGCGACAAGCCTATTTTTATCTACGTTGCGACGCTAATTTTTTTAATGATTTCTTTTTATTTTGTTGCTATTGCAACATGCTTACTTGTATTGACGTTTCGACGTGAATTACGTTCGTTTCCTTAGCGAATTAACGCGTCGCAACGTGAGACGTACTTACTTTTATCAACGTTTCAGAGCTGATTTTTTTCAAGGTTCAACGCCGATGCCGCAATACACGGGTCTTACTGTTCTTTAAAACCGGGGCACAGTAACCTCATGCGTTTAAAATTTCAAACTTTTATACACTTTCGATGACGTTAATTTTTTACGCAGTTTATCACGCCGCAACGCGCGCTGGCTTGTTACTAGTTTTATACAATTAGGACATAATGTTAATTAATTTGCATAAGGAGCACCTTACATAAACATATGTAACTGAGAAATATATTTAAAACTTTATTATAAGCCTTTTTTATCGTGCTTTTCGACACTCAAATGTTGGTTTTTGACCCGTTTAAACTCCGTTTTTCATGTAACATTAGTATGATTTATTTTCAAACGTTAAATTTCATTTAATACTATGATATAAATATATGTTATGATATCGAGGATGAACGCTAAAAACAAGCGAGAATGATAAACGAGAGAATGAAAAAGAGAGAGAATGATTGGGGGTAAATATGAATGATTTCATTGATAACTCAATAATGATTACAAAGAGACCATTTATATATATATATATATATATTTTTTTTTGAACGGCTTGGGCTCAACTGGCACGTCCGACCAGAGGAGGCTCGTACACCAGTCTACCCAAACAACTCCCAAGGAATTCGAAATCTGCAGAGGGTGTTCCTAGTTTTTATGAAGTGCACCTTACCAGATTCGAACCCATGACCTCCAAAGAGGGAAAATCCTTTGGGAAAACCCCCTGACCACCAAGGCAGAACCTTGATGGCAACAAAGAGACTATTTATATACAAGGAAAGAAAACTAACAAAGCTAACCACTAAGTTCGCCCCCTTAAGTTCGCCAACACCCCCCTCAAGTTGGAGGCGTATACAACCCCAACTTGGAAATGATACCAGAATGCGGTTGACTAGCCAGACTCTTAGTGAATAAATCTGCAAGTTGATCAGAAGTCCGCGTGTGAGAAAGCAGAATCAAACCGGCTTGAAGCTTCTCACGGACAAAATGACAATCCAACTCGATATGCTTAGTTCGCTCATGAAAAACTGGATTCTTAGCAATATGAATGGCCGCCTGACTATCACATTTAAGAGGAACGGGAGTAAGATTGTCAAGACTAAACTCCACAAATAACCGAGTCAACCAAGCAAGTTCCTGTGTGACACGACGAAGAGATCGATATTCAGCCTCAGCAGAGCTAAGAGAAACAGTAGCTTGCTTCTTGGATTTCCAACCTTCTTATACACAATTTAAACGAAATTCTTGAGCTTCTAATTTGTGTAAATCTTGAACACAGATATTAAATCAATATCGAAACATTTAAAGAATGATATGTACTCACCTCAATTGCCTGAAGTACCTAGCTCGTATCTTTTGTTGGCTCCTTGTTGACCCCTGAGAGCCAAACTAGCCATAACTTAAGTGTGCATTTAGACGTAATTTGTATAATCGTTCATCAAATGGTATTTTCACTACTTTAACATCTACACATATCCAAATCATGTTCACAGATGTGTTGGGATTCATATGATCCCAAATGGATACTTGTAAAAGAATACGAATCCCTTGGTTCATGCTTTGACTCGTTGACCCTTGTAAACCAGAACTTGCATAGTATTCTTACTTCAGATCTACTTCTATTTTCAACACTTCAAACATATGCGTATAGGTTTACTTGATATATTAAAATTACTATTGACCAAAGAGGATTGTCAATTTACTATTTTGTCATTTTGAAGCTAACAACGCCAATTTCTCTAAAGTTATTTCCATTCTAAACCTATATATTTGAATCCGAACACGTTTTTATGATGATATTTGATCATTCTCTTTCATTTGGACTTTGACTAGAACATCATTTTGTTTAAAACTCTATTTTTGGTCAAAATGGGACAAAATTGCTAATAACAACATTGCAAAATTTTATAATTTGACCATATAGTTAGGATTATGGAACCACGACAAGTTATAAACATTATTAGTGTTGTTTATATTAACCATGGAATATCTCATAAATATCATCTTCTTGATTTCGTCATGAGATTGAAACTAAAGTCTTTTAATGATATTTTAATCATCTATGGTGATGATTCTAAACCATTTGCAAAAATCATAGAATATTCCAAGGAGTTGAACCATAACTCATAGAATGACTAGTAAATATTTAGGGAACTACGCCTTGAAATTCTTGACAAAAGTGATTATTTAAGACTCCATATCAAAAATAGAGTTCAGATGACAAAAAGGATCGGGATGTTACATTTTTAGTGTTCTATTTAGTGTTGGCATCTAAAGAAAGGGGTGGAATTGGGATAGGTTCACTAGAAGATTTTAACAAGGCTTTATTACAAAAGTGGAGGTAGAGATATGTTAAAGAACCGTCTAGCATTTGGGCTAAGGTCGTCTCTTCATTATATGGCGTGAATTTTGGGGTGGTGTCGGGTACTAGTGGTTTTAGTCCATGGCAACGGATGGGCAAACTGGTTTTAAAACTAAATGACTTAGGGGCGATCCCGTTGGCTTCAGTTAAAAAATTAATAGGTGGGGGATACAAAACTGGTTGGCAAGATGTTTGGATAGGAAAAAAAAGCCTAGCGGAAAGATTCCCAAGGTTATATGCCTTAGAGGAGGAAAATGGGTGTAAAGTTGCTCATCGGGTGCGGGGGGACGGGTGGAGTTGGCGGAGACCAATTGGGGGGGGGGGTCGAACAAATGCGATTCATGAAACTTGTGTTATGATAATAAGAATGAAAACTGAAACGAGAGAGAAATAATTGGGGGAAATTTGAATTTTGATTGATAACTCAAATAATGATTACAAAATTGCTTATATACTAAACAAGAAGACAATAAAGTGAAACTAGCTAACAAAACAAAGCTAAGCGAAACTAAGCAGGGCGAAACTATCAACACCCCCTCAAGTTGGAGGTGTATACAACCCCAACATGGAAATAATAGCCGAATACGGCTGACCAGCAAGACTCTTGGTGAATAAATCCACAAGTTGATCGGAAGTACGCGTATGAGAAATCATAATCAAATCGGCCTGAAGCTTCTCACGGACAAAATGACAATCCGGCTCAATATGCTTAGTGCGCTCATAAAAAACTAGATTCTTAGCGATGTGAATGGCCGCCTGACTGTCACACTTCAGAGGAACCGGAGTGAGGTTGGGAAGCTGAAATTCCACAAACAACCGAGTTAACAAGCAAGTTCCCGTGTGAGTCAGCGAAGAGACCGATACTCAGCTTCAGCAGAGTTAAGAGAAATAGTAGCTTGTTTCTTGGACTTCCAAGAAATAGGACTGCCCTAGAGAAATGAAATAGCCGCTCACAGATCGCCGAGTATTTGGGCAAGCCGCCCAATCAAAATCGCAATAAGCAGATAAAGACATGTCAGGATTATCATTAAAAAACAATCCTTAAGAACAAGTACCCTTGACATAACGAAGAGTATGCCACGCAACATCCCAGTGAGGAACACGCGGAATGTAAGAAAGCCTTTAAAGCTGACATCTCCTGTTCATTGTTACTAGTGAGAAGAATGTCATCAACATAAACAGCCACATGAACAACAAAATCTCCTATGGTCTTTGAAAACAAAGAATAATCATTGGGAGAACCCATATACCCTTTGGTTTTATGTGCATCAGAAAAGCTTGCCATACCATTGCCGACAAGTTTACTTCAAACCATACAGAGACTTTTTGAGCTTAAGAACATGACCAGGAGAGGAATCAACTTTAGGGGCAACCAAAGAAGATGAAGGAACAACAGCTTGATCTGCCTCCTCAAACAAATCATTTAGAGAAGGAAATAAAGAAGAAGGATCGGAAGAGTGTAAAGAAGGGAAAATGTGCTAAAAAAGGTCACATCCCGAGAAACAAGAACCTGTCGAGTGTCAAGATTATAAAGCTTGTAACCTTTCTTTCCAAAAGGATATCCAATAAAAATACAAGCTTGAGCCCTATGCTGAAATTTATCTCTTCCGGGTGTAGGGGTAGAAGCATAACACAAACACCCAAAAGTACGAAGATGAGTGTATGATGGAGCTTTACCGAAAAGCATATCAGAAGGAGATTTTCCCTGGAGAAGCCGTGTGGGAAAAATATTAATCAAGTGAGTAGCAGTAAGAACACATTCACCCCAAAACGTTATAGGTAACTTGGACTGAAACATAAGAGCCCAGACAGTTTCAAGAAGATGCTTATGTTTTCGTTCTACCACCCCATTCTGTTGAGGAACCCCAGGACAAGTAGTTTGATGAAGAATGCCTTTCTGTTTAAAATACTCAGCATGATGAACACCCGAACCAAGTTCAAAAGCATTGTTAGATCAAACACGCTTGACTTTGGTATTGAATTGAGTCTCAACCATCTCAATGAATCCTTGTAGGAAATTAAAGGTGTTGCCTTTATTGGTCAAAAGATGAGTCCAAGTAGTTATAGTAAAATCATCAACAATGGTGAGAAAATATTTATACCCATCATATGTAGTAGAACCATGCGAGCCCCACGTATCAATATGAATAAGATCAAACATATGAGAACTAGTTCTACTACTAGAAGAAAAAGGCAGTTTATGTTGTTTAGGCTTAGTGCAAACAGAACATTCATCAATAAAACAATAATGTGCACCATTAAAAATATTCAATTGCTTAAGTTTGTACAATGACAAATGCCTAAAACGATGATGCCAAAGTTTCAAAGAAACAATAGAACTACATTGAGAAAAGAAATCAACTGTAACAGAGAAAAGTTTATTAGGATGCAAAAGATAAAGTCCATTAAGGAGATCTCCCAGAACCAACGGACTACTCAGTGAAGGGGTCTGCAAGAAACAATAAGTTTCAGAAAATTGAACAAGGCCTTTTGTATCCCTACAAAGTTTGGGAACAAATAAAAGATTATGCTTGAATTGAGGCACAAAGAAGACATTGGAGATAGAAAAAGTCTTGGTGAGATTAACCGTTCCGACTTGCGTAACAGTTAAGACATGCCCGTTTGGCAGGAGAACATAAATGGGCGAGTTAAGCAATTGAATATTAGAAAGCAAATTGAAGTCAAAGCACATATGATTACCGGCACCCGTATCAATAATCCAAGTAGTGTCGACCGTAGTCGAATTGCAAGCAATGATACCTGCAAAATTTGCAAAGCTGAGTGGTTGAACAGTAGGAACACCTAGGAGTGTGCAAACGGGTATACCCGACCCGTACGGGTATACCCATACCCGTACTCGTTTGATGACCAAATACATACCCTTGACCCGTATAATAGTTAAAAGGGCCGGTTAAGGGTACAAGGGTAAACATGTAAGGGTTCGCGGGTTTTGCGAAGATGGACCCGTATAGTTAAGGTGGACCTTCTTAGCGGTGCTGGAATGCTAGAACATGCAAAGAAGGTGGTGATTGAAATGCCCTTGGAGCCTGACTCTTATGTGTTGGGTGCTTTTTTTAATGCTTGCAGGGTTCATGGTGATGTGGAAATGGGTTCGCAAATGGTTGAAGGTTTGGTGGAAAGAGGTCTTGATCTTAGTGGGGTTCATGTTCTTTTATCAAATATTTAGGGCTTTGTAATTATATTATCTCTAAATTTTTTCTTGATTCTCATAAATCTTAAATTTGATAAATTTAAAAAATATACTATATATTTACATATAGATCGAGATCTG
This sequence comes from Smallanthus sonchifolius, assembly GCA_023525975.1. Lineage (NCBI taxonomy): Eukaryota > Viridiplantae > Streptophyta > Magnoliopsida > Asterales > Asteraceae > Smallanthus > Smallanthus sonchifolius. The sequence continues at coordinate 1,361,017 of JAKNSE010000030.1, read as the reverse complement.
CCCAAAATATAAGGAATTTTGTTACTTTTTAAAAGTTGGCGGGTTTAAAGGGTATGCGATGTTGTCTTGAGTTCGAGACCCATACCCGACCCGTACCCGTTTAAGGTTAAATCATAGACCCTTTAACCGTACCCTAATTACCTTTAACGGTTCCTCACGGGTCGGTTCTTGCCGGGTTTGTTGGGTAATACCCGTTAAGTGCTCACCCCTAGGAACACCACCCTGAACCCCATAATTCTGCTGAATAAGTTGCAGCAAAGTATTGTATTGTTCTGTAGAAATACCCGAAGGTGAACCAGAGACAGAAATAGAAGCGGCAGAATCAGAAGCAGCATTTGCAACAATCTTGGGTTTAGTAAATTTGAAATTCTTGGGAAACCCAATTAGACGATAGCATTTACTAACATCATGCCCCGTCTTTTTTCAGTGACTACAAACAATACCCTTTCAAGGACCAGAACCCTTTGTCACCTGCACAGTGGCATTCATGGAAGCATTTTAAGGAATAAACTGACCACATGATTGAAGCTCCTTCTGTTTCTCATCTTGAATGAGAAAAGCATAGACTTGGTTTATGGAGGGAAGAGGATTCATCATAATAATATTTCCCCAGATCATCTCATAGTAGGAGTTAAGACCCATAAGAAACTGCATTAAACGTTGATCTACTTCACGTTTAGCCATAAGTCTGGAATTGCCACATGTGCAAGGAGGAATAAGCTTGAGGGCATTAAGCTCATCCCAAAAAGAATTTATTTTGGTAAAGTAAGTGGCAATATCATCATTACCCTGAGAGATGTCAGAAAAGTCTTCTGCAATTGATAATATTTGCCCCATTACTCTGTCCATACCGATCAGTTAACTCGTCCTAAAGTTGACGAGCAGTTTCAACATATAGAACACTCTCACTAATATCTCGAGATAGAGTGTTGAGAATCCAAGAAATAACCATATCATTGCACCGCTTCCAAAGGTCAAGATTGGGGGAGGTAAGAGACGTGACAACAGTAACATCAACAAAGCCAATTTTGTTTTTGGCAGATAGAGCAATGGACATAACACGTTTCCAAGATCCAAAAGCAGAACCATCAAAGGTTTTGGAAACGAGTAAAAGACCCGAATGATCAGAGGAGTGTAAGAACAAAGGATTGGAGGAATCCATAGTCAAGGTGGCAAGAGGATCAACAGTATCCGAAATATTCGAAATGAGCACGAAGACAAAGAAAAAAAGAAGTGAAACTATACGATAGTTTCTCCTACAGAAGCGATATTGACAGAAAGTGAGAAACTAGCAAGAAGCGAAACCGAGGAAAAGAAAACAAAGAATCAGATAATTTCGCCTGAAGCGAAACTAATCAAGAAGCGAAACTAGCAATAGTTTCACCAGAAGTGAAACGAAAAACAGTTTCGCATGAACTGAAACAGACAGTTTTGCCAGATCGAACACAAAACCCCAAACACGAAGTTTGAAGTCCAGAAAACATGAAAACGAATCGAAGAGTAAGAAAACCTTCGATAGGAAAGAGTGAAACCCCCAAAAAATGAAAAAAAAAATTCGAAAAGAACAAAAAGAACCGTAAGACGTGAAAAACGAGAGAAAAATGACGAAAAGAACATCAATGAATGCAAAAGAAAAGAAAGGAATCATAGAATCGAGCAAAAATGCTCTAATACCATGTCATGATAATGAAAATGAAAACTGAAACGAGAGAGAAATAATTGGAGAAAATTTGAATTTTGATTGATAACTCAAATAATAATTACAAAATTGCTTATATACTAAACAAGAAGACAATAAAGCGAGACTAGCTAACAAAACAAAGCTAAGCGAAACTAAGCGGGGCGAACTATAAGATAGTTTCGCCCAACAACTTGGGTTGATTATTGATCAAGTGCAATTGTCTAAGGATTTAGATTGATGAGTTTGGGAGATGTATGGTATGAATGGGTTTTCGGTTAAGGGAGTCCGGGAGCGGATTGATGAGGTCTTGCTTATGAGGGGCTGAGGAGCACCTTTTGGATTCGTACTTTACCTTTTGGTAGTTGACGTGTTTATAAAATTGCCGCGTTCTAAAAATAATTTTTTTACATCACTTTAAGGGTGCGTTTGGTTTGTGGAATTCATCGAAATTTGAATTAGAATTGGGATTTGGAATTATAATTGTCCAAAGTATTTGGAATTTAAAGGAATTGGAATCTATTAAAGGAATTTGAATTCCTAATCCATTTGAGCGACAAAACAATCATAAAGTGATTGGAATCTATCACAATGACCACCACTTACCTAATCTAGTCGGCCCCGCCAACCACCACCGACCGTCGCCCCCGACCCCCAACCCTGACCGCCGCCCAAAACCACCAATTTGATGCTCTTTTGAAGTTGATGTTGCCCTTATCGGCCTTCTGGAAGAAGCTGTCAGGCAAGATGGCCATCTGATATGATGCATAATCTTCCTCGAAAGGGTGATCTGGTTTTAGTCCATACTTGATTAGTGGAAGTTTCCATAGCAGATACGACTCGATCATCTTTGATGTTGCTTTTCTCTACAAATAATTCAATAATTAGATGCATATGCATGGGTAATTAATATATTATGATTAGTTAATTTGTATATACCGCAGGGGAAAAGAGGAGGTGAAACGTCCCAAACCGGGTACATCTCATAGTTGGCATAAAACATAATAACATAGCTCTTAAACTGTTAATCAGAATCTATTACAGCAGAAGTCTTGTCTCAAACATTCAAATTCATAAATAATAGCTAAACATCGTTCAACATAAACTGTCAGATAAGGAAATGTCAGTCTTCAGATATGCAGCCCGGTAGTCCATGCTATCAAGCCCTCATGACTCCTCCACTTTGCCTTTGCTTTACTTTTACTACCTGTCATGCATACTAATAGTCAGCTAACGTTGGTGAGTTCTATCTTTACTTTAAACTAAAAACTTTCATTTGGTAGCTTAGTTTTATAAAAATAAAACAAGCTTTTCTTTCTCTATCTTTAAAACGCTTTAACTTTACTTTAAAACTTTATAACGTTACAATCATAAAACTGTTACGTTACTATCTTTCATTAAAACTTTACTTTGAGGAAACCCGTTAAGGTGTCCTCCTTTACTCTGTCTGACTATCGTTTCACTTGTACAGGACAAGTGACTATAACATACTTTAACTATCACATATGGATCATGGTTCATGGACCATGACCCCTTTCTCGCTTACGCCTCAGGGTAAGACTTTTACTTTAGCGCTGCCCACACCTCAGGGTAGGACTTTCATTCTCGCTTACACTTCAGTGTAAGACTCCTTTAGCATTGCTTACACCTCAGGGTAAGACTCCTTTAGCATTGCTCACACCTCAGGGTGAGACTTCTACTTTAGCTTGCTCACACCTTGGGGTGAGACTTCCACTTTAGCATGCCTGCAGGACTTTCTACTATACAACTACTATGCAATGCAATTACACTACTACACGAAATAGTATGCAATCACATAAACTTTCACATAGACAAATAACACATATTAACATATAAGCAATTAACATGGAATTTGTCACTGTCACTGTCGAGCTGTACCGAGATACAACTCCTTTAACTTTCTTTACTTTCTTTAAAAACATGTTTCAAAGATAGTACTGTACCCTTTAACACTTTCTCTTTCATTTTTATAAAAACATATAATTCTTATAAAAATATACTTTAACTTTCAAAACTATCTCTTTATCAGTATGCATGCCAGCCCTAAACCGTTAGGGAAAAAGGGCAATAAGAACTCACCTGACTATGGTATTCAACTTGTATCTGACGTCCTCTCTATTGCTAACGCATAAACCGATCCGTACATAAGTCAAGACGCGGGATCTATCATTTTTGTACGAGAGTCGGCCAAAACTACTACTAGCGACACTCGAGTGTCGGCCGAGACAATCGCCAGCGACACTTGAGTGTCGGCCGGAAGTATCGCCCGAAACACTTGAGTGTCGACCGTTACTATCGCCGGCGACACTTTGAGTGTCAGCCCGGAGTATTGGCAGTGACACTTTGAGTGTCGCCTGAACTTGCGTTCAGGACTTGTGTTAGGAGGGTCGGCTCTTTGAGGGTCGATTCTCGTCGACTCTCTGAGAGTCGGCTCTCCCTTCTTCTTCTTCCTCGCTGAGAGTCGGCACATTGCAGGTGCCGACTCTTGAGTGTTGGCTCAAGAACTCCACCTTCAAACAGGTTGGTTTTTTTATCCAAAACTCAAATATTTTACGTCCAAAACTTCTATCTAGCTTCCATGAAGCTAGATCTATACTTTATTCCCCCTTTTACACGCCAAAATCTGATCTTTATCTTAAAAACCCATGAAAACCCTAAAACCCATTTCGAAATAGAAAACTCAGATCTGAGGTCGTTTGTTATCTGTTGATGCTTGATTCTTTCTTCTCTACCCTCCAGCAATGTCTAGCAACGATCCTTGACTCGAGTTGAAGGCCAACAATGGATATCTTGAGCTTTCTCTCTCTAGATTCTCTCTCTAAGATGTGGGGGAGAAGATGATGAATGAGAGGGTGGAGAGGGTGGCTAGGGTTTTACCCTACACCCCTCCCATGTGTTGCCATGGCCTGGCCCAAGGCCCGTCTCCTCTCGAGCCCATTATTAAAGTACAAGACACTTCAATAGTGATTGTACCATTCAAATTCCTCCAGGTGTGTGTGTGTGTTTTTTTCAATTTTTACTTTAACCCCTCATACGATATATAATATACGATTTTAACCCGTTTACTTTTCTAATAATATCGTTTTCCTTTAATAACTTTCGTTCATTAACTTTTTTTTAAACGGAGTGTGCGACTGTTTTTCGTTTTTTTTGTTAACGTTACGGTATAATTTTTTTTAAAACGGAGTTGTATTCAAAATGAAGTTTTTTTTATTATCGTACCCTATAATAAGTGTCGTTACCGTTGTGGAATCGTGCCGAATCGAACCTATTAAGAGTGAACAACATCATTGCTGTATTGGTATTATCAGAATCCGTATCGGTATTCGCTTTTATGGTTTTCGATAATCTGAACCTGTAATATTTTAATTTTCTTTTTTTAATATTTAGTGTTATGTTTATTTTTTAGTAACATTACTTTTACCGTTGCGCCTACGTTTTTATTTAAATTTTATTAACGATCGACCCGACACCGATCACGGAGTGCGGGTATAACCAGCTAGTTTAGATTAAACATAAACTCTTGTTTGTTTTTGTTGTAATGAGTTGGACACGACCTCATAGATTAATAAAAAATATTGCTTTACAAATTACATTCCTGTTTCAAAGAGATAGAAGAACCAAAACGAATCGATTTGGTCAAACAAGATGAAGAGTAAGTTAGCATGCAACTAAGGAAGAGCACTTCAAACCCTTCGTATCACTCCTTCTTGTCCCATTAATGGCCTGATTTCACTCATCTTCACCATTGCAGCTGCAAAATCCAACTTGAACTTTGAAGGATTGTTGCTATATTCCCTAACAATGCTGTCTGTTGATCCACCACTGAACAACACTTGATCCGATTCAAGAAGACCCTTCTTTTGTACCAAATTTCTGAAGTAATTGTTATCGAATGAATTAGGTGTCACCAAATCCAGTGCTGCAAGATTCTCGTGGCCATCGTTTATAGGGCATCCACGTCTACGGGTGCTTGCAAATCGTGTATCAATGTCTGACCCGTTGCTGTATATCCTATCACGGAACAAGAAACATTGAGCTTGTCCGATAGTATGAGCTCCTGCATTAATCTCACATCCAATATTAGCATACTATTCATTTTTATACAAACGTATGTATATAAATCGATAAAAATGAACTATACGGTGATAAAATACCTGATAATGCAATCATGTCCCTGGCACTAAGTCCGTTATCACCAAAGGTGGAAATAAGTGAGTCTAGCGGCGCTTTAAAACTAGGAAGACTGGTTTCTGCTAGATCAAGGCTAGCTGTGGTTGAATCTCTTCTACCGAGCTTCACAGACCACGTAGGACCGCCAACCATTTCTGATTCATCACGTGTGGCCACAGTCAATATATCAGCACACGAGACAACTCCCGGACATAGTTGTTCAACCTCAGATTTTGCCGCCTCTATCACTTCATAACCTCTTACCGAACCCTTATTAGTCAACGCCTTCTTTTCACTTACGATCGAAGGACCATCATCTAGCAAGATCGATGTGTCACAACCCTGCATTAAACATTACAAAAATGTTACAAACTAATGTTTCCAGGCGTCTCTACTGTGTAAGCAACTGCTTTAAGCCCCAAAATTTTAAGGGCCCCAAAAAGTTAAAAAAATTAACTTAATCTATATTTTAAGCTGGAAATATATGTGATAATCCACCAGTTTTTGTGTTTTTAGAGAGAAATGAGAAAAAAATAATAAATGACTGAATGTTTATTTATGGGGTTACTGTCATAATATTCGGTCTAAACAATAATATTATACATCATAAAATTACATTTTAAAAACTTTCATATATTTAAAAAACTTTGACAAAAAAACCTCAATTTCAGTGTTCTCTTTAGGCCGCAAAATATGTTGAGCTGCTTTGACAAGTATGGTGAATTGGTGATCATATATATGGTTAAATTAGTACCTGAACAAAGCAGTCGTGGAAGTGGAGACGAATGATGGAAGCTGCCATGCGACGCTCACGCGATGTGGCTGTTCTGATCGTGGTCCTTATAATTGGTATTGTGTAATTGTATTTGATGAATAAATGAATAAAAAAGGAGGTCCTATATATAGGACAATTACAACTAATAATAGTAAACAATCATTTACATAAATATATAAATCTTGGTCTAATATTCCTCCTCAAGCTAAGGCCGGGGAGCGACCTTTAGCTTGGATCTAAGTTGGATAAATCGTTGTGAGGATAGAGGCTTTGTGAACACATCTGAAATTTGATCATCTGTCTTGATAAACTGTATTGAGAGCTTTTTTTGAGAGACCCTTTCTCTGACAAAATGAAAGTCAATCTCCACGTGTTTTGTGCGAGCATGAAATACCGGATTGGCTGATAAATAAATGGCGTCTAGATTATCACACCACAAGATAGGTGCCAATGTCATAGATACGTGAAGCTCGTTTAGAAGTTCTTCAAGTCATGTTAACTCAGCAACAGTGTCTGCTAGGGCTTTGTACTCGGATTCTGTAGATGACCGAGAGACAGTGCGTTGTTTACGAGGACGCCATGAAATAAGATTGGACCCAAGGTAGATGGCATATCCCCCCGTGGAACGACGATCATCGAGGGAGCCTGCCCACTCTGCATCGGAGAAGGCCGTGAGAGACCGTTTGTGGGCATCAGTATAAGCATGAATAACAAAAGCTGATTTGTGTTGAATCAGTAAGCCAAGATGAGATGTCCCTTGAAGATACCGAAGAATTCTCTTAACCGCAGACCAATGATTTTCTATAGGGGAGTGCATAAATTGACAAACCTTGTTGACTGCAAAAGTTATGTCAGGTCTGGTAAGAGTTAGGTACTGTAGAGCTCCAACAGTTCGTCTAAATTTCACTGGATCGTCAAATTAAGGGCTATCCCCGAGTGCCAAATCAGAGTTAGGAACCATAGGTGAGTCAACTAGTTTTGACTGAGAGAGACCCGCTTTCTGAATGATGTCAGAAATGTATTTCTTCTGTGATAGAAGCAAGTCATAGCCTTTGAAAAGTACCTCAATGCCCAGAAAGTATGACAACCGACCCATGTCTTGGATCGCAAAAGTAGTGCCTAGCCGGTGAATAATGTGGTCAATGAGCCGGGAATTGTTGCCGGTGAGAATTATGTCATCCACATAAACAAGCATATATAGTAAGCGACCATTATGGGAATAAATAAACAGCGAAGGATTTGTTTTGGAGCCGTGAAATCCAAGTTGTAATAAGACTCCCGAAAGGCGATTGAACCAGGCCCTCGGAGCTTGTTTGAGGCCATATAGGGACTTGTGAAGCAGACACACGTGATTTGGCTTTTGTGGATCAATAAAACCTTGTGGTTGTCATAAGTACACGGTTTCCTTGAGATCACCGTGAAGGAAGGCGTTTTGTACGTCTAATTGGCGAAGAGACCATTGCCTTGTAACGGCAAGCGACAAAACCACACGAACCGTGGTGGATTTCACTACTGGACTAAATGTCTCATGATAATCAATTCCTGGCTGTTGGTTAAAACCTTTCGCCACTAAACGAGCCTTGTGACGTTTGATATTCCCATTTTCATCATGTTTCAACTTGTATACCCACTTACAATCAACAACATTAGCATTAGGAACCGGTGGTACTAAAGTCCATGTACCGTTTCTCATTAAGGCTTTGAATTCCTCTGTCATGGCAGCACGCCATGGAGGAATTTTGTTAGCAATGGCAAATGTGGGTGGTTCGGTTGAGGAGGGGTCAATGGAAGAGTGAAAAGCAGAAGGACTATAGGGAGTGGTTTGTTTGGGTGTTTGTCTAAGATTTGGCGGTCGAGTACGTGGTTGGGTGGCGGTTGTGGTTAGAACAGATGGATGTGCTGAATGTTGATAAGTGTGGTAGGCTGGAGTGGTGGTTTGAGAATGGCGTTGATAGGTGGCAATAGGCGGGTTGGCGGGTTGTGAATTGTCTTGTTGGGCCGGGATAGGAGGTTGGTTGGTAGAGGTCAGGTTTGGGCTGGTGGAAAAGTCTGGGCCGAGGATGTTTGGGCTGAATTGAGAGTTGGGTCATTTTGGTTAGGTGGTTGGACATGAGTGTTTGTGGAAGATGATGGTTGTTCATGTGTAGTAGGAAAAAGGATATGAGGAAATGTAGGGATCTGGGGAGGGTGGGGTAGGTTTAGGAGAGGGTGGTTCAAGAAAGGGAAAATATGTTTCATTGAATCGTACGTGTCTGGCGTTGTAAATGTGATTGGTGGTAGGATCAAGACATTGATATCCGTGATGAGAAGGGCTATACCCGAGGAAAATACACGGTAATGAACGGAAATCCATTTTGTGTGGATTGTATGGACGGAGGTGAGGAAAACATTGGCACCCGAAAACACGTAAAAAGGAAAGATCGGGTTTCCGATTGAGAAGATTTTCAAGAGGAGAAATATGGGATGAGGTACGAGAGGGCATTCGATTTATCAGGTATGGGGCAGTTTGGAAGGCAAAGTTCCAAAAGTGCATTGGAACGCCAGATTGTGCTAAGAGGGTGAGGCCGGTTTCGACCACATGGCGGTGTCGCCTCTCTACAAAGCCATTTTGTTCACTTGTATGAGGACAAGAGAGGCGATGTAAAATTCCGAGTGTTTTAAAAAAGGAAGATAGGTTTCAAAATCCCCCCCCCCCCCAAATCTGTTTGAACCGATTTAAGTTGTGTTTGGAATTGTCTTTCGGCCATTGTATGAAATTGTTTAAAGATGCTAAATACATCAGATTTCTGTTTGATTGGAAATATCCACATGTATTTGGTGTAATGATCAACGCAAAGTAAAAAATAACGATCACCATAAAAAGAAGTAACAGGAGCGGGACCCCAAACATCACAAAATACTAAATCCAATACATGGGTGCTTTTATAATTTGAAGAAGATAAATGCAGTTTTGAGGACTTTCCCATAGGACAAGAATTACATAAAGGAAAAACAGAATTATTAATAAGAGGAAGACAATTCTTTGAAATCATGGACTGCAAAAGCTGCGGGTGAGGATGTCCAAGTCTTTGATGCCAAGTTGTGGGAGAAGCTCGAACGGTGGAAAAAGAAATAGTTGGAACGGGATGACTCTTTGGTGGATGAAAGGAGTAGAGACCATCTTTAATTGGACCCATGAGGAGGGTAGTGCGGGTAACCGAATCCTTAACACAAAAAAATGTAGAGTGAAACTCAAAGAAAACATTATTATCTTGACAAAAACGTTGTACGGAAAGAAGGTTTTGTTTTATTTGTGGAACGTGAAGAATGTCATTAATAGAAAGGGTTTTGTTTGGTGAATTGAAAATGGTGGAGCCAATATGAAGAATAGGTAAACCGTTGCCATTAACAACAAGAAGTGTATCCTTACCGAAATAAGGCTCAGAGTTGTCAAAGCCGGTGAGATCAGGAGACACGTGACTGTTTGCACCAGTGTCCGGCAACCAAGATGATGATGCTTGTGAACGATGATCAGCAAAATTTTCTTGTGGAGCCTGTCGAGGTGGACGAATCGTTGCTGGATCACGATTTGGGCATTGTGAGGGAACGTGCCCAATTCCACACCTGTTACAAGAACCATAGACGGTATTCTGATTAGATGCCCAAGCAAATCTGGAATTGTTACCAGGAGAGGATCCCATGTTTCGGTTGTTGTTGTAGTAGCCTCGTCCACAATGGTTATAGGAACCATGATCACGATTGGATTGCCCACGAGCACTGTAATAGGCTTGGTTTTGCTGCTGTGCAGGTTGCACATTGAAACCTAACTGTGTCATCAGTTGTTGAAGTGACTGTACTGTTTCAGGTGGGAGTTGAAGACTGCTCGGCGAGGCTGAGGCACGAGCAGGTGTAGCCGTGAAGGCTTGGGCAGCAGCAGGAATGGTGGGGTCATCTTTCTTTGTCATAAATTCTTGATCATCAAGAAGGCCGGGTAATTCCAATAAGGTAGCTGGAGGTTCTCGAGCAATGATGGTGGGCTTCAAGCTATTGTATTCTTCACGTAGGACAGAAACAATTAGCATAATAACATCTTTTTCAGGCATAGCTGCACCAATGTTCGCTAAGGCATCATTGTATTCCTGTGCTCGTGTGACATAAGCAGCAGAAGCTTCATCGGGCTGCATTGACAGCTTGAGGAGTTGGGTTTTCAGCGTGTATTCACGTGAAGATGTATGAGGTGCATAAGCTCTTTCCAAAGAAAGCCATAGTTCACGAGAAGTATCACCTTGCACATGCTTGAAGGAGGCTTCAGAGATCATTGACAGCAGTAGCATGCGAACATGGGCATCATTGGAAGCCCATGTCGAGTAGTCAGGATTAGGTTGTTGAGTGATGGATGGCGCTGAATCCTTTTTTGAAGAAGAAACAGAAACAACGATGGTCTTGGGTGGAGAGGAAAGGGTTCCATCGATGTAAACATACAGACCATTGGTGATGAGAAAGGGTTTGATCATAGTTTTCCAATATCCATAATTGGTGGGGCTTAGGGTAAAACCGAATTTATGAGAATTGTGATTGGTTTTCTCAATTGTGGTGAAGGAGACGATGGCCATTGTTGGCGATTTGGGAAGATCGATGGCTGTCTAGGGTTGTAAGATCTGACAGAAAAAAAAACGAAGAAGAAAAAGGTTGGAAAAAAAAAGAAGCGGCTGTTTTAGGGTTGTAAGATCGATGGTTGTGATACCATATAATTGGTATTGTGTAATTGTATTTGATGAATAAATGAATACAAAAGGAGGTCCTATATATAGGACAATTACAACTAATAATAGTAAACAATCATTTACATAAATATATAAATCTTGGTCTAATAGTCCTGATTGCGCGTAGCGCGTTGGGACATGAACCATCATAGAATGTAGAAGATAATTGTGCTTCACATGGTGTATTGTTAGTAACAAAGAGAACAAGCAAGAAGAAAATAGTTGGAATCATATTTGGGGAAGCCATTTGAGAATTGAAAGATGATTTGGTTTGTGTGAATGGAATTGATGCTAGGTGAGCGGAGATTTATAGTGTTTGGGGTAACCGCGTGGTGAAGGTGTCTACAGTTGAATGATGGGGTGACTTTGTTCTCTTGCATGTTGAGGCATGGAAGCTTAGCAAAAATGTTATTTGACTTTTTAACTAGTCAATAAAGCTATCTCCCTATTAAAAATTGTAAAGTAAAACATTTATCCACCACTTTTTATAAAATATCGATAGTTTTTTTTTATAGAGGGCATACTTTTATAAATTATTTTTAGTTCATTAATGGGTTAATCGTACCCGGTTAGCTTGGAATAGATAAACTCTAATAATAAATGATTAATTGTCTTTTAATTATACATGTGAATTGATTGTGTGGTCATTGTTCCAAGTGTGGAGTTGGGTTTGGTACTTTGGTTGGTGTAGAAGAGAAATTAAATAGGGATGAACATTTGGTACCGAGTACCGGTATCGGTACCGTACCAATAGATTCGGTACGGTATTCGGTGTCCACTTTTCCTGAAATTTGGTATCGGTATTTTTGGTACCGGTACGGTACCGATACCATCTAGAGATGAGTATTTTGTTACGAGTACCGGTACCGTACCGACAGATTCGGTACCCACTTTTCCAGAAGTGCGGTATCGGTACCGGTTCGTTACCGATCCCATCCCTAGTAACCGCCATGGATCCTCCATCAATTCTTGTATTAGTGTTTGAAGACACGTAGATATATGTATGGGTGTTAAATGGGTCGTGTGGGTATGTTGGTGGTTAAACACGAACATGACACATGGATTGAAAATCATGTGAGACACGTAAACTCGAATATGACACGTGTTTTAGAAGGTTGACATGAACACGACCCCTTTAACATGGAATACTATTTTATTATATATTTTTTACATATTAATAATCTAAAATAAAACGTTTACAAAAAACTAATAAAAAATTACAAATGTATATAAAATAATAACGTGCATAAACTATAAAATCATACATTAATTTCTCTTTTATATTTTAGTTTTTCATCTAAAATAGCTGATTAGTTTATATTATGACATACAACCCATTTTTTCTATTTTTTTTAAACAAACCGGGGCTGACAAGTCAACGTCAAACCGCGAACTCGCCGGGTCGAACCAGAAACAACCCATTTAGTTGAACGTGTCCGCAGGTTTAACCCAAATTTATTTAGGCTAAGCTCAAACTCATGAATATTATGTTAGATTTATGTCATGTTTTCATAGTGTATAAAAAATTTACTTACTTTTTATCAGCTTCTCTAACATATGTGTCAAACGGAACTATAAATATAAAAATTAAAAATAATAATTGTTCCTCTTCTTTCTAGCTGTATTTCATAGACTCGATCGGTAAGCAAGTGTAATACATGTACTTTGAATGCCCTCTTGCGACCCGGACAAAATCAAACCACAAAATCGTGTTTTTATGGAGATATTCGTGTGTATAATACACACACATATGGTGCAATCTAAGATTTACAACTAACAATTCGATCCGTATGTAAAATTTAATTATAGAGGTATTTTTCTTGTTAATTGTTGAAATTTGTAACGATTAGGGCCAAATTTCGTAATTAACCAAGTAAATTTATGGACCACGATAATAATGATTAGAGAGGTTGCATGGTTTCTTAAACATATTAAGGATGACTATTTGTTTAACCGTTTTTTATGTGTAAGAATTTGACTCGATCTTATTGTAATCACTAATGTTATTACATTTCTGTTCTTCGACCCACCATAATAGTCATGAGTATATAGATGAATATCATGAAATTCATACGGTTCATCCCTCAGAACATGTCCAACTTTCATACAAGCTTTTGTTTTCAAGCATAAAAGTTTGTGTGAGAGTTGGCTTACTACTTTAAATAATGTGATACCAATAGTGATTGCGTCAAGATGTTAGTTTTTATTAAAACTAGACCTGGTTAAACCTAACAACAACATTTATTCTTTTATCTATATCAAACAAGTATTACAAATTTGTTCATAAGAGTAGGAAAATTAAACCAACATGCCAATAACAGTAACAACTAACATTTATTCTTTTATGTACAACTAGAAACACATATCAAACAAGTATTACAAAATTTGCATAATAGTAAAAAAAAAATCAAGATAGAGAGAGATGTCATATTAGCATGTGTGGTTTATCGACTTATTTGCTGACCTAGTAATATTGTATTCCCTAGTTAATGCTTATGTAGTTTTCTTGTTTTTTTATGTAATTGTTTATACATTGCTGTGTAACATAACAATGAAATATAATAATACCTCTTATTTCGTCTATTATAGTACAGAGTAAACTGCCATTTCGTCCCTGTGGTTTAGCCATTTTTATCAGTTTCATCCGAAAAGTTTATTTTTCTCCTGTGTATCCTTGTGGTTTACAAAAGTTGTCATTTTCATCCAATTATTTAACTCCATCCATATTTTAACGTTAAATGAGGGGTAATTGTGTCCAATCACTTAACTCCATCAATATATTTCTTTTTACATATTTTAAAGAAATATATATCAAGAACACAAATACCCCCCATTTAACGTTAAAATATGAATGGAGTTAACCAGTTGGATGAAAATGTCAAGTTTTGTAAACCACGAGATACACAAGAGATAAATAAACTTTTTGGATCAAAATGGAAAATATGACTAAACCATATAACTAAGCCTTAGGTGTATGTCTTATAAGCCCATGGCCATTACTTTTGTAAAAATACACATAAGCCACACATAAATAGAGAGAGCGTGTGTACTTTGTGTTGTATGCAATTAGGAAACAATAATTGTATTAGGATGTGTGGTTTATTGTCCTAGTTAGATTTTGTTCCCCTATTCATGCTTATGTGTTTTCCATGTTTGGTTATGTAATTGTTTATAAATTGTTGTGTAACCCCATAATGAAATACAACAATACCACTTATTTGGTCTATTATGATATAAACATTAAATTTTTAGGTATAAGTCTCATAAGCCCATGAGTATCACTTTTATTAAAATACATCTAAGTTACACAAACAGAGGAAGAGAGAGCATGTGGATGCTTTGTGTTGGGTGTAATTAGGAAATAAATAGGGTATTAGGATGTGTGATTCATTGGCTCACTTGTCATCTTAGTTAGATTTTGTTCCCTGGTTAATGTTTTTTAGTTTCCTTGTTTGATCATGTGAATGTTTATAGATTGTTATGAGCCTAACAATTAAATATACTAATACATCTTACTTGGTTTATATTTAAATAAACAATGAAGTTTTGGTGTAAGTATGATAAGACCATGGATATCACATTTTTTCAAATACACCTAAGTTATACACAAACAAAGAGAATGTGGGTGCAATTAGTAACCAATAATCGTATTAGGATGTGTGGTTTATAGGCTTAGTTGTTATCATAGTTACATATTGTTCCTAATTTAATGTTTATGTAGTTCCCTTGTTTGGTTAAGTAATTGTTTATAGATTATTGTGTAACCTCACATTGAAATATAATAATACCTCTTATTTGACCTGTTATGAAATAAACGATGAAGCTCTAGGTGTAAGTTTCATAAGCCCATGGGTATCACTTTTGTAAAAATACACCTAAGCTACACTCAAATAAATATGAGTGTGTGAGAGAGATAAACCTAGGTGTAGTTGAATTACTTATACAAGGGTAACTTTTAGGGAGGGAGGGAGGGAGGGAGACAAGTAGGTGTAAGTTTAATTAAGTAAACGAAAGAATGTAAACGAATGTAAATGAACGACCATAAAGGAACGTAAATGAACGAACGTTCATGAACACATTAAGGAACGTTCACGAACACAATTGAATGAACATGACCTTTGTTCATGTTCACTCATATAACTAATCGAACGAAATTCCTTGTTCATGTTTGTTTATTTATTAAACGAATGAACATAAATGAACTTCCCACTGAACGATTCACGAACTATTTGCTAAATGTTTGGTTCGTTTACAACCCTACTTATGACATTGATAATCACAAACCCACAACATGACATAAACACATACATGGGTAGTACTACTTGATCGAGACATGTTTCCACTTCTGTCATGGTTCCTAATGGGAGGGGACTACGTTGAGGCTTTTATGGGGTTTTTCAGGCTTCAATTGATTATATATATGGCCATTCTCGCATCATGTATGTGTAGACAACCGGAAATGAGTTGTTAGTTGACTTAGTTGTAGACACCTTTATTATTAATTCGTTATTTAATTGCTTCCGCTATATAGGTTGGTATCCAACTCGACACCGTGCTTCCTCCTCTACCATTCATTCCACCACCTACCTCCTCACCATCTATTTCATCACCATCATTTCCATATGCTTCATATCCTTTAACATCTCCATCTTCCCCTACACCATCTCCATTTTTCCATACACCACCACCCCCTCCCCCACCTCCACCCCTTCTTCCTCTTCCCATGATCACCCGTTCTCGTGATTATACTCGCCAGCCACGTTAGTATCCACATCACATTCTTCTCCATAGATCTACTTCCCTTACCATTGAGCCTATCAAATTTTCTCAGCCTTAGAAATGGCCAGTATGGTGGGATGCCATTCACACAGAGTTTGTTGCTTGCATTCTAACCCAACCTGGGTTTTGGTTCCTCCACCTGCTGATGCCAACATCATTGACTGTAAATGGGTTTATAGAATTAAGCGTAATCCTGATGGCACTATTAGTCGATATAAAGTCCGGCTTGTTGCCAAAGGCTTTCATCAGACAGAAGGGATTGACTACATTGAGACATTTAACCCTGTGGTTAAACCAATCACCATTCGGATTGTTTTATCAGTTAGATTCTCTAGGGGCTGGGATATTTGCCAGGTGGATGTCAACAATGCTTTTCTTCATGGTGATTTATCTGAGACTATATACATATCTCAGCCTCCAGGCTTTGTTGACTCCACCCAACCACATCATGTATGTTTATTGAAGAAGGCTCTTTATGGCCTTAAGTAGGCGCCTCGTGCTTAGTTGCCAAGTCATCTTCTGCTCTTACTACTTATGGCTTTTTCCTAGTGTATATCTGATACCCCTCCTTTTGTCTACAGTAGTGGTTCTAATGTTTGTTATGTCTTGGTATATGTCGATGATATCATTATTACTGGGAGTTCCTCACGTTTTGTTATGAGTTTGAGTGAGCGCTTACATTCACAGTTTGCACTCAAGGATTTAGGCACGTTATCCTACTTTCTGGGAGTACATGCTACATTCTCTGATGATACATTACATCTATACCAGCAGCGCTACTTGCGTGACATGTTACAGCGTACTGGGCTTTCTGACAGCAAATCATTATCCACACCAGTTTCCTCTGGACAACAGCTTTCTCGGTATTCTGGCCTCCCTCTGGAAAACCCATTATTATATAGGAGCACCGTTGGCGCACTACAATATCTTGTCTTGACTCGCCCAGAGATTACATTTACAGTCAGTAAGGTCTCTCAGTTTCTACAGAAACCTACTGATCGACATTGGTGCACAGTCAAATGCATTTTGAGGTATCTCAAGGTTATCATCTCCCATGGCTTAACTTTTCGACGATCCGCTACTCATGAGTTACATGCTTATTCTGATGCTAACTAGGTTAGATGCCCCGATGGTCGTCGTTCTACTACAGGTTATTGCGTCTTTCTTGGACCTAACATCATCAGCTAGAGTTCCAAGAAACATCACACTGTTACTCGATCTAGTATAGAGGCCGAGTATCGAGCATTGGCACATACTGTTGCAGAGCTTCGTAGGGTTACGTCCATTTTGCATGAGCTTCAGATCCCTATCTCTTGCCCTCCTACTCTCTGGTGTAACAATATTGGCGCCACATATTTAGCCGTTAATCTAGTGTTTCATCACGCTCGAAACACCTTGAGATTGATCTACACTTTATTCGAGATATGGTTTTAGCACGAACCCTCTTTATCAGACATGTCCCTACTGCATCTCAACTAGCTGATATTTTGACTAAAGGATTGTCATCATCACGCTTCAACACTCTTAGGTCCAAGCTTCACATTGTTGCGCCCATTTCGCTTGAGGGGGGGGGGGGGGGGCATATTAGACAGTTCTTAATTACAACTGTCACTCTCTGTATATATGGTTAATTTGTATAGTCAAAATTTATTTTTGGTAGGAGTATATTGTGCCTTAATTAGTGGTGCGTCTATCTTTATACACTATTTTATGTATCTCTTTAGGAATCGGAGTTTTAAGGAATTGGATTTGGAATTGTAATTTGTCCAAAGGATTTGGAATTTAAAAAAATTGAAATATATTAAAGGAATTTGAATTCCTAATCAATTTGAGTAGTAAAACAATCATAAAGAAATTGGAATCTATCACCATGACCACCACCTACTCGTCGGCCCCGCCACCGCCGGCTCCCCACTAACCGATGCCACCTACCACCCCCGCCACCAATGCTCGGCTTATTACATAATCATCATATACGACTAATAACGAATTAAGTTTTCTTATCAATTTTTACATTTCTTATCGTGTTCTTGTTTAATATTTTCAAAATAATTGACCGAGAGAGATCGTGATGATGACTCGAAAAATTCAAGCTCATCAGGCCGGAATGCAGGCATCTCTATACATAGATCTGTTTGCGTGTCGATATTCCAGCTGAACTGAGCGATCTTCTTTCAAAATCAATTGAAATTTGATTCTGATTTGATTTTTTTATTCTTTTGTTTTGAAATCTTTTGATTTTGTTTGTTGAACGAAGGATGATACGCTGAGGATACAAAGCTCTCTCTTCTGATTTACAACTTGAAGAAACTCTGTCTGCGTTTGGCGAGGGACGGCGGTGGTCGGGGCAAGAGTGGCGGCGTTGGTCGGGGCGAGAGTAGCGGCGTTGGCCGGGGCGCGAGTGGCGGAGGCGGAGGCGGGGGTCGATGAAGGCGGCGTTCGGCGGAGGCAGCTGTTGGCGTAGGTGCCGGGGTCGACGGTGGGGTTAGGGGTGCGGATGCGACAACGGTGAGTGGTCGGAGATTTCATTTACTTTTGGTGAATTTCTTCATAATTTGGAAGGAATTTGAAATCCTTTATTCGAAGGAATTTGAAAGAATTAATTCAGATTGCAATTCCAATTCATTTATCAACAAAACACGTTAAGAATGGAATTCGAATTCGAATTCCAATGAATTCTGTGAACCAAACACGTCGATCAATGGAATTCAGATTCCAATTCTATTGAATTTTCACGAATTTCTGTCGATCAAACTTGACCTTAGTATTTGATTTATGTTATAGTGATAGTCCATTTAAGATTAATGGTGTTAGATATATAATCATCCAGTTTGACATCACCATCGCTATAACCAGCTCACCCTTTCCTTCCATTTCACCAACCTCGATCCAACGACCAAAGATACGGAATAAACACGTGGATAAATAATATATAGACCATGAAATAGGTGCTCCATTATCTCATTTCGGGATAATTTAAAATAATTATAAATTGCATTGACACTGACAATAGGCAAATGAATCTTAAACAAACAAACACTAAATCTTAAAAGGTAACTAATACAAACAATGTAACGGACTATTGGAATTTTATTTCTTTACACATCGAAAGAAAAAAAATAATAAATCAATCAAGATAGCAAGTGTAATTTCCAAAGGATCGAAAAAAGAACTAGATCGATATAAAAAACAGCTAGGGAAGAGCACCACAAATCCTCCGTATGACTCCTTCTTGACCTGTTATCGGTCTGATTTCACTCATCTTCACCATTGCAGCTGCGAAATCCGACTTGAACTTTGAAGGATTATTGCTATATTCCCTAACAATGCTGTCTGTTGATCCGCCACTGAACAACACTTGATCCGATTCAAGAAGACCCTTCTTTTGTATCAAATTCTTGAAGTAATTGTTATCAAACGAATTAGGTGTCACCAAATCTAATGGTGCGAGATTTTCGTTACCATTGTTTATAGGGCAACGACGTCTACGGGTGCTAGCAAATCCTGCATCAATATCTGATTCGTTGTTGTATATCCTATCACGAAATAAGAAACATTGAGCTTGTCCGATAGTATGAGCTCCTACATTAATCCCATCTCCAATATTAGCATACATTTCGTTTTATACTACAAAATATATTTACTAATTTATGAATTTAATTGTTTAGTAATTAAGTTATAAGTACCTGATAAAGCAACCATGTCCCGGGCATTAAGTCCATTATCACTAAAGGTGGAAATAAGTGAGTCTAGTGGTGCTTTGAAACTAGGAAGACCGGTTTCTGCTAGAACAAGGCTAGCTGTGGTTGAATCTCTTCTCCCGAGCTTCACTGACCACGTTGGACCGCCAACCATTTCTGACGCATCACGTGCGGCCACGGTCAACATATCAGCACACGAGACAACTCCAGGACATAGTTGTTCAACCTCAGATTTTGCCGCCTCTATCACTTCATAACCTCTTACTGAACCCTTATTAGGCAACGCATTCTTTTCACTTACGATTGAAGGACCATCATCTAGCAAGATTGATGCATCACAACCCTACATAGCACACCATGCAACAACACTAAGTACAAGTTTGTAAATCTTATATACGTCTTTTGTTGAATTTTTTGTTAAAGTGGTGTAGATATGCAAATCTGTTTGGTTTCTGGTTTTTTTAAAACTATTTCGGTTTATGAGGAGTCCGCTCCTCCCACAAGCGGACTCTGACTTTTCAAATCCGAGTCTGCTCCTCCCACAACCGGACTTAAGGAGAGCTCCACCGTTTCTCCAATCTTTGATTGCCACATAAGCCATATCCTCAAGTCCCCTTGTGAGGAGTGGACTCCCCGTAAACCAAAATAGTTTAAAAAAACCCAGAAATCAAATTGGTTTGCATATCTACACCACTGTGACAAAAAAATCGCTTTTTTTAAATAGTTGAAACATTACCTGAACGAAGCAGTCGTGGAAGTGAAGGCGAAGGAGGGAAGCTGCCATGCGACGCTCACGAGATATCGCTGTCCTAATGGAGGTTCTTATTGTACTTAATGCATTAGGACATGTTCCATCATAGAAGGTAGAAGATAATTGTGCTTTACTTGGTGTGTTGCTTATCAAGAGAAACAACAAGAAGAAGAACATAGCTACCAAAACCTTTTGGGATGCCATTTAATTTGCTTAATGGAGAGATGAGAGATGGAATGTAAGGAAATGGAAGTAGCTTAGATTTATAGTATTGGGTTAAACCGCGTTAACTAAAACTAGATACGACATGTGGATCGAGGAGGTCTTACTTGTTCACACTGCCAGTGGATGTAACGCGCGTAATTGTTTTGTAATTGAAAACGATGGACTTAGTCTCAATCACCTTAACTTTCTTTACTTGTAGGTTGAAATAATTGAATTCTATAACATGGTGTATATAAAAATAATGTCAATGTGGAGGGTTTTTGACATTTTCTAGGTCGATATACATCTGCATGTTTATATGAACAATAATTTTTTTTTAAGATAAATATTGTAATCATTTTGGAGGTGTTAACATTTTCATAATCTTTTTCTCCAAAACAAACGTTGAATTTTCAACTCTACAAAATAAACATGCCAAAATCGTTAACTAATTCCTAACAATTTCATTTGTAGGAAGGCGGACCGTGAGGATGACATGATGTTTTGGAAGGATTGTTGGTGGGATAATCTGGTGTTTGCTGAAATTTTTCCTAGGCTTTGCATTGGAGAATGATAAAGATGGCAAGGTATCTCAAAGGTGTAATGGGTCAACATGGTCTTGTAGGCGTGAGATAAGGGGTGGCGCTGAGCAGTGACGCTCTTATGAACACTATTGCCAACATTCAATTCTCTTCTGAATCGGATTCGTGGACTTGGAGGCTTAAGGACTCGAAATTATTTTCTGTTAAGGAGGCGTGAGAATATCTTGATGGTCTTATCCTTAATTTAGGGCCGAGGCATATGACATGGTTTAAATCGGTCCCTCGTAAAAGTGAATTATTGTGCTTGGAGAGTTGTGGCAAACATTGGCGAAACTTGAAGAAAAACGCAGGGGGCCGGGATTTTTTTTTCCTATAAGGGGGGCGGGAACTATAATTTTCGGCCGAATACGTATAAATTAACACTACTGAGCGAAAAATCGGCCGAATACGTATAAACTAACACTACTGAGCGAAAAATCAGGGGGGGCGGGGCCCTCACAAAGCTTCGCCCATGGTGGCAAATAGGCTTCCTACCCATGTTAATTTAGATAGAAAATGCATTGATGTTCCATATATTCTTTGTCTAGTGTGTAATGACGAGCTGAAATCTTATTTACATGTGTTTGGTGAATGTTCTGTATCGATTTGTTTGATGTCTTTGGTCTCGGCTTGGTTGGGGGTCACAATCCCAAGAAATTGCCCGCCGATAGATGTGATAGATTGGCTTAATGAGATAAATATGCCGTTGGTCAAAAAGGAGTTGATGTGCGGTTATCTTCGTTGTTTGGTGGATAACGTAGAGGTTCAGAAATGATATGGTGTTCTCTAAGAAGCGGCATTCGAAAGACATTTTATTTGACGACTTCCTTCACTTTTCGTATTTGTGGTATAATGGTAGGAATCGTAAATGTACTATCAAATGGATAGAGTGGCTTCTTAACCCTCTTGTATTTTTGTAACTTTGTTCAATTCCCCGTCTAGTAGCAGCTTGCTAGTCGGGTTTTAATAATAATGCCGCCTTTCTAAAAAAAAAAAAAAAAAAAACTTTTCATGTTTATTGACTTTTCATTAGAATCTGGAATTATCACCCTTAGAAATGTGATTTTCAAAACAAACAATAAAAACACTTTAGTTTTAATAAATTGTTTATATTTAAAAAGTTTAGAAAAACCTCAGACAACACGTGATAAGAGCTTTTTTCTTAAACTATTGTACATTTGGAAAAAAAAGGTTATTAAGTCATTGTATTACTTTGCTTTTCAAATCTAATGCACCTAGCTAGGGTTGCTAACTCCTAATTTATACCTTTTTTTTAACGGCAACACCTAGATATTCTAGGATAATTAGGTTTCCCCGGGGCAACACCTAGAACATCCATGGTAGCCCACCACAGGAGGAATCCCCCAACTGGGTAAACCCCCTGACCTGGCCACAGACCCCTTTTTTGCTGTTGCCAGGATTCGAACCCAAGATCTACACTATGGAAAGTCTTGAGGCTACCATTGCACCAAATGGCCAACAGTTCCTAATTTATACTTGTAGGTTGAAATATTTGAATTCTAAAAGATGGTGTATATAAAAATAATGTCAACTGGAGGGCTTTTGACATTTTCTAGGTCGAAATCCTGCATGGCTATTAAATTTTTCCAAGCCACTAAATAAAAAAAAATAATACTGTTACTAAACAATTTGTTGAAGCGAACGTGTTTCATAATTTTGTTCAAAAATAATGTTTTTGCGTGCTAACCCCGAATTCTATGTTAATTCTTGAAGATGTTAAGAAACATGAAAAGTGAATAACTTCTAAATCATGAAATGCAAATTAGTAAGATTTGAAAAAAAACACATTTTTATTTTCTATTTAAATATAATATTTTTGTTAATTTGTAATGTTTGCTGTAAAGATAAATATATAGTTTATGTTTTGATACAAATTTTATTAAAAAGTAATTTGTATCGGATAGGGTGTAAACGAGCCGAGTCTACTCGAAATCGGCTCACTAAAAGCTCGAATCGATCCGAGCTTAAATGAGGTCGAGCTCGGCTCATTTAACAAACGAGCTCGAATCCAAGCTTTACATGTCGAGCTCGACTAGGTTTGTGTTGAACATGGAAAATCTTAAGACGACATTGACATTTGCTTTGTTACAAACCAAACTAATTGTGTGTGTGTGAAGCTAGATTATCTTAACAAAATGCTTGAATTTCAATTTCAATCTCTGCAATGCTTGTGATACATTCAGGTGCAGATACCGAAAATAACCTTGAAAAAGAAAATTGATCAATATAACTGTTACTTGTCAAATTCTATATGTACGCGATTTACAACTTATAAATAGTGTCTCTTCCACTCAATTTTTATCACATGAATACAGACAATATAACTTTTCTGTTCGAAATGATTCACAAACACAAACCAGTGTAATTGGTAAAGCAAGTGTCATTTAAGACCTAGGTCCAACGTTAACTTGATTTTGGTCATTTCACCTCAGTCGGTATCAACTCGATCAGTAGTAAATACTTTAGTAGTAAGTTCCTACTTTTGATTTCTTGAGCAGTAACTCATCTTTCTCTTCTTTTGTACTAACTTCCCTTACATTTATAGTAGCAATTTAGTTCTTCATGCAATATTACATTAATATTTCTAAGTATCCTATTACAAATTTTCATCTAACAAAATGTATACAATTTTAGACCTAACAAATTGGTTACCAAGTTGGCGGTAGTTGTGGAAGAGGTCGATCATCCATTATCTATTGTTGCTTACATTGCATCACACGTTGCATCTTACACCACTTGGCTTCCCGCTCTCAACGTTTCTTATACGACTACTATTTGGCCTCAAGATGCAACTTCAGATGCGAATCCATCGGCCCCTCACGTTGTGCATGCGATGTGTGACACCCGGCATTTTCAGGTTAACACAAACTCCGTTACCTAAAAACATCCATTCATGCATTACACTTGATTAAGTTTAATGAAGTGTGTCGGTTACTGCACAAACACTCACGTAACGGTAATTCGGAGAATTACCGAATCACGAGTCTGTCCCCGAACGTTAATGATTAATCAAAAATAATAATTCGAACAATTATTAATTTATATTTAATATAAATTATGTGAAATTACGTGTTATGTGATTTTATGCTTAATTTGTGAACTTTCGTGAAATCGAATATGTTTACGCGTAACTGTGTGATTTTACTTGCATTGGTGATTTTTATAAAAAGGTTTTTTATAAAAATAATTAGTAGAAACTATTTTTAATTAGTTAGAATTAATTAAATTAATTAAATCCTTTTAAATGAATAAACGGGCCTCCTAAATTTTTTTAAACCCATTCTAAAGCCCATGGCGTGACTATATAAGGGATTTAACAAACCCTAATCCTCCTTTACTTAGTTTTTTTGAAAATCCCAGCCCCCACACCTCTCTTGAATCGATTTCATCTCCACCTCTCCAATCCATTCTCAAATCAACTTCCATCTTGCAATCGTTGGTGTTTTTGATCAATCATAGCACCAATCATCGTTGTTAACGCATCAAGTAGCCGTTAGCGGGTCACCTGTCTTTCACTTGTCATTCTAGCACATACTCTGAGGTGAGTTTCACGGCTCCTCTCTTTTACTTACTTTCCTTTTTGGGGGAGAAAGCATGCACACAAACATTTTGGATCTTGTATTATTGTATTATCACTTACGTACTATAGTGCAAACACACCATGAAAGTCCTTACATCTCGAACCGTTAGTATTAGAACATAGCGAGGTAATTTTGAGTAGTACTACTGGGTTTGACAAACCCCACCCGCGTTAGTCGCGCTAACACGACTGGAGGTCGAACGGGTGTAATATTGACCTAAACACATTGCCATTGTTTTGGTGGACATGGTGGAAGGCAAACAAACAAACAAACCAAACAGTCAGATTCGGTTGCGAAACACTATATAGTAGCATGAACATAGACTAGCTATCTATTGATATACTTTAGTTACATTATCCGGCAAACATCGAACATTTTTTTACTTACAAACCTGTGAACTCACCAACCATTGTGTTGACGCTTTAAGCGTGTCTTTCTCAGGTCGCTAAGGTACACATTCAAGAATAAGATGCATCCGAGTTTGCATGACTTGCATTGAACATGTTTTCTTACATTAACTACTTTGGTTTTGGGCGCCTTGTTTGCGCATTTAATTATTCTTGCACTTGGTTTTTATTTACGCTTCCGCAATATTTTCAAACTTAATGGTATTGTCTCGTGACTATGCGCAACACTGATATTTTTAAAACTCATATAGTGGTCGTTCAATATAACTAATGACAATGATCTTGGTTTGTCACGCGCCTCGCGGTATAACCCCGCAGGTGGATTTTAAGGGTGTGATATGATGAATCTCACCTATAAGGCTTCCGCGATGTTGGCGTCTCATGCTTTTTACTACCCTAACATTATAGACCAAGTAAATGCATTATATATTCATTTTGAGGTTGCACAACAAAGTATAAACAATTACATGACCAAACAAGGAAAGTACATAAACATCAACACTGGAACAAATTTTAACTTTTTTTTTGAACCGCAAAGCACTTTTATAAAACAAAGAAAACTAGCAAGAAGCTAGAGATACAAGAGGCGAAATTACAAAGAAAATTTAAAACAAAACCACTCCTTCCACTCAACCGAGACTAGCTTAGCTCTATTCTTTAACCAAACAAAAGAGCTAGCAATGATCTCGTCTAAAATTCTCTCCGGCTCCTTCACAGCATGATTGAAAATTCTATCATTTCTCGCCTTCCAAAGTGACCAAAAAGTGATCAAAATAATGCTTTGACCTGTCTCTTTAAAAGCTTTACTTCCCTTAAATGTATCTTTGAAAGCTAACATTTCTTTCACCGAAGAACCCGAAACCAACTTCAACTTGCACCAGCCCTCGACCAATCTCCAAACCGAAACCGCCAAACTGCAGGAAATCAACATGTGATATGCAGATTCTAATGCATCACCACAAAAATCGCAAACAGTAGATTGAATAACAATGTTCCTCTTGGCCAAAGCAACCTTAGATGGAATCCGATCAAGGCCGGCCCTCCACCCAAATAAGTTAATTTTTTCCGGCAACCATTTTGACCAATCGAACAACACAATATCCCGAGGGAGAAGCTTCTCTTCAATCAACGACTTCATGGCTTTCACTGTAAAATATCCCGAGACATCCCCGTCCCAACTCCAACGGTCAATACCCTCCTTGAAGACATAATTGTTACATTTATCCAAACAGAAAAGAAGCTCTGAGCGTTCCACCTCCGTGTCCGGCTCCTTCGACAACATCCAATTATAGCCCGTACCTTCACCCATTTTTGAAACTTTGGCAGCTACTAGACAATTTTTATACTTCTCAAGCTTGAACAAATTAGGACATAAGTCCTTTAATCTGCCCTCACACAACCAAGGGTCTCCCCAGAATAAGGAGTTTTCCCCGTTCCCAGTTGAGCATTTGAACATTCCTTTTAAGTCTAAATTCATAGTGTTAAGGTCCTCCAACACCTTCATGATATATTTCCAAACCCCCGAAATTGACTTTTTTAAAGGAAAGCCATCAACCATCCTCCTGTTATGGTGAACGCAACTGATAATCTCAACCCAAAGTGCCTTACGATCTGTCTTCAGCCTCCATAGCCACTTGGAGATTAAAGCTAAGTTTAAGGCATGAAGACTACCAATGCCCCAACCTCCTTGATCTCTTAGAGCCAACATCTTATCCCAAGCCACCCATGAGATCTTATTTGCATTCTCCGAACTGCCCCAAAGAAAACGCCTTCTAATCCTCTCCAGTTCTTTGATTACCTGCAAAGGCGCTCTAAATAAAGAAAGATAATACGTCCCCAAATTTCCCAAAACCGAACGAATAAGAGTGAGCTTCCCTCCGAACGGAAGGGAAAGAGCTTTCCAAAGAGATAATTTTTTGTTGAAATTATCAATTATAGGCCACAAGTTCTTCGCTAAATTCATATTGGCTCCAACAGGAATTCCTAGATAAATGAACGGAAAGACACCTCTCAAACAACCTAAAATCCTAGCCATATCAACTTCCTGATCAGGTGACACCCCAATTCCATAAACCTTACTTTTCTGCGAATTCACTTTCAAACCCGATGCCATATAGAAACATCTCAGAACTCTAGCAATGTTAAGCCCGTTTGAAAGAGACCAATCACCCACAAAAATTGCATCATCTGCATAGAATAAATGCGATACCGATGGACCGACCTTTGCTACCTTAATACCTTGCAGAAAACCTTTGTCACAAGCATCCTGGATAACCACATGCAACTCCTCCATACCAAGAACAAAAAGGAAAGGGGATAACGGGTCACCCTGTCGAACTCCCCTTTGCACTTTAAATTCTTTGGAAGGAGCCCCATTAATAGTGATAGAAGAAAAACTTGATTCGAGGCATCCACGAATCCAGTTCCTCCATTTAACCGGAAAATTCATTTGACTCATAACCGAGTCCAAGAAATTCCAACTAATGGTGTCAAAGGCTTTAGCAAAATCAATTTTAAAAAGCAACGCTTTCCTCTTAGCATTCTTTAAGTAAGTGCAAATCTCATTTAGAACCAAGGGGCCGTCAAGAATAAATCTACCTGAGACGAATGCACTCTGCACGTTCGAGACTATAGATTCAAGCACCTTTTTCAACCTGATAGCAAGAGTTTTGGAAATCACCTTATAAATACACCCAATTAAATTAATTGGACGGTATTCATCAAGATTGAGCGGGTCAATAATCTTTGGCAGCAAGGCAATGAAAGAGGAATTAACTCCCTTACTGATTGTTTTCGAGAAATAGAATTCCTTCATAACATTGCAGAAGTCCACACTTAAATCATCCCAGTAAGACTTGATGAATTTAAAAGTAAAACCATCAGGACCAGGAGCTTTATCATTTCCACAACACCAAACAACATTCTTGACCTCTTCCAAGGTAAAGGGCGCTACTAACATAACTGCATCCTCCTCAGAAATATTCTTGAAGTTTGAATTTAATAATTCAGGTCTAACTTCCATGGGTTCAGAAAACTTGCATTGAAAATAATTCTTGGTCTCCTCCTTGATAGAACATGGATCAGTAACCCATATCCCATCCACCATCAAACCATTCAACCTGCTCCTAGCTTGATTATTCTTAATAGTACCATGGAAAAAGCTTGTATTCTCATCGCCATCTGCTGCCCATTTAACCCTTGCCTTTTGCATTAAATCTTGACGCCTTGCTTTCTCAAAAAACAACAGATCTTTCACCCAACATGCTCTGCTATCTAACTCTGAACCGACTAAGCTCCTGGTTTCTGCAGCAATATCCAAATCATCGATTTTCTTTCTAAGGATCGTCATCTGCCTCTCCTCCTCTTCTTTGGCCGAAAGCCTCCAAAGTTTAATCTCCTTCTTGACATTCTTTAGTTTCCAGGCAAGTTTCTTTTCAGCCCTAGCCTCGGCTAACGGTGTATTTAAACCTTTTCTAACCGCCAAATCAAAACCTTCCAAACCCATCCAAGAGTTAAAAAATCTGAAAGGAACTGCCCCAAAATTCACAAAATTTGTGCATAGAGTGATTGGACAGTGGTCAGAGAGCTCTCTCGGAAGAGCCAAGAGCGATGCGTTAGGCCATTTACTCAAAAACAATGGACAAACCAACATTCTGTCCAACTTGCTCAATTTACACCCACTGGAAGACATAAACGTGTACCTTTTACCCCCCATACTGAACTCATGAAGATCAGCACGGCGGATAAAATCATTAAAATGAGCCGCCTCTCCTAGGATAACAAATTCGCCAATAAATCATACATCCTAATACAATTGTTGTTGCCTAATTAATTGCACCTATATTTCATTGTGAGGTTACACAACAATCTATTAACAATTACTTGACCAAACAAGGGAACTACATAAGCTTTAAATTGGGAACAAATCTAACTAGGATAACTAGTAAGCCAATAAACCACGCATCTTAATATGATTATGGTTGCCTAACTGCACCCAAATTATAATCCATAGTTAAGAAGCAGATAACGCAACCTGGTTACATTACTTTTGTAATCGGAAGAGTTATTGTTGTTATGGATCGCCTTTTGTTTTAATACACTACTAGCTAGCATTTGATTAGTATAATCACCATTTGGCAAAATCTTATTGAAAATTTAATAATTATTTAAAGTCTAAGATGATTGGTAGAATAAATTTTCGGATAATTTAATATTACATTTACCGTATATGGTCAAGTTTCTTTGTGGATATCACTAATTAGGAGTTAAGGTTACAAAATTAAGAAATCAAACAAATTCCTTTTTTTTAATTTTTTTGACATCTGTACGTTTTGTTTTCTTGTAACATCAGTATTTTTAATATCTAAATTATATTTATATGAAAATAGTTCCATTTTACACCTAATACGAGCTATAAAATTATATTAGAGGGGTATGAATTTATCACACGATACAAAAATGACCTAATATGAAATTTTACAAGTTTCATTTAGTCTAAACGGGTTCGGGTTAGTTTCAGGTTAAATATGTGAACGTATTCAGCTAGGGTCGTATTTGGGTTGATATGACGGTTTCACAGGTTGAACCGTCACCCGTTTGTTTAAAAAAAATTAGAGAAATGTATTTTGCATCTTAGCTTAAACTAATTATGTATTTTATGTGAAAATTTAAAAGACAAAAAAAAATGAGCATGTGATTTTATATTTAAATGTTATTATTGTATGCACATGTGTATTTGTTTCATAATAGCTTTGTAATTTAAGATTATTATATTTCTGGTGGGGCCATGTGATTATTATATTTAATTTATTATTTGTTTTGTTTTAAAAAAATGGGTGGGGTCTACAATGGTTTTTATACATTCTTTTTATTTTTAAAGAGATGGACAAAAAGGTTATTTTATACATACTTAACTGAGGTTTTTACGCCCATCCATGCCATGATGTCAGAGACTAAAAATGTTATTTGTTTACAAAGTCTTGGACTAAATCAGTAATTTTAAAACTCTAGAGACGAAAGTTGAAATTTTTACAAAACACAGTGTCGATGCGTGTTATTTACTCCAAAATTTAATAATTATTCAATTGTCTAAGATGATTGGTAGAATAAATTTTAGGATAATTTAATATTACATTTACCGTATATGGCCAAGTTTCTTTGTGGATATCACAAATTAGGAGTCAAGGGTTACAAAATCAAGAAATCAAACAAATTCTTTAAAAAAAAGTTTTGACATCTGTACGTTTTGTTTTCTTGTAACATCAGTGTTTTTAATATCTAAATTATATTTATATGAAAATATACGAGCTATAAAATTATATTAGAGGGGTGTGAATTTATCACACGATACAAAAATAATTTAATATGGAATTTTATGAGTTTCGTTTAATCTAAACACGTTCGGGTTAGTTTCAGGTCAAACCTTTATACATATTCAGCTAAATGGGTCACATTTGGGTTGATATGACGGTTCAGTGTCTATCACCCGTTGGTTTAAAAAAAAAAGTTAGAGAAATGTATTTTGCATCTTAGCTTAAACTAATTATGTATTTTATCCCAAAATTTAAAAGACAAAAGAGGAATGATCAGCATACGATTTTACATTTAAATGTTATTATTTTATACGCATGTGTATTTGTTGTAATATAGCTTTGTAATTTAAGATTATGAATAATAAGTAAAATAATAAAATAAAATAAAACTTCAAGTTAACAAGTCATGTTCCTGTCAACCCGCAAAACTAGTGTCGTATTTGGGTTCATGTGTCTGATATGACTTTCGAAATACGTGATGTTCGGGTTCGACTCATCAACATCCGAACGCGAAACATTTAACACGTGCTAATATTTACATTCTTGAAACAGTAATCCACAGGATTGATAGAGGATGTATGGCCAATACATCCCCTTACAATTCGTACAATACTGATTCTAATTTCACTTCACCAACCAAAGTACCAAACCCAACTACATTCTTAATGATCACACAATCAAATAACTCATATAACTAGTGTTCCAAAAACAGAAAAAAAACATATTAAAGCATGTGAAAATAAATAATCTCAATCATTATGTTTATAAAATTGTTATAAAATAACCATTAATTACAACATTATATAGTCAGTTTGGGACAAAAGGTGGTGGATAAATGTTTTTCTTTACAATTTTTAATAGGTAGTTAACTTTCTTGACTTGATGAAAAAGTCAAATAGCACTTTTGCTAAGCTTCCATGCACCAACGAGCAAGAGAACAAAGTCAGCCCATCATTCCACTGTTGATCAAACAAAGACATCTTCACCACGCGGTTTACTCCAAACACTATAAATCTATCAAATTCTCACCAGGAAAAGCATCAACTCGATTCACAGAAACCAAAAACCATCTCTCAAATGGCTTCCCCAAATATTATTACAACTATTTTCTTCTTGCTTGTTCTCTTTGTTACTAACAATACACTATGTGAAGCACAATTATCTTCTACATTCTATGACGGTTCATGTCCCAACGCGCTACGCACAATCAGGACCACGATCAGAACAGCCATATCTCGTGAGCGTCGCATGGCAGCTTCCATCCTTCGTCTCCACGACTGCTTTGTTCAGGTACTAATTTAATATATATGATCACCGGTTCACTATACTTGTAAAATGGAAAGATTAGTTTGTAACGGTTTTTGTAATGTCTAATGTAGGGTTGTGATGCATCAATCTTACTAGACGATGGTCCTTCGATCGTAAGTGAAAAGAATGCGTTGCCTAATAAGGGTTCAGTAAGAGGTTATGAAGTGATAGAGGCGGCAAAATCTGAGGTTGAACAACTATGTCCTGGAGTTGTCTCGTGTAATATTGACTGTGGCTGCACGTGATGCATCAGAAATGGTTGGCGGTCCAACGTGGTCGGTAAAGCTCGGTAGAAGAGATTCAACCACAGCTAGCCTTGTTCTAGCAGAAACCGGTCTTCCTAGTTTTAAAGCACCACTAGACTCACTTATTTCCACCTTTAGTGATAATGGACTTAGTGCCCAGGACATGGTTGCATTATCAGGTACTTAATTAGCGAACAATTAAACTTATCGAATTATATATATTCTTTGGTATAAAAACGAATAGTATGCTAATATAGGAGATGGGATTAATGCAGGAGCTCATACTATCGGACAAGCTCAATGCTTCACATTCCGTGATAGGATATATAACAACGGATCAGATATTGATGCCAGATTTGCTAGCACTCGTAGACGTCGTTGCCCTATAAACAGCGGCCACGAGAATCTTGCAGCACTGGATTTGGTGACACCTAATTCGTTTGATAACAATTACTTCAAGAACTTGATACAAGAGAAGGGCCTTCTTGAATCCGATCAAGTGTTGTTCAGCGGTGGATCGACAGACATCATTGTTAGGGAATATAGCAACAATCCTTCAAAGTTCAAGTCGGATTTTGCAGCCGCGATGGTGAAGATGAGTGAAATCAGGCCATTAACGGGTCAAGGAGTGATACGAAGGGTTTGTAGCGCCCTTCTATAGTTGCCTGATTACTGTTCATCTCGCTTGGCCAAATTGATTTGTTTTTTTTTTATATTTGGAACCAAAATTTAGTTTTATATTTGGAACCAAAATTTAGTTTGTTATTCTCATGTGAAAAACAATGTTCTTATATTAACTCATGTTATAATCTATGTAAACAATAATATTTGTTTAAATTCATTGTAAAGCAATAAAATTGTGGCACGATCAATAAATATGTATCATTGAAAGCGTTGATGATTCATTTACAATAGTCAATACAAGTACTCAATTAATGAAGAAAGTACGCAATAAACGAGTAGGATATGTGAACGGTTGAGGAAAACCGGGAACATGTGCCAATGCATAAAAAAAGCCACAACAAAAACAAACAAACAAGAGTTTATGTTTAATCTAAATTAACCAACTTTTCTTAATTTATCGTTAAAAATTATTTTTATTCGGACTTCGATAAATTTGATCATTAATATGTCACGGGATCATTTTATCTATGTTGAATATTGTAAAACAAAAATTAGCGCCTATTTATACAACATAAGAACGATTTTCACGAACTTGACTAATAGATTGAAGGATGATAGTTGGTTAAACTCCAAGTAAACTGTAAAATGAACACAACAAACTAATTTAACTTGTATAGCTTAACTCATTGCTATGTCTAAAATACTTACAATGATACGTCTCAACTATTAATAATGATGCACCTAACTTTACAAATTAATGTGCGTCTAATTAGGGGTATAAACGAGTCGAGCTCAGCCAGTGCTCAACTAAACTCTAGCCCGACTCGTTTAAGTTATGAAAACTCGAGCTTGAGCTCGGCTCGTGACTAATTTTTCAAGCTTGAGTTAAATAAACACCTTTATGTGTGTGTAATTGTATAAGTTGTATTGATTGTGTAAATGATTAGGAGTACAAAGGAGGGTTATATACTATAACCATATTTACATAAGCTACCCTTTAATATTCACTATTTAACAATTGATGTAATATTCCCCCGCAAGCTAAGCGCGGGTAGCGACCTGTAACTTGGATCGTAAGAACACGAATATTTGAGTTGGTAGCGGCTTTGTAAACATATCTGCATCTGTAGATATAAACTAAATCTTGAGTTTGCATTAAGCCACTTTTTCACGAACAAAGTGAAAGTCAATTTCAATATGCTTAGTTAGGGCATGAAAGACAGAATTAGCTGCAAGATAGGTTGCTCCAAAGTTATCACATCAGAGAATAGGAGTAGAATTTGTGTGACCGTGTCTATCCCAAGTTCTTGAAGAAGAGCCTCTAGCCAGGTTAATTCGACAACTGCAACTGCTAGAGCTTTGTACTCTGATTCGGTGGATGATCTGGAGAGAGTTTTCTGCTTGCGTGTTGTCCAAGATATGAGGTTAGAACCCAAATAGATGGCATATGCCCCCGTGTACCGACGGTCATCTGGGCACCCGGCTCAATCAGCATAAGTAAAGGCTTGAATAAGAGAATCTCCTTTCCAGTATGTCTGTAAATGCTTGAAGATTGAATCCGGAGTTGTGACGGATAAGTAACCCGTGATTAAGGGTGCCCTTTAAGTACCTGAGAATTCATTTGACAGCAGCCCAGTGATTGTTGGATGGAGCATGCATGTATTGGCACACTTTGTTAAATGCAAAGACAATGTCCG
Source organism: Smallanthus sonchifolius (assembly GCA_023525975.1). Taxonomy (NCBI): domain Eukaryota; kingdom Viridiplantae; phylum Streptophyta; class Magnoliopsida; order Asterales; family Asteraceae; genus Smallanthus; species Smallanthus sonchifolius. The sequence continues at coordinate 1,326,417 of JAKNSE010000030.1, read as the reverse complement.
ATCTTGAACGAGTGACATACTGGAGGGTGCCAACAATTTGACGATATCATACTGGTTCAGAAAATAAAGGACTATCTCCTAGAGATAATACTTCTGATCTACTCATAGGAGAGGAGACTGGCTTGGAGTCAGAGAGACCGTCTCGTTGAAGAACATCAGATATATATTTCCGTTGAGACACCAGAATATTACGACCTTGGTGCATAAGTTCAATACCGAGGAAGTAGTCAAGATTGCCGAGGTCTTTCAGAGTGAAAGCATGACTGATCTAGTTAATGAGGGTACTGACAACTTTGGCGTTGCTGCCAGTGATAATGATGTCATCAACATAAATCAGAGTACACAGTATTGTTTTGCCAGACTTGTAGGTAAACAATGAAGGAGCGGTTTTGGATCCTTGAAAGCCGAGTTTGTGAAGAGCTTGAGACATACGATCAAACCATGCCCTGGGGCCTGTCGAAGGCCATATAGAGACTTATGAAACAAGCAAACATGATCCGGATGTTTAGATCAACAAAGCCTTGTGGTTGCCGAAGATAGACCGTCTCCCTTAGGTTGCCATGTAAAATGGCATTTTGAGTATCTAGTTGACGTAGAGTCCATTGTTGAATAACAACAAGGGAGAGAACAACCCTAATAATTGTGGACTTTTCAACTGGATTGAAAGTTTCTTGAAAGTCAATACTTGACTGTTGCCGAAAGCCCTTTGCCAAGACGGGCTTTGTAATGAGTTACCGCTGCATGTTGGTCATTCTTTAACCTGTATACTCACTTACAATCAATAACATTAGCGTTAGTGTTGGGAGGTACTAATGACCAAGTGTCATTTTTAACAAAAGCTGAAATCTCTTCGGCCATGGCATAATGCCACTCTGGATGTTGGTTTGCAATGGTAAAGTAAGTGGGCTTAGTGGTGGGAGGAGAGGAGGTTGACACATGATGAGCGGAAGGACTATAAGGAGCACGAGGTTTGGAGTTTTGACAAAGATTTGAAGGAGGAGTATGAGGAGGGGGTAGAGGAGGAGATTGTGAGGTATTGGGGAAAGAAAGTAGAGCTTTTTCCTAGAGCCTTCGTAATCGGTGTTTGTATTTTTTTTCTTTCTAATGTAAGTATTTTTTTTAAAGGAAACATTTTCCTTCATATGAGTATTCTTTTATGTTTTTTTTATTTCTGCTTGTTTTGTAATTTTTCCAGCCCATGTACTATGCGAAAGCTATGAGAACTTTATGGAGACACACATTTGTTGTAAAAGAACGATGAATAACAGTTCGTGAACCGTTCAGTGGGAAGTTTGTTTACATTCGTTCGTTTCATAAATGAACAAACATGATCAACAAGGAATTCCGTCCGATTAGCTAAATGAACGAACATGAACAGAGGTCTCGTTCGTTCAATTGTGTTCGTGAACATTCGTTTATTTACGTTCGTTCGTTTATGTTCTTTTACGTTCGAGTTCGTTCATGTTCGTTTGTTTATGTTGTTCATTAAAGATTTTTGTATATTTCTATTTTATTTTATCTAAACTTTTTATATTCTTTAATTTTTATTTTATTTTTTAGCCTGACAGTAAGTAAGTTCGACACATGTACATAAAACTTGATATTAAAATGATCTTATTAAATGTTCATTTCGGAAGACATTAGGGTTGACATCAAAAGTCCCAAACAAGGCTTCGTCCGGTTCCGTTCGTGAACAAATTCATTTCCTTAATAAACGAACACGAACATGAAATTTCGTTCGGTTAGTGTTCGTGAACCGTTCATGAACAAGTTAAATGCTAAACGAACGAACACGAACAAGGCTTTGTTCGGTTCGGTTCGCTTACAACCATAATTGATTTCAATAATTTAACATGTTTTGGGTTTCAACTTTCAACACCCATTTCTTTGTCTCCTAAATTCATTTAGCATCACATTTAAAGCAATACCTATAGTGATTAACAAATTTAAATTCATTCTCATTCTCAATTATTTTGGTATATGATGATACGCGTAGGAAAAGTTTCGATAAATGTATGATAAGTTTTAAATAATTAAATGGGGAGGGGACTAAGGTTTGTTTTAATATGTGTAGGATAAATGTTGATACATGTAGGTTTGTTTCAATATTTATAGGATACATTTCATTGAGGGTAGGAATTTCGTTATATGTAAGATAAATTTTGTTTGTGAAAGATAATTAGGATAAATTTCGTTGTGTAAAATAAGTTTTGTTACGTGTAAGATTAATTTTAACTAATTAATTGAAAAAAGTAAAGAAAAACTAATTAGTTAGAGAAGAGAGAGAGAAATTTATTAATTTAAGAGAGAAAGTTTTTCAGTGTTTAACATTATATCCTTTTAATTTAATTTAAATTTGTTAAGATCGAATAAAAATAAATAGTTTTCGGGAAAAAAAAACGTGTTCTATATCCAATGATTTAAGACCGTGATTCTACTTTAATTTATCATGTGTGGCTGAAAAGACAACTTCTTACACAACAATGAATATCAATACTTTTTAATAAATAAAAATTTTGATAAGACACTTGTCACTTTCATGTGCATTCTTAGCATTTTTTTCTCGACTCTCTCTACTATTAATTATACAAATTTCTTCAATTGTTTTTTAATTTTTTGTTTTCCGTTTCTCTCTCCTATTAAACAATAATGATTTCTTAAAAGAAATAAAGAGAAAGTGGAAGAGGAAAACTGATTCTATTGATATTATATTTCATCTATACATTACATTATATAGAGTTACAATAGGAAAAACCCTAAAGCCCATTACATATTGGGCTGGGCCTAAAATAGTCTACATTTATAACACTCCCCCTCAGACATTTTATATTATACACTATCAACATTATATTAGTAGATAATGTTGTCTCGGTTCTTCAGGACCGATACTAACTGATACTGAAGGATCAGTTATGCTGCCTCATTAAAACCTTACTAAGAAAAACCCAGTGAGACAAAACTTAGTTAAGAAAAAAGAGTACAACGTGCATACTACTCCCCCTCAATGTAACATATATCTTCCGGTGTTTGGAGCGCAATCTTCTGTGGTAACTGATTGACTTAATCTTTATTGTAGTCTTGATTGATTTGAGCGATGCATACTGCATGGTCTTCACATAGTGTAGTCGGGCTTCTTTTGATCAACTCTGGTCCATGATAATGTCTACTAATTTGGTGATTGCCATGAAATTGTTGTACCTCCGTATCCAAATTTAGATCAAGTTACGTGTAGTCTAATAAGTAACCTGCATCACCATAAACAATTGCCCGGGACTCCATATTTTTCTCATAGAACAATCCCTTGTCTCAAGTCCCACATAGATATCAACTTATCTTTTAATACACTTGATAATGATGTCTCGTTAAAAACCTTGCTAGGAAAACCCAGTGGGACAAAACCATAGCTAAGGGAAAAAGAGTGCAGAGCGTATTATGTATAATTAACAGCATCCTTCCAGATGATGTTAAATCGGTACTTCGGGACCTATAAGATAAACTGATACTACTTGATCAGTTATGTCGCCTCGTTATAAACCTCACTAAGAAAACCCAATGGGACAAAAACTTAGTGAAGGGAAAAAGAGTGCAACGTGTTAAATTAGAAAATCGTATTTCACTAGCACATGTACTGAAACATAATACCATGTCTTGTGATATACATGAGATGCGTTAATGCACCGATCGCGCTTAAGTACGGTACTTCTAGAATAAGTACTTGTTCACCCTTTGCTTGGGGGAAGTAATGATATTTGTGTATGTTTAGCGACCAAACAATTATAAATGTGCTTAGTGGATAAACTTTATCCATATTAGAATATGCTAACATCTTCTGGATGTAGTTTGATTTATGGACAAATATATACTCGAACATCAGGTCGATAAATAATTTAGCCGTGTCAAGATCTTACATGGCTGATTTTATCAAACTTATACCCCATTTTTTCAGAATATATACTGAGCCGATTGTACCATATACGACTAGTTTTCTTGAGACTATATAAAAATCTCTTGAGATTTATATCACACATCTCTGGGTACTAATTATAATGTTTCAAGCATTTCTACCCCTTTAGGGATTTCTATGTAGTTGTCACTTGCGAGGCCGATTAAACATCTAAAGGTTATCGCATCCACTACAGGGGAACAAGTTTCCTCATAACCAACCTCTAGGATTTGGGAAAAACCTTAATATTACAACTCGTGCCTACATCGCATAATCTCATAATTTTGGTTTCTTTTTATTTTAAGACACCCATTTATAACCTACTGGTTTGACGTCTATGGGTGTTCGGACGACAGGTCCGAAAACGTTTCGCTTGTCATGCAAATTTAGTTCAACCTTTTAGGCTTGCCATTTTAGGCAGTCATCTCTGTGTATGTACTCTTACAGAGTTTTAGATATGTAATCTTTTTCTTCGATTACGTCTGTTTCTATAGCATATGCAAATATTTCAAACACGTATTTCATTTTGGTTCCATATTGTACTATTTTGTACATAATTTATTGAGATCTCATATTTGTTTGGTACATGAGTTTCTTCTAGAACTCCATTTTCCTCTTCTGGGGTATTACAATTATCTTCTGGAATCATATCAGTGTATTCTAGGACATTTTCCTCTTCTGGGGCTTTATCGCTTATTTTTGCGATTTCGTTAATCTCTTCTGGGATTTTATCTATGACCTCTTCTAGGGTTTTGCGTATAACCTCTTCTAGGGTTAGACCAACTGCCTTATTCTGCTCTTTTTATTCTCATGGGTTTTTATGTGTGGAACCGATTTATTTCCCATGTTTCCTGTATATGGTAATCTTTCTATGATTACTTCAGTTTGAGCAGGTGAAGTTTATGCTGGTATATGTGACTTTGTCACTCTGTTTGTGTTTGTATGAATGCATCAGATAATTCATTTGTTGTTCTTTGCAAAAGCATGACATATTAGAATTCAGACTCATATTAACCACTACGGGGGTGATGATGATGCATTCGATGTTTTTTGTTTTTATGTATTACCAGTCTTTCCTTTCTTTATCCAATCTCCCCCTAAGACCGGTAATAATGTCTTATTTAGACAACATATTATGTTGTAAACATGTCCCATTCTAGTACATTATGATGGCGGCATTGGTACATAAATCGCACTACAAAAATATTTATTGTTGAGACAAACTTAATTCTCTTCCGGAGAACATTTGTACAGGGGAGTATATTTTTATTTTTTATCAGCAGTTGGTTTTGAACCGATTAGTGCAGCAGTATGCCTTCATGTAGAAGATGGCAATTCACATCTTATCAATAGCTGTCTAACTATTAACTATAATCGTGTAATTAGTAATTTAGCTCAAACTTATGTTTGAACATAATCTGCTGGATGTTCAATATTTATCTCTATAGACATACAATAAGCGAGCAAATGCTACATATAAGGTAGCTAAAAGACTCACACATGACCATATAGAGATGTATCTCTTTAAGATCGTAAAATACTGAAAAATGGTCCACATGGAGATTAACATGCCCGCGCATGTCCTCTTGTTCCCAAATATAAGAGGGATCATTTATAGGAGTTTGTTTTCGGAGCTTAAAGATTGATTTGCTGAGAGAACTCACTGCACATGATAAGTATTTTGGTAGAAAAAAAAAAATTAAATTGTTGAGAGGGCGCTTGTTGGAACTTTTGATCATTCACCTCATCAAGATGCTACCTCGATGACCTATTTGGTCATGACAAAAAAATATCTTTGGCTAGTAACTTCTGGTTACTCACCATTTTTGTTTTTTATTAGATTATTTTGTGCAATATATTTCTAGATTGTAAAACCTCTAGTTTTGCGATATGGTTTTCTGGCCATATTTGACATGTGTAATTGGAGATATTTGGTATTGTTTTCGGTCAAACTTTCGTTGTAATAGCTGTCTAGCCGAATATATTTGAAAACTTAGTAAGTTTCTTCTACATTTACTAGAATATAAGACATATCTTGTAAATGTAGGTAAGGTGACACGTACTATTCTGGAGCTTTCAATAAAGTTATCAACACCTGGAATACTACCAATAAGTGTCTCTATGGTAGACAACTGATAAAAGTATTTATGTTTTAGGATAATGTTAATCGTGTTGCTATATGCCAGACATTCATCGTCGATGGTTACAATAACTCCACTAGAGTATTATGACGTAAATTTGGTACCTGGTATGTAAGATAACCATACTCTTCCAGAGCATTCAATAGGTTACAAACACTATTATTTACCAGGTTTTAATCGATGATGGCTAAACAATAATAGGGAAATGAAAGAGGGTGTTAGCGAGGCTACAAGGGTGCCCTGATGAAGGTTGTTTCAACCTATATTCCCCGGTATTTCATTGATTTATGATAGAGCTCAACCAAACGACAGTGTGGTTGGTGTAATATCCAGGATTTTCCGAACGTATCATTTCGCGAATTATTGTTTAAAAAAACTTAAATCCTTAGAAAGTTGTGCTTGAAACATATATATATATATATAACTTATTTGAAAGTATATATATATATATATACTTTCTTTATAAAAACATATGATTTTATTTTATGAATAATAGACTTCTTAAAATCTTGTTAGTTAATTATAAGATGAACTTTATAAATTATTTTATAAGGTTATAAAATAACAAAACTTAGTTAGCTTTTATAAAAATAAAACACATTTATTTTTATATAAAAAAAAAACTCAGGGGCTAAAACTGTCATTTATCAAACTTACTTTAAACTAAGACACATGGTTTAACATAAAGTGAAAATAGCCTCAAACTTCGGGGACCTGTTCCGTATTAAACCCAAACACCCGAAACCAGAAATCAGTCATGGGTTCGACTCCCGCTAGCACCGGTTTTGAGCTCGATTTAGCCAAAACGCGGAGTTTGTCCAGATTCGACGAACCTCGATACTCGCCTGAGGCGTGCGATCGAAACCCAACGCCATTAATGCTCGTACACCACCCAACACACGCGTGAAGCCGGATTTGATCCCCTTTATTCCACCCGTGAACTCCCCACCTAATCCTCCATTTAATGGTGAATTTGGGTATAAATACCCGTTGTTACAGCCTAACGACATCATCCTCATACTCCCTAAACCTTCAATTCAGTCGATTAACACCTGCATTCCCCGATTTGAAGCCGTGACCGCCGACGACCACCCCAGTCACGTTCTCACTCAAATCAACATCGTTTCAGGTAATTCTTTTGACTAACGCGATCGCTATACCTTGTAGATCGAAAGCCCTCTGTTTAATTCCACTAACAGAGGGCAATTCGAAGTGTATTTGGCGAATCAAAATTCTAGGGTTCATATCAATTTGGGACTGTTTGGAATGTTGTTTAAAAATTTTCTTGTCCAGTATACTCCCACCGAGACCCGTAGGCGGGATGGCTGGGTGTGTGTGTGTGTTTGCGACCCGGTCCCAGACCCGAGTTCGAATCCGGGGGAACCGGTTTTGCCCACTTTAATTATTTTAGCCTTTTTAATAACAGTTTTTAAACTTTTAAAATTTTTATAAATTATGTTATACATTTGTAAACTTAAACCCAATTTTTATTTACACTTTTACTTTTGGAAACCTTTTTAATTAATTAAAACTTAGTTAAACCTATAATTAATTAAATCTTTAATTTCGATTTCAAATTCATAAAAATACCTTTAAAACTTTTATAAAATTTATAATCTCACAGAAACTATCTATTTAAAATAAACTTAATTCATTATTTGTATCTTAAATTCTTTTATTCTAATCTATAATATAAACTTGTAAACTTTTAAACTTATATAATTTTTGTAAGCTTGGAAAAGTTATAGGGTTTATTTAAAAAGCATAAACTTATAAATTTATAAATTTATACACTTTATAAAATATATATAAACATAAATCTATTTGTTTATATAAAACATTTGAAATAACTATACTTTATTTGTTTCCTAAATAATTATAAACTTATGAAACAAATTATAACTTTAAACATTATGAACTTGTAAACTTTGATACCTTAAGAAACTTTATGTATAAATTCATATACAATTTGAATACTTATAAACTTATTATTTCTAACGCAAACTTTGTTTAAACATTTATAAACTTATATATTAAATAGAAACTTTATTTAAAGCCTTATAAACTTATGGTGTTCTTTTAGGCTTTAAAAATATTTATAAACTTATAACCAAGATATAACCATTATGGGAAATTCTATTATAAACTTATAAGTGTCATCATTTATTTAGACTTACTTATATTACAAGTAATTTGTATTATAAATACTTAGAAAGCTATTTTAAATTATCTATTGTGTGTAATTAATAATTGTGATACTTTTAAATAATTATCGTAATTAATTATTCAAAACTACAAACTTATTAAGACGTTGATATCCAAGACTTACATTCAAAACTTTTAAACTTAATTTAAACTTCATAAACACAATCATCCCCATCTCCCAATGGAACCCTAGTCAAATCTTGAATCCTAGATCCTCGTCATAGACTTATAGATCATACTTAAATATTTAGACTTATAATCTTAGGCTTATTGTGAGGATACTCTCCCTCTCCAAGTCTTGCGAACACTTAATCTTACCGGATACTCTTCATCCAAATTCAAGTGAGTATACTTATCCCCTTTTTCCTTTCTATACTTTTGGGGTGAAACATGTTCATAAACTTTAAACTTATACAATTCTTGTACAACTATGACTAGATGCTTATTCTTATGTTAAACTTGAGACTTGTATGCTTAGATTAAACTTAAAACTAGCACATTCATTAACTTTGATCAAGCCTATAGTAACAATGATAGATCTATTGCATTTGACCAATCCACCTTGATTGATTGACCCCTTCGGGGGGGAGCCCTTGGTGTTTGTTACTACATTAAACTTTAAACTTGAGACTTATAAGGGTAACCTGCGGGTTATGCCTAAACTTGGTTGGAGGGTTGATGTGCACAATGTTTAAGATACTTGTTTTCTCATATTTACATTATAGAATGCATAAATCATAGTGAATTGTAACTCTTCTCAAACTCTTGTTAAACTGTGTCAAAACCTTTGTATCTCACCAACTATTTTGTAGTTGACAGATTCTTTCACATGTTTCAGGTTTACATCATGAGGCTTATTCGTGATCACATAGGATGCTTTGGACCTAGACTACTTATAAATTGAATATTGTATTTCTTGTTACATTCCTTGTATTGAATCTTAATATATTATTTAATAAAATATCGAAACTTTAATAGTCAACCTTGTGCTGTTGAACAACCGCGTCCGCCCCGACGTATAATCCGCCGTCGGTTGGGGTGTGACAGATTGGTATCAGAGCCTTGGTTATAGGGAATTAGGTTATTAGACACATGACCTAGACTATAACTTAGGAGACCCAAACATGAGTTATCTCATGTCGCTTACTAGGAATTCTCTCCTCATTTTATTCTTAAAACTTATACGTGAACGCTTGGAGATTCTACGATTCTACTTACCTACGTGCTACAAGAGTCTACTACATAAAGGACACGTTCTTAGGCTTTAAGTCTAAGCCACCACTAAACTCTCGTCAAGAATATTTAAGTTCTAGATAATGTGTGAGAACTTGTGCGGACCGGAAGAGTGGATACCTGTATTCTGGGAAATTCTGTCAAGGAAAGCATTTCGTATAAATCCAAATCAACCGTTGGACCCGTATGCTTTCCTGGGAATTCCTGGGATGAGTATCCACTTATAGGAATGCATGACTTCTCTAAACATTAGGGAGCTCAAATTTCTCTTGATATGTCAAAGTACTCACTTAGTGATATGCACTAAATGAGTACCATCTCAAATACTTTACGCTTCATAAAATTCATGATTCAAAAACTTTCATCTGTAACCTTTATTCTATGATTCTTAAGTCCCGTCTTGTCACATGACAGCATACTTACTCGTCATGACCTAAAGGAGTTACCTTCAAGAAGAGATTCTTACGAGACTATACTTAAAGATTATATACATAAACTTATATTTATACAGATACTACCCAATAAGCTTCATGACCGTTGTAATACAACCCTTAGAACTATGTATTACCCTACAAATTCTTCTACAAAACTTCATTATTTTATGACACCTAAGAGGTAACCCTTGTATTTTTACCTTACCTCCTTAGCACTTAACCAAGTTTCATTTGATAACTAACTCAAGACTTTTATACATCTCAAAACTTTCATACGTCCTCAAACTTCATGATTCTTGAAATAACATCCCATTAAAACTGTGTATTACTCTACAAGTCCTTTTACAAACTTCATTATTTTATAAACTTGACATTTAAGGGAAAACCCTTGTGTTATCATTTTATCACTCAAAACTTCATTTGATGATTTACTCAAACTTTGTTACACTTTATTACATCCCGAAACTTTCATATTACTTTAAAACTTATGCATCACCGTCTCTTGTAAACAAAACTTAACGCCTTCTGAATCCAAAATACATTAACAAAGGAATTAGTAACCTGATCGTCTTCCCCGCAAGAGAAGAAGCCTGCTATGGAATAGACGAATTCCACGTTTAAGACTCTAAGCCCACAATGAACCTCGACATAGTACCATAAACCCCAAACATCCGTGACAATAACCAAAAAGTTGTAGACCCACGAGGAAATTCTGGCTATGGAAATAGGGTACTTAAGTGAGCCCTTGTGACCCACCCCTTTCTTCCGGGAATTTTCTTCGTTAGCCCATCAACTTCAAGTCAAAAACCATCTTAAATAGTACTGTGATGACTCAGTATTATGAATAAAAACCTTTTGAACATATTAAACCAACTTACTTACACACTTTAATTTCCATTTAAATTGTCTTATGTAAGGGCTAGAAGTCCCAAATTTTGAAACGTTTAATGAGAGTTATTTTGAAATTTCATCTTGTTATCACTTATTAACTTGACTCTTCTTTCATCATTACAAACTTAAACCCTCTTACCCAAACACTTCCGTCAAGAGTAGCTCACGTTAATACTAGAGATAATTAACAACGTGGCATTAAACTATAGAAGCCCTAAGTGACGCGTATACTTAAAGAATAAACCTTGAATAAACCTTCTGATTCGTAAGCACCCTTTTAAAACAACACGACTTACGAACCACTGTCGTAATCAACTATGATCCTTACTTCTTGTATAGACTTAACACTTGTAAACTTGACCAACTTTTCGTTTGACAATCACACCTATCTTTTATAAATCTTACTCGTACTACTTATCGATGCCTAACTCGTCGTTTTGAACATCTTAATTACATTCTATGCAAAAGAAAACTATACTTTCTGTTATGAATCAAGATAAATCATTTGTAAACACACTATCATAAACCGTATCGAAACTTTTCCCGTCACCCTATGCTTGGAAACTTTCCTCATTCAACTCTTGTCACGTAAAAGACTAAAAAAAAAAAATAAAAAAAAAAAAAAAAAAAAAAATAATCACAACGGGAACTAAAAAGCTTAAATACACGTTGCTAGAACATTAAACTTCGAGGTCCGAAACTTTTAAGTCATGCAAAAAAAAAAAAAAAAAAAAAAAAAAAAAAACTTATACAAATTCCTGAAACTAAACATGTCCAATAAAGGATCATGTAAAGCTTAATATTGCAACTTGTGATTTATCCTACTTATACTTAAATTCTTAGTCTTGAAACTTATACTTGGATTCTTAATCTTGAAACTTATACTTGAATTCTTAGTCTTGAAACTCATACTTGGATTCTTAATCTTGAAACTTATACTTGAATTCTTAGTCTTGAAACTTATACTTGGATTCTTAATCTTGAAACTTATACTTGAATTCTTAGTCTTGAAACTTATACTTGGATTCTAAATCTTGAAACTTACACTTGGATTCTTAATCTTGAAACTTATACTTGAATTCTTAGTCTTGAAACTCATACTTAAATTCTTAGTCTTGAAACTTATACTTGGATTCTTAGTCTTGAAACTCATACTTGGATTCTTAATCTTGAAACTTACACTTGGATTCTTAATCTTGAAACTTACACTTGGATTCTTAGTCTTGAAACTCATACTTGGATTCTTAATCTTGAAACTTATACTTGGATTCTTAGTCTTGAAAACTTATCGTGTGACGTATTCTTGTTCCAAACGCTGCTCCACACCTCTCTTAAATACTAAAGTATTTATATAACCACTTTATACTCCAACATAATCGTATACTTCTATACATTGAGGCGAAACTAGAAGACTTTAAACTACTCCATGTTTGACGTATGCTTGTTCAAACATGATGAACGTATAAGACTTTTAAACTATTCAATGATTGAAGTATTCTTAATCAATCACGAGGAAACTTTGAAACTCTAAATCTTGTCACATTCTTCCTCTTTAATCATTGAACGACGTCTCTCTCTAAGGGACCCGCCAATCAATGATCACTCATACGTGGAAACACTAGTCATGAGTTAAACAAATTCTTGTACTCTTTCTTGATCCACACACAAACGGAAGGACCTATGCGGACTATGCGACGATTTAAATGCTTGCGGGTGCACACGTAAGTATGAAAAATCAACGTATGGGAAGGCATAGTAAACTCTGTCGTGTGCTATGATCTAAGACTTTTCGTAAAAGGTAGCCACGGAACTTAGGTACCGTAGCAATCCCTCGACGTATTAGTCTACAAACTCAAATCAATACACTATCATCGAATCCATTCTGAGTGATGCATCTCACTTTAAACCTTGAAAGGAAATTTAGCATTTATCCTCTCAAATACATTTCTGAAAACAGATCTTCCTATGCTTCGGTGAGACTATATACCCCTAGGGAAACTACTGACAATCATGGGTCGTGAAACTTATGAACTCAAGCAAAATCTTATTCCTATAGATACTTCCCCTTAAGAATTCTAAACGTAACCCAGGGTTACTTGGGAACATAGAGCATCTTTCTCACTATCCTTGTGCGTATCATAGACTTAAATCATGAACTAAACCTTTCTACTTTAATTTCGGGACGAAATTTCCTAAAGTAGGGGAGACTGTAATATCCAGGATTTTCCGAACGTATCATTTCGCGAATTATTGTTTAAAAAAACTTAAATCCTTAGAAAGTTGTGCTTGAAACATATATATATATATATATATATATAACTTATTTGAAAGTATATATATATATATATACTTTCTTTATAAAAACATATGATTTTATTTTATGAATAATAGACTTCTTAAAATCTTGTTAGTTAATTATAAGATGAACTTTATAAATTATTTTATAAGGTTATAAAATAACAAAACTTAGTTAGCTTTTATAAAAATAAAACACATTTATTTTTATATAAAAAAAAAACTCAGGGGCTAAAACTGTCATTTATCAAACTTACTTTAAACTAAGACACATGGTTTAACATAAAGTGAAAATAGCCTCAAACTTCGGGGACCTGTTCCGTATTAAACCCAAACACCCGAAACCAGAAATCAGTCATGGGTTCGACTCCCGCTAGCACCGGTTTTGAGCTCGATTTAGCCAAAACGCGGAGTTTGTCCAGATTCGACGAACCTCGATACTCGCCTGAGGCGTGCGATCGAAACCCAACGCCATTAATGCTCGTACACCACCCAACACACGCGTGAAGCCGGATTTGATCCCCTTTATTCCACCCGTGAACTCCCCACCTAATCCTCCATTTAATGGTGAATTTGGGTATAAATACCCGTTGTTACAGCCTAACGACATCATCCTCATACTCCCTAAACCTTCAATTCAGTCGATTAACACCTGCATTCCCCGATTTGAAGCCGTGACCGCCGACGACCACCCCAGTCACGTTCTCACTCAAATCAACATCGTTTCAGGTAATTCTTTTGACTAACGCGATCGCTATACCTTGTAGATCGAAAGCCCTCTGTTTAATTCCACTAACAGAGGGCAATTCGAAGTGTATTTGGCGAATCAAAATTCTAGGGTTCATATCAATTTGGGACTGTTTGGAATGTTGTTTAAAAATTTTCTTGTCCAGTATACTCCCACCGAGACCCGTAGGCGGGATGGCTGGGTGTGTGTGTGTGTTTGCGACCCGGTCCCAGACCCGAGTTCGAATCCGGGGGAACCGGTTTTGCCCACTTTAATTATTTTAGCCTTTTTAATAACAGTTTTTAAACTTTTAAAATTTTTATAAATTATGTTATACATTTGTAAACTTAAACCCAATTTTTATTTACACTTTTACTTTTGGAAACCTTTTTAATTAATTAAAACTTAGTTAAACCTATAATTAATTAAATCTTTAATTTCGATTTCAAATTCATAAAAATACCTTTAAAACTTTTATAAAATTTATAATCTCACAGAAACTATCTATTTAAAATAAACTTAATTCATTATTTGTATCTTAAATTCTTTTATTCTAATCTATAATATAAACTTGTAAACTTTTAAACTTATATAATTTTTGTAAGCTTGGAAAAGTTATAGGGTTTATTTAAAAAGCATAAACTTATAAATTTATAAATTTATACACTTTATAAAATATATATAAACATAAATCTATTTGTTTATATAAAACATTTGAAATAACTATACTTTATTTGTTTCCTAAATAATTATAAACTTATGAAACAAATTATAACTTTAAACATTATGAACTTGTAAACTTTGATACCTTAAGAAACTTTATGTATAAATTCATATACAATTTGAATACTTATAAACTTATTATTTCTAACGCAAACTTTGTTTAAACATTTATAAACTTATATATTAAATAGAAACTTTATTTAAAGCCTTATAAACTTATGGTGTTCTTTTAGGCTTTAAAAATATTTATAAACTTATAACCAAGATATAACCATTATGGGAAATTCTATTATAAACTTATAAGTGTCATCATTTATTTAGACTTACTTATATTACAAGTAATTTGTATTATAAATACTTAGAAAGCTATTTTAAATTATCTATTGTGTGTAATTAATAATTGTGATACTTTTAAATAATTATCGTAATTAATTATTCAAAACTACAAACTTATTAAGACGTTGATATCCAAGACTTACATTCAAAACTTTTAAACTTAATTTAAACTTCATAAACACAATCATCCCCATCTCCCAATGGAACCCTAGTCAAATCTTGAATCCTAGATCCTCGTCATAGACTTATAGATCATACTTAAATATTTAGACTTATAATCTTAGGCTTATTGTGAGGATACTCTCCCTCTCCAAGTCTTGCGAACACTTAATCTTACCGGATACTCTTCATCCAAATTCAAGTGAGTATACTTATCCCCTTTTTTCTTTCTATACTTTTGGGGTGAAACATGTTCATAAACTTTAAACTTATACAATTCTTGTACAACTATGACTAGATGCTTATTCTTATGTTAAACTTGAGACTTGTATGCTTAGATTAAACTTAAAACTAGCACATTCATTAACTTTGATCAAGCCTATAGTAACAATGATAGATCTATTGCATTTGACCAATCCACCTTGATTGATTGACCCCTTCGGGGGGGAGCCCTTGGTGTTTGTTACTACATTAAACTTTAAACTTGAGACTTATAAGGGTAACCTGCGGGTTATGCCTAAACTTGGTTGGAGGGTTGATGTGCACAATGTTTAAGATACTTGTTTTCTCATATTTACATTATAGAATGCATAAATCATAGTGAATTGTAACTCTTCTCAAACTCTTGTTAAACTGTGTCAAAACCTTTGTATCTCACCAACTATTTTGTAGTTGACAGATTCTTTCACATGTTTCAGGTTTACATCATGAGGCTTATTCGTGATCACATAGGATGCTTTGGACCTAGACTACTTATAAATTGAATATTGTATTTCTTGTTACATTCCTTGTATTGAATCTTAATATATTATTTAATAAAATATCGAAACTTTAATAGTCAACCTTGTGCTGTTGAACAACCGCGTCCGCCCCGACGTATAATCCGCCGTCGGTTGGGGTGTGACAGTTGGTCATTCCATATTTCTAACAGATGTTTCTCGCCCCCTTGTAAGGTCTCCCCCTCAGTGGTCAGCCCATGTTCTATCGGCTTAACCATTGATGTAGGGTTTATGATGATGAACCTCTCACATCCATAAGTTATTTCGTCCATGCATATAACCTCTGCTGGGGCCACGTCTCTCTTCTCTATCCACCTTGAAAGGTATCTTCGTATCAGGGAATGGGATAACACCGATTGTTCACGATTAGAAGACATGATATGATCTACGAATATTTTAGGAATACATATTCTCGGTATTGCTACGACATGAGAATGTTATAAGTGTGAGATGTGGACATCTTCTTGTCAAACATGGTAACATAAATGATGTTCTCTCCATATAGTTTCAACTCAGAGATAATGTCAAAACGAGCTGAATTGTAGTTGCTAACCGACTTAAAATCGTTTATTCGTGATGAAAAAGATTTATAGTGAGATTTAGGAGAAGAACCAACTTCTGGTGGTCAAGCATGCCTTTGATGTTCCTCCACATGTCAAGAAAATCCTCAATGGTGATGTATTCTCTTCTTAGGTCTTTGGGATACGGTGGAGGAGAAAGATCACGATTTTAACATTCGATTGGTGATATGTTATTGGCTTTACCATCTTCTTTCCCAAATTATTTGCCATCAACTGAATTTGGCATTTAGAGTTCAGGTAGGTAGTTGGCTATGGAGACGACAAAGGCGACGATCTCGAGTACGGAATAAGATTTGACATTGTATATAGTATAAGATTCTTTGTGATTAAACGTATATATTTGTATACATTTAATAGAACTTCGGGTTCTCAATAAATAAAAGGCGTCATTCCTTTAAGATTAAAAATCTTAAAATTCAATTTATATATTTTAATATAAATCACACCCCATATTTCGTTAAATTGGTAAGAAAGATATTTTGAGATATCAAAATCTCATTTTAGTATATCAATATTTTCTTATTCAGAATCTAAAATGCAAATTTTAGATACTAAGTTATATAAGTTTAAATATATAGATTATATTTAATTAAGTTCTAAATTTATCAATTTAAAATATTATAAGAAACTAATAAGAGAAGGAATTTATAAAGGACATCCATTTTCTTAAACCGCTACAATCGACCAGGATTTTGACCAAGTCAAAATTGAGTTCATAATAAATTGAAAGGTGTCTTCGTATCAGGGAATGGGATAACACCGATTCAATAGGTTACAAACACTATTATTTACCAGGTTTTAATCGATGATGGCTAAACAATAATAGGGAAATGAAAGAGGGTGTTAGCGAGGCTACAAGGGTGCCCTGATGAAGGTTGTTTCAACCTATATTCCCCGGTATTTCATTGATTTATGATAGAGCTCAACCAAACGACAGTGTGGTTGGTCATTCCATATTTCTAACAGATGTTTCTCGCCCCCTTGTAAGGTCTCCCCCTCAGTGGTCAGCCCATGTTCTATCGGCTTAACCATTGATGTAGGGTTTATGATGATGAACCTCTCACATCCATAAGTTATTTCGTCCATGCATATAACCTCTGCTGGGGCCACGTCTCTCTTCTCTATCCACCTTGAAAGGTGTCTTCGTATCAGGGAATGGGATAACACCGATTGTTCACGATTAGAAGACATGATATGATCTACGAATATTTTAGGAATACATATTCTCGGTATTGCTACGACATGAGAATGTTATAAGTGTGAGATGTGGAGATCTTCTTGTCAAACATGGTAACATAAATGATGTTCTCTCCATATAGTTTCAACTCAGAGATAATGTCAAAACGAGCTGAATTGTAGTTGCTAACCGACTTAAAATCGTTTATTCGTGATGAAAAAGATTTATAGTGAGATTTAGGAGAAGAACCAACTTCTGGTGGTCAAGCATGCCTTTGATGTTCCTCCACATGTCAAGAAAATCCTCAATGGTGATGTATTCTCTTCTTAGGTCTTTGGGATACGGTGGAGGAGAAAGATCACGATTTTAACATTCGATTGGTGATATGTTATTGGCTTTACCATCTTCTTTCCCAAATTATTTGCCATCAACTGAATTTGGCATTTAGAGTTCAAGTAGGTAGTTGGCTATGGAGACGACAAAGGCGACGATCTCGAGTACGGAATAAGATTTGACATTGTATATAGTATAAGATTCTTTGTGATTAAACATATATATTTGTATACATTTAATAGAACTTCGGGTTCTCAATAAATAAAAGGCGTCATTCCTTTAAGATTAAAAATCTTAAAATTCAATTTATATATTTTAATATAAATCACACCCCATATTTCGTTAAATTGGTAAGAAAGATATTTTGAGATATCAAAATCTCATTTTAGTATATCAATATTTTCTTATTCAGAATCTAAAATGCAAATTTTAGATACTAAGTTATATAAATTTAAATATATAGATTATATTTAATTAAGTTCTAAATTTATCAATTTAAAATATTATAAGAAACTAATAAGAGAAGGAATTTATAAAGGACATCCATTTTCTTAAACCGCTACAATCGACCAGGATTTTGACCAAGTCAAAATTGAGTTCATAATAAATTGAGACTTCCTCGTAACCTCACCGTCAATTTCGCCGACGGTTTTGCCAAAGCATTAATCTAATTTGTCCGGGGTGCGTATCTGGCGGAAAATCCACCTGTAACAATCGACTTCCGGATGTTAAGGCCCGTCTCCAGGTGTGGTAGTTTCTGAAGGTTTCAGAGTAATATGCAGCGAAAGATAACTTGAGCACAAACAAGAAGAAAGAGAATGGGATTTTCGTATTAGTTTCATATGAATATGAACACAGGAGTACAACCTTTTTATAGCAAAAGAAATGCAACAACTTTAACATAAAACTAGGAAAAAGCAAACGGTAGTCTAATGAATTTATTCTTGAAACAGAAAGCATAAAACTTGGTCAAAACTCCATGTGCCCTGAATACCCGTTCTCAACAGTTAGCCACCTTGCATGTGAGAGTTTGAAGCATTTTCATAACCCCCTCTTGCTGCAAACTCCATGACACCCATTCTCTGCCTGAAATACACAAACTTTTCACGAGCTAATGCTTTAGTAAGAACATCTGCCAACTGCTTCTCGGTGCCACAAAACTCTAAACGAATTTGTTCCTGAGTAACCATATCACGTACAAAATGGTGTTTAAGTTCAATGTGTTTGGAACGACTGTGCTGAATAGGATTTTTGGTTAAGTCAATAGCAGATCGGCTGTCACAGTAAATAGCAGTTGCAGTGTCTTGAGGAATGCCTGTAGAAGCATGTTTTAGTAACTATAGATTAAATTCTATGTATCGGTGTACTAGGCTAGTACGCAGGAGGGTGTTCCTGCGTACTTAGCTTGTTCACCAGTTGGTCCTGCGTACTTAGTAAGTACGCAAGGCTTTTGCCTTGCGTACTTAGCAAGTACGCATGACCAATGCCCTGCGTACTTAGCCAAGTACGCAGGTAGTGTTCCTGCCCCTATAAATAGAAGACTTGTCTTCATTTGTAGGTGGAACTTCTGGAACAAGGTTGAGAGGTGTCCGGGTCGGGACGAGCTCTCCCGACCCCTGGACCGTGAGCTTAGATGAGAGATGTGTGCTCCTTCGGTATGTAGTCTGTAATACGGGATGACTTCTATGTTATGGATTACGTATCGTTTCATTATCTTTTGTTTATGTTCGTGTTTCTCTGTCTCGTTTCTTGGTTCCCACACAAATCACAAAACAGGTCCGTGTATCTCCGCTGCGCGACGAGGCTCCAGGGACCTACAAGTGGTATCAGAGCCTCGGTGTTCGTTGATTTGTGTTCCAGTTTCATGTTTTAGGGTTTTTGGAGCATTTCTGAGTTCTTACTTTTTGACCAAAAATCCTTAAATCCGAGTTTGTTATCACTTCATTTGGTGTTTGGAAGGCTAAGGGTTTGTTAGATGATGTTTTCTAAGCTTTTGAAAGCATTAATTTCTCAGATCCATCACTTTTTGAGCATTCTCCTAAAGATCCGTCAAGAACGCTGCTACTTTTTGTTAAGTACGCAAATTCAGCTTTTCTGCGTACTTACTAAGTACGCATGGGTTTTGCCCTGCGTACTTACTAAGTACGCAAGAGAAGTTGTCCTGCGTACTTGTTAAGTACGCATGAGTATTTGACTCTGCGTACTTAGCATGTACGCATGGGTTGACTTTGCGAACTTATCAAATACGCATGAGCACTTGGCTTTGCATATTTACTAAATACGCATGAACATCCTTTATGTGCGTATTTACTAAGTACGCATGAACTAGCATCTAGGATTCAAAAAAAAAATAAAAAAAAATGTACGCGTGTTTCGGGCCATTTTGGCGGGAAAACTTTCCTTGGCCGAATTTTTTAGGGATCATTTGTACGCGTGTTTCGGGCCATTTTTGAAAAGATAGTGATTTTGGTTTTTCCGGACCAAAATTTGTATACGATGTGGCTTGGCGAAACACGGACGAGATTTTTGTTGGATGATACCACTTGTCATACATTGTTTAAGTGTCCATACCTGAATAATGTGGGCTACGAGTATCCGGGATACTTATTTAATAGGGTATGAATGCTGAACTAATGGGAGCAATTGGGTTGTCATCGGCTAAAGGTCTCGTTCTATTTGTGAAGATGTGGCTGCTTTGGGTCTTTCGGAAAAATAATCATCTTGTTTAGGTATTCAAACCTGAATATGTAGGCTACGAGTATCTGGGATACTTCTTTAATAGGGGATGAATATTGGAACAACTTGAACCCAAGGATTTGCTGTTTTGGATCTTTGCAAAGGAATAAAAGAATAAAATCCTGGAGTTGGCTAGTTGTGCTTTTAGAGGATTTGAGTGAAGTGATGATGAAGCTGGTCATAGTTTACAGAGAAATGAGGGGGATAAAATCTAGTATTCATGAGACATTAAAGAGGTGGTGGAAAAGCCGTTGGTACTTCCTATATATATACCTCTTTAACGTAACATGGATCTCAACTGTGATTTCTCGTGTAAACTATATTTTTTGTGTTTGTTTATATCATGTGTTTTCAAGATGAAGCTGGATATTCGTTGGATTATTAGTTGAAGATGGAACCTTTTATCATTGGCCGATGGGATAGGAAACATACCCTTGTTTCTGGTCTAGTCAGATGGAGCTTAACCTGAAAGGGGATATTGGAAATGAACATCTTCGGGAATTTGGTTGACTCGTGAAGATACAGGATAGAGTTAAACACATCTGGTGTGAAGACTTAAGTTTATCTTACTGGAATTCCTATGGGAGCTGTTTAGTTTGATGCAGGTTATTGGAAATTCAAACTCTCTATCATATGCCAGTTGATTTGGAGATGTCTTAGTCTACTGATGTTACCTTGCGAGGAAGACGCGGTCAGACTCAGATTCCTAAGTCAAGTTGGAGGAAGCTACTGCTGA
Source organism: Smallanthus sonchifolius (assembly GCA_023525975.1). Classification (NCBI taxonomy): domain Eukaryota; kingdom Viridiplantae; phylum Streptophyta; class Magnoliopsida; order Asterales; family Asteraceae; genus Smallanthus; species Smallanthus sonchifolius. The sequence goes on along the minus strand of JAKNSE010000030.1, from coordinate 1,304,988 downwards.
GAGGATGAACTACAATGAGTTGCGTTGGGTTAGTTGGTTCTTATTGAAGCACTTGGTTTGGTCTACAATGAAAGCTACAGTTAAGAGGGAGTCGGGTTTGTCATCACTCGGCAACTGAAGACTGAAGTTTGAAGATTTGAAGATCTCAAGTGGAATGCCAGAAGATCAAGTCTCGCCAGAAGACACGTGATGTCATTAGTTTAGAGGGAGTCTGTTAGGACATTCTTTGTAAACTGATGATTATCAGTGTTAGTGATAGATAGAATTTGATGCTATAGTTAAGAGGGAGTCTGTAGAAGCATGTTTTAGTAACTATAGATTAAATTCTATGTATCGGTGTACTAGGCTAGTACGCAGGAGGGTGTTCCTGCGTACTTAGCTTGTTCACCAGTTGGTCTTGCGTACTTAGTAAGTACGCAAGGCTTTTGCCTTGCGTACTTAGCAAGTACGCATGACCAATGCCCTGCGTACTTAGCCAAGTACGCGGGTAGTGTTCCTGCCCCTATAAATAGAAGACTTGTCTTCATTTGTAGGTGGAACTTCAGGAACTAGGTTGAGAGGTGTCCGGGTCGGGATGAGCTCTCCCGACCCCTGGACCGTGAGCTTAGATGAGAGATATGTGATCCTTCGGTATGTAGTCTGTAATACGGGATGACTTCTATGTTATGGATTACGTATCGTTTCATTATCTTTTGTTTATGTTCGTGTTTCTCTGTCTCGTTTCTTGGTTCCCACACAAATCAAAGAATAGGTCCGTGTTATCTCCGCTGCGCGACGAGGCTCCCGGGACCTACAATGCCCAAATCAATGAGTATTCTTCGAAGCCAAATAGCTTGACAAGTAGCAGCAGTGGAAGCAACATACTCAGCTTAAGTACTTGAGAGGGCCACTGTGCTTTGCTTCTTTGAACTCCAAGTTACTACTCCACTCCCCAGTGTAAACACACTTGCTGAGATACTTTTCCTATCATCTATACTACTAGCCCAGTCGCTATCAGTGTAGCCAACTAGTTTGATAGGAACATCTTTTAAATACCAAATGCCAAATCCAGTAGTACCTGCAACATACCTCATAATTCTTCTAGCAGAACCAAAATGTAGTCTTGATGGGTCTTGCATAAACCTGGAAATTAAACTGACTGCAAATGCCAGATCATGCCTGGTATGGGTCAGATAAATGAGGCCCCCAACTATACTTCGAAACCTTTCTGCATTTGTTTGGTCTGCCATATCATCGTTGGAGAGCTTTTCATTCGAGTTCATGGGAGTATCTTCAACTTTGCATTCTTTCATGCAATACTTGCTCAACAAATTCTTTGCATATTTTTCTTGACAAAGGAAAACTCCATGTGCAGTTTGCTTGACTTCTAATCCCAGAAAGTACTTTAATAAACCCATGTCTGACATTTCAAATTCACTCTCCATTCCTCTCTTGAATTCCTCCATAAGTTGAGGTGATGAGCTTGTGTAAACAATATCATCCACATACAAACAAACATAGATCATGTCACCTGTTTCAATTCTCTTTACATACAAGGTTGGTTCACTGTAGCTTCGAGCATACCCATTTTGAAGAAAGTAACCATCAATTCTCGAATACCAAGCTCGTGGAGCTTGCATCAGTCCATATAGAGCTTTCTTTAATTGATAGACTTTCTCCTCGCATCCTTTCTTTTCAAAACCCTCTGGTTGTTGTACATAGATTTCTTCGGATAGTTCACCATTTAATAAGGCGGTCTTCACATCTAGTTGGAGAAGAGGCCACCCTCGTTGAGCTGCAACAGCTATCACCACCCGAATAGTTTCAAATCTCGCAACCGGAGCGAACGTTTCTTGGTAGTCAATTCCTTGCTTTTGAGAGTAACCTTTCACCACCAACCTGGCTTTGTACCTCATCACCTTCCCCTTATCATCAAGTTTTGTTTTGTAAAGCCACTTTAAGCCAACAATATTTCTTCCCGGTGGTCGGCTTACAAGCTCCCATGTATCATGTTTTTATATGGCTTCAAGTTCATTGATCATGGCATCATACCATTCCTTTTTAGAGACTGCCCCCTGAAAATAGGTGGGATCGGAAATACCGAGGGCAAACAGTTGAGTTTCTTCATCCGAAATTCCATCACCCATGTGATAATCATTCATCCATGCAGGAGGCTTAGTGACCCTAAGAGATGACTCCAAGGTAATAGGTGGGGTGTTATGAGTAGGTTCAAGGTTATGGGTCAAAGTAGAACTTGATGAGTGAGGTAGGTCATGGGTAGTGCAAGTACTATCAGTAATGGGAGTAGGTGATAAAGAAATGTCATTTGTTTGCACATGGGTGTCAGGAAAAGGGTCATTGAAATAAGTAACTTTAGAGGGCCTTTTTGAATAGTCACTGTCATCCCATTTCCAGCAAGCATCTTCCAAGAAAGTGACATTTCTTTTGACTTGAAATTTCTTGGTTGATGGGTTGTATAGCCTATACCCCCTGCTTTCTTCAGAATACCCAATAAAGATGCATTTTTCTGACCTATCATCCAACTTTCGTCTCTGATGAACTGGAATATGCCCATATGCAATGCATCCAAATATTTTTAGATGATGTACAGAAGGCTTACTGCAGCTCCATGCTTCTATAGGGGTTTTAAATTGAACTGATTTTGTGGGAGCTCTATTTATCAAATAAATTGCAGTTGCAACCCCCTCTGCCTAAAGATAATTAGGCAGTCCTTTTTCTTTCAACATACTACGTGTCATCCCCATGACCGTTCTGTTTTTTCTTTCAACTACCCCATTGTGTTGGGGTGTGAATGGAACTGTGAGTTCACGTTTAATCCCATTGTTGTCACAGAAGAGATTAAATTCATTTGAACAAAACTCTCCCCCCTGTCAGTTCTTAAAACTTTGATAGAACATTCAGCTTCTTTTTCAATCATTACCTTGAAACTTTTAAATTTTTCGAAAGCTTGTGATTTCCTTTTTAGAAAGTACACCCAACACATACGAGTGAAATCATCAATAAACAACAGATAATATAGGCTGCCACCCAAGCTTTCAACTTGCATTTCACCACAGAGGTCAGCATGAACCAGTTTAAGTTTTTTGGTGGTATGCCACGAGGTTGAATCATATGGTAACTGGTGTTGTTTCCTGAGTATGCAGCCCTCACAAGTAAGGACTGCTTTCATACTTGGGAGAGCACGAACCATACCATTATGTGATAATTTATGCAGTCCTTCAAAATGATAATGTCCATACCTCAAATGCCACAACATAGTATCCGTATCACGACCGGTAGGTGGAGGTATATAGAAGCTTACATCTTTGGTAGCATCAAACAGGGACATGTTGTTGCTCAAAACTTTAATTCTAGTTGACTCACCATCTCGTTTGTTTCTGATTAAACACATACCATCATCAAAGATGATTGCATATCCCTTCTTCATTAGTTGTCCCACACTGAGCAGATTGTACTCGAGTCTAGGTATATAATAAACATCATCAAGCAATTTCACCTTTCCACTCTGTAAATTGATCTTTACGGTTCCCTTTCCTTCAACCTGCAACTTTTTCTTGTCTCCCAGATTGACCTCCAGTTTAAATGACTCATTAAGATGGGTGAAACTTGTCTTAATACCTGTCATATGATTGGAACAGACAGAGTCAATAAACCAGAGAAAGTTAGGATTTGCTTCCCGGGTTGAAAGTTCATCACTTGTAAGCATCATGAACAGTTGTTGTTCCTCTGTCACCGGAGTGGCTTCCACATTTGTTGCAACGGCGTCATCAGCAGCTAACTGGACTTGAGAGTCCTCATTATACCAACAGTCTTTTTTAAGGTGCCCGAATTTATTGCAAACGTTACATTGGGCTACCTTGTTTCGATCAAAGACACGACCTCGTCCTATCCCCCTGAAGGAACCTCGTCCACGGCTTCGTTGTGACGTTCCAGGTGAACTTCTGTTGAAATTCTGGAATACTTGAAGTGCTTGTTCTTCAACCTTTTCACCTTTGTCTTTTTCTTTTAGTCTGCTGTTTAGTCTGGCCTCCTGGGATTGTAGTGATCCCATTAGTTTCACCGGGGAGAGTTTGGTAAGGTCAAAAGAGACTTTAATGGAGGGAACTATATAGTCAAACCGAGGAGTAAGGCTGCGTAAAACCTTTTCCACAATGGTTTGGTCAGGAATAACCTCACCATAGGAACATTTCTGGCTTACAATAGCCATTACTCGGGAGAAATAGTCCCCAATCTGTTCATCTTCTTGCATAGAGAGATTTTCAAAATTTCTCCTTAGTCCTTGAAGCTTAATTGCCTTTACTTGGTCATCACCTTGGAATTCCATCTTCAAGGTGTCCCACGTTTCTTTTGCAGTAGTATAAGCAGCGATTCTGGAGAACAATTGATCGTGGACCGCTTGTTGAATGATAGCCATGGCGTGTGCATCTTACTTGACAGTTGCCCTAAGGCGGGTTTGATCAGTATCACTCATATTGACTCCGGACTCAACAAGATCCCACAGATCACGAGATCTGAGAATGGTCTTCATTCTGATACACCAGAATTCGTAGCCGTCCCCTTTGAAGATGGGGATCGGTGTTGGTTGGGTTGGTAGTGCACTGGTTGGTTCAACCATGGGTGTTCTTATCGGAAGAGAGAGATAGTGAAAGACCTGTGCTCTGATACCACTGAAGGTTTCAGAGTAATAAGCAGCGAAAGATAACTTGAGCACAAACAAGAAGAAAGAGAATGGGATTTTCGTATTATTTTCATATGAATAAGAACACAGGAGTACAACCTTTTTATAGCAAAAGAAATGCAACAACTTTAACATAAAACTAGGAAAAAGCAAACGGTAGTCTAATGACTTTATTCTTGAAACAGAAAGCATAAAATTTGGTCAAAACTCCATGTGCCCTGAATACCCGTTCTCAACAGTTAGCCACCTTGCATGTGAGAGTTTAAAGCATTTTCATCAGTTTCCGACTTATGCTTGCGGACTGCTACAGCGATATAGCATCAACGATATGAGAGAGATTCCGTCACCGAGCGCCTGGTGAATACGCATCACCACTCTTGTGTGCCGATAAAAGGTGAATCACCTACAACGATTTGTCGGTATTCAATGGAGGCGATATGGTGAGGTCCGAAAGGTAATCGTTAACCACCTCCTTATCGTTATCTCCTTCACCGACAGGGTTGGAATGGTTGAGGTATGGCGACCGATGTCGAGTTTGATTTTGGGACTGAGCAGCGAAAAAGAAGATAGTAATCGGGGAGTTTTATTATAGATTTAGTTAGTCAACATATTTGTTATTTTGCTTGAATATATTTTCATTGTTTACGATTTGTACTCCCAGAATCAAAACAAAAATCCTTTGTAATATTTCAAATGGCAGTAAATAAGTAATTGAAAGCTAATATAGAAAGTAATTGAATGGAAATTTATTACCTGTCTACGGTTTCGAACTTTCCATAGCATAAGTGCAGAACCCATTTTCTCCCTTTTTTCGTTTTTTTTTTCTCTTCACTATCAGAGACGGTTTATGTTTGTTGAGGTTCCCTGTCTTCTGAATCTGGATCTTTCCACTTGCCATTCGTTCTCTTTAATCCGTCTGGTGTAGAATGACAGGCTTGGTGGATCTTGATGGGTTACGCTAATTCAAAGATGGAAGTGGAGAGTATTAGAGAAGAATTAAAAGAGAACGGGTTTTAGAGAGAGCAATCGTGCTGATAACGTGAAAAGAAATAAAGAGAAAGTGGAAGAGGAAAACTGATTCTATTGATATTATATTTCATCTATACATTACATTATATAGAGTTACAATAGGAAAAACCCTAAAGCCCATTACATATTGGGCTGGGCTTAAAATAGTCTGCATTTATAACAATTTTCTATAATTTCTTTTTATAAAGCGTTTTTTGTTTAAAAAAATAGGTTTGTTTATAAAATATTTTTTTCATTCCTTTTATAAAATATTTTTAAAAATAATCATATAAAATTTCTACAATTTGTATTAAAAACTATGTAACATGTTATAAATATGTAATATTTAAATATTTATTACTAAGTATATATCATTACATTTATTCAACCCGTGTAATAAATCGGGTTTCTAACTTAGTGTGTTTATAAACGAAGGTTTAGGATTCAACGAATTTTGAATCCAAATTTAGCATAGCCGGTTAGGACACTTTTAAAATAAAAAAAAATACATTAGTTTTAATATTTTTTTAAAAAAACACATTACTTTTAGTAAAAAATTCTATTAAAAAAAAGTGTACTTTTGCTAATACTATATTAACTTGGTCAATCTGACCAAAGTACTGGTGGAGGGAAAATAGTTTTGGACATAGTCAAAGGTGGTGCATTCGATAATGCTACACGTGTCACCGTATGTACGTGTCAACACAAAACACCCCAGCTTTGCATGCACGGTCAACAAGACTTGGATTCAAAAGCGCTCACTTTTGCCACTATGTGAAGGGAGGGCGACGGGGTTCAGCAGCAGCAAGAAGTGGTTATTAGAAGGATACAGGAAGGTGGTGGGTGGTTTGATGAACCCAAAACACAAGAGGTTTGGTGTACTGGAAGAACACCCGGTGGGTCAGGACCATGCTCAAGCGGCGGTCGAATCGCATCAAACCTTAAAAGATAACATCAAATCTCTCAAAAAAGAGAGCAAGATCTATAGATGGAACCCTGATCATCCCTCCCAGAAACCCTTTCTTAAATCCTACTTTATTGATCTTTCCAACTGTGGCCCCATGGTACACAACAGAGTTTTTTCGATTTATATATAGGGGTTAACCATTTTGGTTTGAAGGTGATTTTAAATTTGATTTGGTTAGCTGTCAATCCGCTATAGCCGGCTAATCTATTTAGCTGGCTAATCTATTAAGCCGACTCAGCCGGCCACGTGTCGACTTGTCATTGGTCCGTACTCTGTAAAAGTGAATGTGGACAAGTAAATTTATGCCGGCTAAGCCTAGCCGGTTTAGCCGGCTATTTTCTCACAATGTCCATGAAATAGCCGGCTAAATACGCATGTGCATTTTTGATAACTTTTTTGATCAAATGTCCATTTTGTTATTTTTCTCTTAAAAAAAAAGTAATTGTATTTATTTTTTTACATTTTAATAATTTATTTATATATAATTTGATTTTCTCTGATAACCTATACATTTAACTTCCTTTTAACTCTAATAAATAAATACACCGTTTTATTTAGTTTGTTTTGTACATTCTGATACACCGTTTTATTTAGTTTGTTTTGTACATTCTGATATAGTTCTTTTTAAAGCGAATCTTTTATTCGTTACGGACTAAGAAATATTTTATTTTTGTAAATAACGCTTGGTTTTAATAAAATTTATTTATTTTGTAAATAATTTGGTTTTAATAAAATTTATATTGAAATATAAAAAAAATATTAACAGTATATTTGAACTTTTAGACAAAATTAAATACTACAAATTATTAAAAGAATATTAAATTATATGTTAAAATTATTGAAATAAAATAAGAAAAATAAATGTAGTTGCTTTCAAGTAGCAAATTTAGGCATTTTCCGAGTAGATGCCCTACTAACCAAATCAATTTCAAAATTCATCAATAAACCAAAATCAATTTCGAAATTCATCAATAAACCAAAATGGTTTTTCTAAACCCATAGACATCGAAAAAATTTATACACAACACCGTTATATTCATAATTTTGTTCTAAATGTTGCAATTCCATAATTCTTGAATTTGTTTCAGGTTTTAGATGCACTACAGAAAATAAAATCAGAAGATGATTCAACATTGAGTTATAGAAGATCATGTAGAGAAGGAATATGTGGGTCTTGTGCCATGAACATTGATGGGACTAACACAGTCGCATGTTTAAAGCCAATTGATACAAACACCAGTAAGGCCACATACATTACTCCTTTGCCACATATGCATGTGATCAAAGATCTTGTTGTTGATCTCACAAACTTCTACCAACAATATAAGTATGAAATTTGATCCTTTTGGTTTAACTGTGTTGGTTACTATTCATAAATAGTTGCTAATGATGTTTAAGCAAATGTTTGTGATGAATGTTTGTAGATCTATTGAGCCACGGTTGAAGACTAAGAAGCCTCCACCAGATGGAAAAGAATACAAGCAAACACCTTTAGAAAGAAAGAAACTTGATGGTTTATATGAGTGCATATTGTGTGCTTGTTGTAGTACTTCTTGCCCGTCCTATTGGTGGAACCCGGAGGAGTTCGACGGGCCTGCAGCGTTGCTGCACTCGCATCGCTGGATCTCTGACAGGTAATATCCTAATATAGTAATATCCACCTAGACACTACTAGAAAACAGTCGGATTTCCGATGAAAGTATGCGACCAAAACGGGTAGTTAATTTATTAATTGGTCTCGTATGCTAGTTTGATTTAATACATTGTGCTTGGCAGCCGTGATGACTACACGGAAGAGAGATTGCAGGCGCTTACGGAGAATGACAAACGTTTGTACCGATGTAGAACTATAAAGAATTGTACTGCCACGTGTCCCAAAAGCTTAAATCCAGCACGTGCTATTCGTCAAATGGAGGCTATGAAGTCAAGGAACCCATTTTCTGCTCGTGTAGCTGAGACAATATGATCGATGTTTGTGTACGTTTTTTTTAATCTTTGTAGTGGTTGTATGAACGAAGTTATGAAGCTATGCGTGGGTCTCTTTTCTTGACATTAAGATTGAGTTTCTCTTTACATGGTTTTTGACACGATTGTTTGTTAATTAATGGTTTTGGTTGGTGTGAAAAACCTTTTAATGACACAAACTGTTTTGAACTCTTAACAACACTAGTTCTACAATTGAGAGAAACCCTCAATATATAGGGAAAAAAAATTAGAAACCCTAGAGATACCTACAGGGGCGAAGGTTAGTTGGGGCTGGAGTGGACCCCGGTCCACCCCGATTTTTCGCTCAGAAGTGTAAATATATACGTATTCGGTCGATTTTTCGCTCAATAGTGTTAATTTATATGTATTCGGGTGAAAATTTTATAGTTCTGGCCCCCCTCTGATAGGGAAAAAAAATCCCGACCCCCACGGGGTCTTCTTCAAGCTTCGCCACTGGATACCTATATATATGGGTTAAACCTGACTAAATATACCAGCATTATAATTAATACCCCTCGATCCTTAAGTTGGAGTGATATTATTAATAATAATGCATACATATCTCCCCTTATTTTGAATATTTTGTTGTTGTAAATTCATCGATTTAAACACTCCTTTGTGTTTTATTTGAATATTTCAGTTCCCGGTGGGAACTTGGGGATTTTGGTGAAAAACTGAAGGGTAGGAGAAAATCCGGAAGAAAAAAGTTTCTTACAAGGCCGTGTCAATATCTAATACGGTCGTGTGAGCCAAACATTGTCTAGAACAATGCAAGGATTGCTGATCAGACGGTCCACACGGCCGTGACACTTTTCGACACGGCCGTGTTCGACCCCAGAGTTGGGTTTTATACCCAATATTCGTTCCTTTGCAAGGAATTCCACTTTTGACCAAAAACCCTAGTACTCTCAACCTCATTGGGCGATTTTGGACAGATCTTGGAAGATTGAAGATCAAGAACTTGAAGGAGATTCTAACTTCACATAACCCACCGCTTCTCATTTTCTTGGTTTGGTTACTAGATCTATCTATTTGCATCCATGTTCTTGAGTTTGGTTATGGTTTTTGTAAGCCTTATGAGCTAAACTCATATTATCACTTGGATTAGATGATACTTAGCTTGCTTTAACAACTTGTACACAACTCTTGGTGTTTATTATGTTAAATTTATGATGAAGCTTGATTATTCTTCAAGGAATGTGTGTGTTTGTTCTAGTTTGATGAAATAGTTAACCTTCTGGGTGTTGTAACCACATTATGTTGGAAAATCATGTGTGTTATAGCACTTATTCACATATTTGCATATTGTGTGTGTATTTGTGTGGCATTTAGCTAGGAATTGTGAAATAAGGTTGGTTATTTAGTAAGATTGGATAAATGTGCACTCGTATGCTTATGCTTGAGAAAATCATGGCGTATGTTATGTATCTCTCATGTAATTGGTTATGAAGTTCTATGGTTTAGTAACATAAACTCTTAGGTTTTATAATCGTGGTGTGATATTCATGAGTTGAAGGATAGTTATAACTTTGTCTACTTTACGCATATTGAGGTGGTTATCATGTGTTTATTGTGTTAACTTTTCAAAGATTTGTGGAACTTGGTAACCCTGATGGGAGTTTTGTTCATCATTAACTTTGATATAATTGTACCATTAGTTCTTCTTTGCATAACTTTAGGAATCGTTCTAGCTTTCCGGAAAGTTATATGATTTGGTAACCTTAACGGGAGTCTAATCTATATTTATGTATCATGTGTACGAATGATCTCACCTTGAGTTTAAGCTTGTTGTCATTGTTTTGCTAAGTGGATTCGAAGTCCGAGTGATATCTTCCTGGAACAGGAAAGGAATATGGATCAGGGACACCGAGATAGGAGCATAAAACTGGATTAGAGACACCGGAACAGGATCACAAGCACGAAAACCGAACAGGATCACACGTAGGAAAACCAGAACAAGATCACGGGTACAAAACAAGCAGCATCAGACATGATTATGTGAACAAAATTTTTCCGGTGGGGAAATAGTACTTCCTACAGACGAACAATACTTCTGGCAGGAAAACAATACTTTCGACCGGTGAACAGTACTTTCTGCGAGTGAGTAGTGTTTCCCGACGATGAACAAGTTTCTGACAATGAACAGTAATTCCGATGGTGAAAAGTAATTTCCGGCAAGTGAAACTGGTTTCTCCAAAGAACAAGAAAAAGAACCGTTAACTAAAACTTGGAAGGAACATGACACACGTCGCCCTGTCTAGAGTTAGGGTTTGTGTCGTAACTAAAGTCTTAGCTCTAACATCATGTAAAAAAGATTAGAATTAATATTTAACTAAATGCTATAATTACAATAAAGGGAACCGTTAATATATAGGGGCAATTTCATATATACCCCTAGAAACTGGGAAAATATCATATATACCCAACTAAAATAAAAAATATCATATATACTCTTACAAACATGTAAAAATATCATATATACCAATTTCATTAAAAACAATTAAAGAAATGATCATTTTACCCTTATTTTTCTAAAATTTTAAAATTTCATATTAACCCATTTTTAACTATAAAATTTCACATTTAATCATTTTTAACTTCAAAACTTTTTTACACACAAAGAATAATTTTCTCAAAATTTTATATTTAACTTTCTCGCTTTCTTTCATAATTTACCAATTTTCTTTTATAACATTTATAAATCATATATGGAGGAACCCGTTTTTCTTTTATAACGTACAACTATATAATGACTGTCGTCAAGTAAAAAAAATAGGTTATAAAAAATTAGGTAAAAATCATTTAGATTAGTGTAAAAATCATTTAGATTAGGTAAAAAGTCAATTAAGTTGGGTTACCTATGAGATTAAACTAAAATCATGTAAATTGGGTTATACATAGTTATAAAAAAAATCATATAATAGATATAGGGGTAGAATGTCCATAAAGTAAAAAATTATTTAATCAGGTATATATGATAAGTTTTGTTTTGGTTGGAAATATATGATATTTACCTATTTTTGTAAGGTGTATATGAAATTCTCCCTAATTATATAGATAAAAGAAAACTAAAAAACCCTAGAGATACCTATATTGAGCTTGTATGCTAAACATAATTAAACCCTAATAATATATTAGTAATTATAATTAACATTTTGTCAGCGTTTTGAAACCCGGAACGGACCGGCCGGTCGAACCGGGAACTTGAGGCTTGGCCGATCCAGTTATACGTGTTGAAACGGTCCTACAGTGACTTGGTGGTTGGACCGGAAACCCGGTGGTCGGACCATTTGGCTATTTTTTTTTAAATTTTTTTTATCTAATTTAAGTATTTTGGATTCATATTTCTTAGCTAATTGTTAGTTTAAAATTATTGAAATTGACTTGTTGGTGGTTTTTGAATGATTAATGGTTATTTGGATTGGTTTATTTTTATAATATTTATGACGTCGTCCGGTTCTTAATTTCGGTCCGACCGTCCGACCAGTGGACCGGTAGAAATATCGGTTCGACGTCCGGTCCGATTATGAAAACATTGCATTTTGTATCAATCGTATAACTCAAAATCATTTACTTTAGTTTTCTTGATAAAAATAAATATAAAACTTAAAACCTACCTAATCTAATATTTTGTCAATTTTATCCGAATACAAAACAAAGTAAAATTGAACTTTGTATTTTAACAATCAACGAATATTAATATCCAACCACCACAATCATGTTGGATCGTATAATAATGTGTGATTTTCTGATGTCAACAATTTTGGGCTGAAATAAGTAAACATTGGACAGCTACGCCTAGTTTCATATGCTCTTTAATTCCCTTAATGATCCTTAATTTCCACCGAGTACTCTTTAGACCAGGCCACATTCGATATTAAAGGTGCTTGTGATCGGACTACCGAGTGTCATATTCTATTCTTATGCACACAATGACCAATTGGTCAAACCTTCTGCCAGAGATTCTGCATGAGATCGCTGGAAAGTTGAACTTTTATGAAGATTTCATCAACTTTCTTTGTGTTTGCAGTTCATGGAGGTCTTCTGCCACCGCAACCCCAAGACTTGATTCGACATCAACATCTTCTTCCTTCTCGGTTTCCCATGTTAATGCTTGCAGGATCCATAACAGAAGAAGATGATGAACAAGATTGCCGGAGTTTCTTTCTTCTTTCGAGTGCCATGATGCGTAAGGTGAAACTACCCGAGGCTTGCTGGCAGCTATGCCTGTCGAGCCACGGGTGGTTGCTGACTACTGGAGAAGAAGAATTCTCCGCGAAGCTCATTCATCCACTTTCACGAACTCAAATCGATCTACCGCAACTTTATATGTTCCACGAGTTATATTTTGATCAACACGAGTGGATGTACTACCGGCATTTCATGAGGAGAGTCGTTTTCACGTCACCAAACCCTAATGTATTATCTCAACTAGACCCCTATTTTCGTGTTATCATCATTTGGGGAGAAACTTTAGGGTTCTGTAGGCTCGGGGACGTGTCGTGGACTCGTATAAACAGTTGGGAAGGAAATCTTTTTGATGTAACGTATCATAATATACGAAAGCGCCTATATGTAATGGCCACCATGGGAACAATCTACGAATGCGACATTCTAAATAACGATGTATCGCGCACAACCCCTTTAACTTTGTGTCGATTGTCGACGTTTCCAGGGAAAGAGTTTGGCTGTTTGTGCCTCCCATCGGCTTATCTCCTCGAATGGGGTTGCGATAGTTTGCTAATGATTACACGCGAACGTAAGCATTACAAGAAAGATGATGATGAGTACAGCCGTTGTGGACCGTATAGTACTAAGAGTTTTCAATGTATTGTGTTGAGTTTAGATGATGGCAAGTGGTCGAAGATCACGAGTTTGGGGGACAAAGCGGTCTTTTTGGGTTTCAATTCATCGTTTGCGACTAATGCTGGTAGAGGCATGAAACCTGATTGTATCTACTTCACGGATGATCATTATGAACCTTACCTTGATCTGCCAGATGGAGGTGGAGGAGATGTTGGAGTTTACCATATGTTTGATGGTAGCATAGAAGCCATGTTCGATTCGCAAGAATCCGTTTTTAGGGGTAGTCCTCCTCTATGGCTTCAAACAAGCAATGATTAAGGCAATTTAGTTGTTTGCAAGTAGGTTGTTAACAAGATGAAGTTTTATCGATTTCGCAAAGTTGGAGCACAAGAAACAAGTTCCAACCTATAATAAGCCAAGATTGACCTTATAATCATCGGCCCAACTCAAACTTGTTTTTAGCTTTACTAGTCTTAATTAAAAATACATTTACTATATATATGTTCTCGAGCTATTCTAAACCTAGTCTACATATATTAAATAAAAAGTTGTTTTGTAGAAGTTATGAAGTAGACATATGGCTGAGGAAATCAATTACTAAACTAAAGTTGATGACAAATTCTTAATTAACCTTTTTAAAGGCGGCGTATATTAAAGAAAGAAAAAGAGCAGTACATCAAAAGATTACTGACTCGACTATAAAAAAAAAATAAGTTGTCGTTTAAAGGCCCTTAATTTTTTATCTTTTTTACAACAACTTATTTAAAAAAAACAGTTAGTTACGTATAAGTTGCTTAATTATATATTTATATATATATATATATATACTAGGTTAGAACCCTTGTCTATACACGGGTGAAAAATATCAATACATAAAATTCTTAAATATTTACGTATATATTTTACATGTGTAAAAATGTATTACATATACTAAGGATACAAAACAAAATTCAAAATATGTAAAAATTAATATATAATTGGGTTTCGAAAATACGTTAATTACTATTTAATATAATTTGACTTTCATTACTATTTGATTGAAAATAAAAGTTAAATAATTAGATTTCAATGTTTATTATAATAAGGGATAATTTAAAATAAATGTGTTTTATTAGTATAATTAGTATTTCTTTAAAAATATATTATTATTAAAAGATATAGGTGTATTTAATATGAGAGAGAGGCGGAAAAAAAATGATAAGAATAAATATGGAGGCGACACGTGACATGAAAAAACCTTTATTTATTATATAACATAGATGTATATATATATGTTACGTAATTATCTCTCCACTTCATATTAGCCAAACTCAAGCATGTATCAAAAGGCTCATCGAGCTATACATAGACTAAAGTTGGAGTTTATTCAAAGTACTCGATTTGAGCTCAAGATCAACTTGCCTCTTTTGAAACCCAATGTATATGGGCTACTTAGTTCTATAAGCTCTTTTGAAACCCAAGATATACCGGCTTCTTAATTATATACGCATATAAGAGACTAGTGGAAATTTGCGTGCGATGGTGATTTTCTTCTTGCCAAATTATAATGCATCGTAAGGCCTTATTACTTACCTCGTTTTTATGGGTTTTAAGTGTGGCATGCTCATAAGGATATTTAGGGTTAAGGAGGCACCCTCGGGTAACCCCATGCGGGTTCACGGGTAGCTCGGCTACACCGCCGCCTATAAAGCGGGTAGTGCCACGGGTTGGCTTTTGCGGGTATAAGTACCCGAGTACAAATCTTGAAACTTGATGGGTTTAAACGGCTATAATGCCGTTGGGGCATTTAAAACAAAAAAAAAACTTTTTTTTACCTTTACAAATACAATACAATTATACCATATTTTTCACACCAAAAAACTTTCCTTCAACTCTTTTTCTACTCAAAACCGTCTACAATGGATCGTGAATTGTTGATTCCTCCCGATTCATCCAATGACTTCGAGTTGCTATTTCCTCACGATAGCGGGTCTAGTAGTCTTCAATTTCTCACGGATATTGTCGCCCAAGCCGAACAAGAAGACACGGCAACCTCTAAAAAAAGATATGTGCCACGTGATCGTGAACAAGCCCTCGAAACTCTAATGAAAGATTATTTCGTCGACGAAAATCCAAAATTTGATAAAGGTACGTTTCGTGAAAGATTTCGGATGTCAAAAAGTTTATTTTTAAATTTTTTTGCAGATATAGAATCAAAATTTGAATGGTTCCAAGAGGGCGTAGACGGGAGGATGAAAAAGAGTTTCGTGGCGTTACAAAAATGCACATCTGCGGTCAAGCAACTCGCAACCGGTAATCCTCTCGACGAATACGATGAGTATTTAAGTATTGCTTGTAGGACTTCACGTGAATGCATAGAATATTTTTGTAATGCCATAGTTCAACTACACGGCAAAGAGTTCTTATGCAGACCGACAAGCCACGACGTTGAACTTTTGTACAACTTGTATGAAGAAAAACATGGTATTCCGGGTATGCTCGGTAGCATCGATTGTACACATTTCGTTTGGAGAATGTGTCCGACCAGGCTACGTGGACAATATATGAGAGGTGGTCACCAATACCTGACGATCATGCTCGAAGCGGTGGCTTTTAATGATTTGTGCTTTTGGCATGCGTTCTGTGGTCCGCCCGGCTCAAACAACGACATCAATGTTCTCCAACAATCTCTATTATTTACCGACGAGCAACTTGGAACCGCACCAAAATGTCCATTTCATGTCAACGGGCGAGAATACAAACGTGGATACTATCTTACCGATGGTATATACCCTACTTGGTCTACCTTTATGAAATCGTTCGCCTATCTAACCGATCCAAAGGAAAAGAAGTTTAAAAAGGTGCAAGAGTAGGCAAGAAAAGACGTCGAGCGAGCTTTCAGTGTTTTAAAAGCTAAATGGGGCATACTTAGGCGACCCGCCCGCTATCGTAAGCCGGAAAAGATTAGGAATGTGGTGTATGCGTGTATGTTACTCCACAATACGATCATAAAAAATGACGAAAAAACAATATCACCGGTCTACATTAGGGATCCTCCGACCAATCCTGTTATAGACGATAATGTCCTTTCAGAGTTGCACGATGCGAGTGCACATTTTAGACTACGATTTGATCTTGTGGAACATATTGATAGCACGATACATTCGGACGAAGAGTAGTTTGAGTTTATGTTATTTTACTTTATATTATGTAATTTAATTTTTATTTTATGTAATTTTTTTTATTTCTTGTTATTTTTATTTTATTGAATAAATGAAATTAGTTTTATATATATTAGTTTTAATTTAAAAAATGAAAAAATAAAAAATAAAAAATGAGGGTATTAGGGTTGTGTCCCCATCACTTTAGGGTATTAGGGTAGCATTTGGGTAAAAGTGAGATGACACACCCTTATTGGTTGGTTTTGTTAGGGTACTTTTTGGGTGAGGGTTGTTATCCCCTTCACCCTTACAAGGGTATATCTACTATTATAAGAAAAAGAAAAGCTCTTTCTTTAGGCCCTTAAAATTTAAGGGTGCCCAAAATTATTCTAATTAAGGTTTAGAGTTTTGACCATGAGGTGCAATGATATTTGATTCACCTTTTCAATCTTTATTTTTGGAGTGCCATATACTGAGATTCGGGAAGGTTCAACCCGATTCATTGAATTTGATAAACATCGTGCACAAATTCATCTATATCTATAGTATATAATAAATAAAGGTTTTTCATGCTACGTGTCGCCTTCACATTCATTGTCATCATTTTTTTCCCGGCTCTCTCTCTTATTAAATACACATCTATCTTTTAACAATAAAATATATTTTTAAAGAAAATACTAATCTTTATATTAATAAATCTCCTGACATATTTTGACGAGTGTATGGATTAACAGATTATATTGTATTCCACGGGTTTATTCAACATGTGTAAAACACGAGTTTTTAAAAAATAAATTTTTTATTACTTAGTATATAGTATTATATTTATTCAACCCGTGTAATACACGAGATTTAAACTAGTTTGTTAATATAAAAATCTATATAGGAAGTTTTTAATATATTTGTTAATATAATTAATTACAAATAAAGAAAACCAATAAACAAATTCAATTTAAGTATTAAAAATATCTTCTTAGTAATGTAATTATTAAAAAAGAAATTGTTGCATTTTGTAATTTAACTAGAAATTCGTAATTAAGTTCCTTATAAATCTAAAATTTAATTATTTTATTCTTTTTCAATATTAAATTAAATTAAAAAAAGAAAATAACGTGAGGGTGTGGAGATGTGGAAATATGTGGGTACTCCCCTTAACCTTAGGGTTAGTTACTTGTTCTTTAAGATTGCACACTAACTTACTTAAATCTGGAGGTAAAATTTCATACGGACAAGCTGAGACGTTGCACCCAGAGACTCTTGCGTCCATGGTGGTGAATGGGTCATCCTAGCGATCTTGAACCCTCCCAATCTACAATGCTAACAAAAATCTAGCTCCACCACTCAACACCAGACACATGACAGCTATAGGATACCTAAAACATCTAATATATTTATATATGCTTTAGACTTGGGCATTACACAAAGTACTAAGACAGTAAGTGATTCTTCCTGAATATCTCGAAGATTTGTTTTGATTTGTTATAAATTTTGATTACTTTTTAACAACCCTTCCAAAATTGGTGATTATATATTGAATTTTTTAGGTGTGTTTTCCTACGTGTTTTTAATTTATTTCTTTTTATGTACTTGTTAAATGATGGCATGAAACAAAAACAAATGTATTGACATAGAAGTCCACTACAGTATATTGCATTTAATATGAAGAATGTGCTTTAAGTTTGTGATGAGTCCCTTTCCAAAATACAATGAGCAAAGAGTAGTATACATTATCAACATTCCACGATTGAAGATAAGCGGATTGAATTTACTAAGTTTTTAAGGATTTCAAGTAACTAGAAATCATGCTATATGTTATAAGAGATACAAAGTCTAGTATATATGTAAGAATTTTCTTTTTTCACAAATAAAGATTTGTTGTTGTTATATATAGTTGTATTCATGAGTTTCGAATGATCACAAAACCCATTCGAACACGCATTTTTGTGAAGATTCACAATGGTTCATTTTTAACTGTAGAAAACTAAAGGGGCTGAATAGTTTTCCTTTTTAAAAATTTCTTCTTTTAACTGTTTATGCATGGAAGAACAATTGTTATATGTAAGAAATAAATAAATAGACAGGTATATAAAGAGTTTAGTGATAGAAAGACAAAACCAATTTATAAAGGTTCAAGTGTATGTTAACAAATCCAATCTACGTCCTCTCCCGGATGCTCCAATCAAGAGTTTTCTCCACTAGTCGTCTCCCTTAAATGGGAGGGATCACCGGTATATGAACATCTCACTAATTAGAAGGTAGTGATAACCTTCTACACCGTCTCACTAGTTAAAGGTAGTGATCACCTTCTTCAACATGCTATGTCAAGATAGTGGTCTTTACACTCTTCATTATGTCAAGATAGTAATTTCCTACAACTCTACACTATATTAAGATAATGTTTATCCTCATAAACAACTCATACAACAAATGTAATGAGTTCCCCTTACAAGTTTCTCACAAAGTAGTGCTAACAAATAACATTATATTACAATATAAAAATAATGATGAAGCTCATGGAAGTTATAACACAAATCTTCTTTTTTGTTTTTTAGTGTAAAGCTTGGACAAGTCCTCAATTTATAGACAAAAAGCAAAGATAAAAAGTCTCTTGGACTGCCCAGGACGTAGTCGACTGTGGACATCCACGTAGACTTTTTGGTCTACAATTTGAATGTTGTAAGTTGTCTAATTTTACAATCTAAATTCGTATCCATTAATATGTCTGCAAATGTTACTTATTCAAAAGATTTATTTGACCTCAAACTTAAAATGTAAGATCTTATACAAGAATGAAAAGATCACCTTTTGTATTTTAGAAAGTATGGAAGATGCTTACCACTTTGGTTTTGACATTAATCCATTTCAAGTATAGTTGTGTCTTCTATGTTCAATGTTAAGATTTTACCTCACATAGAAGATTCACCTACTTGAATTCAAAATTAAAACTCGAATTTGAAATTCAAATTAATACTCGACACTTATTTATAAAGATTTCATATTTAAAAAAGCATTGTCAAGTTCTATAAAATATTTTAAGGAAATAACTATTGTTTTATAAAAAATATATTTCTTATAAACATAGGATTAATTTAGAAAACCTTTTTAATTGTTTGATCTTTCTCATTCAATCATCATTCTCATTCAATCATCATGTTACCGTTGTTGTTCTTGTCCTCATTGCAAGTGTGAAATACCCTACTCTTTTTTTTCTTCTTTTTTTAAATATCAGAGTCAGCGGAATTCGATGCAAGTTTTTCAAAAACCTTATCACCGTTGGTAACAAAGGTACTTTTATTATATAAAATATTGTTTTACAAATAATAATTGAAAAACATAATTCTAGTTCTAGGGATTCCTAGCTCCGACAGGCCACATCCTTGGAAGCTTTAATCATTCCGAGTGTTTTTCCCTACAGTGTTTTAAAAATGTTTTTACGTTAGCTTAAGCTAAGTAAGTACACTGCTTTCTTTATTTCCAAAATCATTTCTTTTATTTATGGAACTTCTTTGGTTCTTTAATTCGTTTCTCCGGGCACCACAGGCCCCTGTGGCACTTCAGATGTTACCTATGCCATATTATTTATTTATTAGGCCCTTCCTCCCATAGGCTTTGCAATTTTATTTCTTATTTACACAAGGTCCTTCCGCCCGCAGGCTAGGCACCTTTATTTCTCATTCACACAAGGTCATTCCGCTCGTAGGCTGGGCACCTTTATTTCTTATTCACATAAGGTCCTTCCGACCGTAGACTGGGCACCTATATTTCCCATTCACACAAGGTCCTTCCGCCTGTAGGCTGGGCACCTTTATTTTTTTTATACACAAGGTCCTTCCGTCCGTAGACTCGGCCCCTTGTTTATATTTAATATATAGGGTATACCAGTGGCGTGCCCACTACCCCTTTGACACATCGTGAATACTCCGTTACGTGGTTTTAGAATTTAGACTCGTTCACATCACATACTCGCATTTCGATCACATATAGCATGTATTCTCATCATGATTTTAAAACTAGTCCCTACCCTAAACCTTTGTAAAGGTTTCTCCCCGAGGTATCAAAGAGGTTTATATATAGGGTATACCAGTGGCATGCCCACCACCCCTTTGACACTTCGTGAATACTTAGTTACTCGGGTTTAGAGCTAAGACTCATTTATACCACACAGGATCGTTACCGGTATATTAGAAAACCTTAATCACGTAATCACATAAGCAAACAAAGCTAATTACGGGTACTTCAAGTCGGCACTCTCCCAAGTGTTTCTTCCCACATAATCTACATTCTTCCACTTCCCTTTTTGGAGTGGGGTTTCTTCTGAATTTTCAAAATTTAAATTTCTTGAGTGGTGCAGGTGAGGGAATATTATCTCTCTTCCTCTTTCCATCCCTCTCTTTCGGTCTCTTGAGCTCTGACGCTCGTTCTCGAGCCCAATTGATCATTTCTTCCAAATTCGCACATTTCGACGGATAAATGAACTCCCTAATCTCCGTTTTCAGAACGAGATGATATCGTGTCATCAACGTCTCGGGAGTTGTGAGAAGAGCGGGACAGAATTTGGCTTTATCGAAGAAAATGACAGTGATCGCGTCCACCGACTCTTTGTCTTGTCGGAGATGAAGAAACTCTTCTGTAATTCGGTCTGTTGCCGCTCATGGGCAATAATGTTTTAGGAATATTTTCTTGAATTCTTTCCACTTCATCTCTTTTATTCTATCTCTCCTTTTCTCTTATTTTACTACGCCCCACTAATCTTCAGCTCTTTCTTTAAATTGATTGGTTACGAACGTTACTTCATCTTCTTTCTCACAATGGCACGCGTCGAAGACCGTTTCCATTGCGGAAATCTACCTATGACTTCTAAGGGATCAACCGCTCCCTTAAATTCCTTCGGTTTACACGTTATAAAATCCTTGTACGTATATCGAATAAATTTAGCTTCAACCTTAGGAACATCACTCTTCTTTATTCTGAGGTTTCTTTATCTCTTTGTGGTTCTCGAACCAGCTTTCAAAAAAACTTTGAAACTAAGCTTGAATGATAGGAATGTTAGCGTCGAATGCTTTTCCTACATCTAATGCAATTTGTCTCCGAATTGCTTCCGAGACTTGTTCTACTTCATTTTCATCGAGAGGTGGAGACGCAGCTATCCTATGGCTCCCTTCGTCACGTATCGCCGCGTTTTGATTCTCAGACATTTGTTTACTGAGATATGAATTCGTTTAGTTTCTCACTCGTTTATCCTAATTAACAAGTCTAGGGTTTCACATGCCTCATATTGTTCTAACCCTATTCAAGTGTTCTACGGTTTCATGTAAGGCCAGTCATGCATTTTTATCTGCGCATGTTTATCTATACATCTTTATTCATGCATTTTCACATTCCCTGCTTACTATCTACTGACATAAATATCAAATAATGTTTGCTATATCATGGTGGTCCCATACATTAACTCTCATACTGGCCAGGTATGAAGGCAATATATGTTACGCGTCATGATACTCTAAACTACCATATGTTGCTTACATCATACAAAGTTCAGCTTACGTACAACACATCCTTTTCTCAGCACTCAAATATAAACATACCTGCTTCCTTGGACAGCCTCCGAGTGAATCCCCTTTTTATATCATAAACACTTCTGGTTTGAGTTTAAGTACCATTTCTGATACTCAAATCCCTCAAATCGTGCTCTGATACCAACATAAAACACCCTACTCTCTTTCTCTTTTTTTTTAAATATTAGAGTCAGCGGAATTCGGTGCCAGTTTTTCAAAAACCTTGTCACCGTGGTGACAAAGGTACTTTTATTATATAATATTGTTTTACAAACAATAATTGAAAAACATAATTCTAGTTCTAGGGATTCCTGGCTCCGAAGGGCCACATCCTTGGAAGCTTTAATCATTCCAAGTGCTTTTCCCTACAGTGTTTTAAAAACGTTTTTACGTTAGCTTACGCTAAGTAAGTACATTGCTTTCTTTGTTTCCAAAATCATTTCTTTTATTTATGAAACTAATTTGGTTCCTTAATTTGTTTCTCCAGGCACCACAGGCCCCCCATGGCACTTCGGACGTTACCTATGCCATGTTATTTATTTATTAGGCCTTTCCGCCCGTACGCTTGGCACCTTTATTCTTATTTACACAAGGTCCTTCTGCCCGTAGTCTTGCCACCTTTATTTCTCATTCACACAATGTCTTTCCGCCCGTAGGCTGGGCACCTTTATAATTTTTTTATTCACAAGGTCCTTCCGTCCGTAGACTCGGACCCTTGTTTATATTTAATTGGGATCTAGGATATCATAGATTTTCTAGCCTCCCAATTTATCACACACATACAATCAGCACATATACACAACATTCTTGCATGTATCATTGTCATGCCTTTGAACCTAGTCCTCTCCATAAACTCTTGTAATGGTTTCTCCCCGATGCATCAAAGAGGTTTATATATAGCGTATACCAGCGGCGTGCCCACCACCCTTTGACACTTCGTGAATACTCCGTTACCTGGTTTTAAGATTTAGACTCGTTCACATCACATACTCGCATTTTGATCACTTATAGCATGCATTATCATCATGCTTTTAAAACTACTCCTAACCCTAAACCTTTGTAAAGGTTTCTCCCCGAGGTATCAAAGAGGTTTATATATAGGGTATACAAGTGGCGTACCCACCACCCCTTTGACACTTCGTGAATACTCCGTTACTCGGGTTTAGGGCTTAGACTCATTTATACCACACAGGGTCATTACCCGTATATTAGCAAACCTTAATCACGTAATCACATAAGCAAACAAAGCTAATTACGGGTCGAGTGTACTTACGCTAACCTTGCATCTTTTCTTCGCTCGTTCCTTCACTTAAACGCTTCTCCAGATTCGACTCGTACCCGAACCGTACCGCACTAGGCTTGGTTAGACGTTCTACAGTATGTGGGTGTGGTGGGTGTGTTTTATTTGTGTGGTTTTTTGTTTCCTACTGAACGGGATCTAACTTCAAATTAATAGGTTGAACATGCGTTGGAAGCGGATCACTAAGCAGGTTGGTGGCGGTCCGCTACCGCCCCCTTTGCAAGTTGTCTGGCTTGATGCACACGTAGCGGACCGTCAAGCATGTGGATAGCGGTCCGCTATACAGGTTGCTGCGTAGCAGACCGTTAAGCTGTCTGCTATAGGGTTTGCGGCTGAGACTTAGTGGCATGAGACGTGTCCTGTCATGATTGTTTCCTTCCTCAATACGTAGCTGACCACTAAGGAATCCGGTAGCGGTCCGCTACAGGCCCATTTTTAATTTTTTTTTATTTTTAACCCCTAAACTTTGGTCCACTTACTATTTCCACTTCGTACTTTCATTTTTTTTTTAAATTAGGGTGTTACAAAGTGTCTGGTTCTCATTGACTTCGTGATCGAAACTTGATTATCATCATTCACTTGTGACGCGTTAACTTCATGTTACTCTTCATATCGATCTTTAATTAACATGGATCGCTTATAGCACGTGTCGGTTTTGTATTGTGTTGGTTAGCTTTATTGAGAACTTTTATGTGGCATATGATGAACTACTATGAAGCAAATAATACCACATGTTAAATACTTTTATCATTATCAAAATTAGGGTTTGATGATTCTCAATTCGAACCATTGTTTTCCCAGTTGTAACCATCAACCAAACGGTATCATCGGTTGTTAAACCATCACCTTTAACAACCAACATTCAATAGGTGCAACTAATCTGAACCGGTCCGTTCTATTAAACCAACCAAACTCTTGCGAACCGATTATATGTTTCACTTTTCTATTTTCCCTAAGACTCAACCCAAAATATATACAATTGTATGTCATTTTAAAAAAATTCCAAGTAATCATGCAACATTTTCAAAATGGACTCAAGTCTAAGTATGGTAAAAGTGTTTGAACCAAATTCATCGAACCATCTTTCTTTATATGCTAGAGGAAGACGTCACACCTAAGTCCTTCGTTTCATTCATTCAAATTGTAAGCTCACCCTTTAACTGAACATGGTTATATATCTTGGTTTCTCAAAATGCTTTAAAGTCAAGCCCTTTAGCTCGTAGGAAGTGGCCTCACTTTCACATTTATCACGAGTGTTCCGGTAACTAAAACACCCCGACACAATATGTTCTATAATTTCGTTAAAATAATCATAACATGTTTTAGCATTACAATTTCAAGTTTTGTTAACCATGAACTTCACTCACCTTCACTACAACAGTAACACTCTATAGGGACGACAAAACCTAGCCCTATCGCGAAGACTTGTCGTCGGGATAGGCTATTTTGGCCTATACCGACGACTTGTCGTCGGTATAGCGTTCGTCGGAATTGCTTCGTACCAATAGGTCAAAGATGTCGTCGGTATAGGTGTCGTCGGCATAGGTCGACCTATACCGACGACATGTCGTCGCTATAGGGAGTAATTAAAAAATTATAAATGAAAATCTATACCGACGACATGTCGTCGGTATAGGTTTTGGGCCTATCCGGACGACATGTCGTCGGAAATGACCCAACCTATCCCGACGACATGTCGTCGGGATAGACTTTTCTGTTTTTTTATATTTTTTAAATTTTCAAATTTTTCCAGAAATATTAAATTTCTAAACACAAAAACCTGCAAATCAATAAATATAAACCATTCAAATCCGAACCATAAAAACTAATATCCGAAACATAAACCAACCAAACATCCAAATTGTACGACAACTTATCCGACAAACCAAACATTTAAAACATAAACTTGTTCGACACACAAATATGAAAATTGTTCAAGACAAACACCAACAACAAAGGCAAAGGCGCAACAACTCCAAGCTAATTATAATCCCTGCTAGTTCGGCGATCCCACATTCGACGTAATTCGTCCATTTGCCGTTGCATTTCAAGCATTTGTTGATTATGTTGTCGTTGTTCTTCATCTCGTTGTTGCTCTCGTCGTTGTTGATCTTGGACTTGTTGTTGAAGTTGAGCCACACGCTCATCCACTTCTTGCCAATGTGGTTGTGGAGGGGGGGGTACTGAACAAATCCGGTGTGGGATTACTCACCACACGACCGACACCACGGATATGGCCACGCCGATGACCCAATGCACACTCCATGCATGCAAACTCATCGACAGCAGACGAGTCACCACCAGACTCAGCAGAGGATCTTGTATACTCCTCTTGGATTCGGTCCTGCATTAAACAATGTAATAAACAATCACTTGACTATTTTACTAAAATTCGACAGCATAACTGCTGTAAAATGGATAACCAACCTGTTAAACTATAAGTCATAAACGTCCCAAATTCATAAATTCCAATCAACCAACACTAATAACAACAAATACTAATAATACTAGCAAAAATATTCAACAATTGGGCTCGAGTTGGATGTTCTAAGTCTATTAAAGTGTGTTTGAGTCATTTTGACCCGTTTAAAGTTACAGTTGGATGTTCTAAGTCTATTAAAGTATGTTTGTGTCATTTTAACCCGTTTAAAGTTACAGTTGGATATTCTAAGTCTATTAAAGTGTGTTTGGGTTATTTTGACCCGTTTAAAGTTAAAGTTGGATGTTTTAAGTCTATTAAAGTGTGTTTGCGTCATTTTGACCCGTTTAAAGTTACAGTTGAATGTTCTAAGTCTAGTAAGTCTAACAACAGAATCATTTTACTTACATAGTCTGATGATGCAGTCTCGTTGGCCCAACCCGTCCCTTCTTTATAATGGGTCGATCTGAACACTTCAATTGGGCCGGTACCCTGTGAAAAACAAAAATAATATCACTAAGAATTAATAAGCATGTTTGTATAATACTAACAATTGTATTTCATACCTCCATGTGTCGGCGCTGGGCGTATGATTTGCTGCCATGGTAACTTGGGTAGCGTTGTTGTGCTTGGTTATGTTTGTTCTTCTCCGAGCGGTTTCTATAGCTCGCATCTAAAAACAGCTCATTAATCAAAATCTCCCAAGTTCCTCGATCAACATCTTCCGGTGGATTATTCATCGCTGCCTCCACATCATCGTATCCCCCATTCTCGTCGAAATGAGCTTTCAACTCTCTCTTGTGGTCTTTATAAGCCCTCTGACACTCGGCGGTGCTTCCGAGTTCAACGCCTCGCCACTTGTCAGTGTTCTCCAGGCGTCCAGACCAAAATAATCCTACAAATGGAAAGTAATTAGAAAAACTCCAATAGTTATGAAATTGTAAGTAATTATAAAACATCTATACTTACTATAAGAGTGGGATATGCCCGTTTCTTCTCATTTGGAACCTTGGCCCAATTAGGATAATGTGGAGGAACAACCTTTTCAACCTCCAAGGAGATAGCATGGATAAAATCAGAAGCGTTGGGACCCACGAATTTGTACCCCCCGCCATGAAGTTCTACATCAATGGGAAGAGGCTTCCTCCCATTTTGCTCAAATTACTTATATAATTTGAGGTTTTTGGCTTCAGAACGCCTTTTTTGGGAGGCACTACCTACATTGACACATGACATTCAAAAGTTAGGCAATTATAAAGACATCTATTAAACACTAACAAGTAACCTACCACCAGATCCACCCGAACAACCCGAGTCGAAGTTATACGGACCCCCGTATCCACCGTCTCCACCATCACCACCGTGTGATTGCGCCATTGTTGCCATTATTCCTACAACAAAAATAATTAGTAAGCATAAATAATTATTAATTAACAAAGACAAATAGTACATTTTTAACATACATTCAATCAGAATCATCACTACAATAACGTGTGTCAACAACATCATCATCTTCTTCATCGTCGTCATTTATTTCATCTTCCTCATCTGAATTGTATGCATCTTCTTCATCATCATTAATAAAACTTTCATCGAGATCAACCGGGGCAACATGAATTGCGTCACCACCCTCATTTAACGTTGTACGCATGGGCAAGTAGCCTAAGTCGACAACCAAGTTACCAAAAAATTATTGAGTTTCCCGTGTAATAGATTGACTGTCTGCATGGGGAATTGGAGTTTGGTCACCACCTACGTGACTTGATTCACCACCTTCGCATCCGGTGTCGACAACCAAAGTATAATCATTTGATTGAGTGTCGTGCAATATATTTATCTCATTAACAACACTAGGATGATCCCAAAGCTTCCGATGGTGAACGTCCTCAACAGCCCTCCATTGGCCAGTGGTTCGAGAAGGATCTCGAAGATAGAACACTTGTTTAGCCTGTGTGGCTAATATATATTGGACATCATCATACCATTCTTTGCCAACATACCATTCACTGCCGATGTCAATTATAGTAGTATTGTTTTGCTTAATTAATCTTTTACCTCTCGTGTCGAACCATTTACAACGGAATAGTACAACCGAGTAACCATCTATGTAGTTCAACTCTATGATCTCCTCTAGTTGACCATAAAATGGAGTATCGACTTCTCCTATTGTAACCACACCACTGTTCTGAGTAGTGCGTCGGGAATCACGATTTTGTACCACAAATCTAACACCATTGACTATGCAAGCAGTGTAAGAATATGCGTACAAGGGACCATGTGCCAATGCCCTTAATTCTTTGTTATCGGGTGTAGAAGATGAATATGAAGATGAAAATACATTTGCTTCATATTTTAACCATGAAGAAAAATCAGTTTGCATATTGCGTTCAGGAAATTTAGATTCAAATTCACTGGTAGATGGACAAAACAAAATTCAAATTAGTAGAATTAAATGAAAATATAATAATAGTTTATCACTGGTAGATGGACAAAAAAGCTTACGATTTGTAGACTTTGATTTCATCGCAGTTGTTCAACACAAACCATTGTAATGATTTGTTGGCATGTTTAGAGAGCGTCCTGATTTTCTTTTTCGATATTGGTCGACATTGTGAAGAAAACACTTGAAACTGCCTTTTGGGAATGCCAGCATCTGCATTTCTATCTGGTCGGTTAAATTTGGTCTGCATACCATCCAGATACATAAAGCAGAATGTCAAGGCTTCATCTGCAACATAACCCTCCGCAATTGAGCCTTCAGGTTTGGCTTTGTTTCTAACATATGCTTCGAGCTTTTTCATGTATCTTTCAAAATGATACATCCATCTCATATAGACAGGTCCACCAAGAATAGCTTCTTCAGGTAAATGAAGAATGAGATGAACCATTATGTCAAAAAATGCTGGAGGATATATCATTTCCAAATTACATAATATCTTAACCACTTCCTCATTTGCTTCATACATGTCTTTCACATCTACTGATCGTGCACAATTTTTTTGAAAGAATGTGCAAACGTCATTGATTGTTGTTGAAACATTTTTGTGCAGACCCGATCGTACCCCTATTGGCAGCAATCGTTGCATGAGGATGTGATAATCATGGGACTTTAACCCAATTATATTTGAATCATTGGGAAGTACCTTATTTTTGAAATTCGATCCTAATCCATCAGGCAGTCTCACTCCTCGAATAAACTGAAAAAAGCGTTCTCGATCACTGGGTGTGAAAGAGTAAGGAGCTTGTGGTTGGTACAACTTGTTGTTTTTTTGTGTTAGACATAGGTTATGTCGAATACCCATATTTTCCAAGTCTTTACGGGCTTTGTGTGTGTCTTTTGATTTATCGTTAATCAACAAAGTACCTAATAAACTCTCACACACATTTTTCTCCACGTGCATAACATCAAGATTGTGTTTTAAAAGCAGAAAAGACCAATAATCCAGCTCAAAGAAGATACTTTGTTTAGTCCAATTCAACTCTGATGCAACACGCTTTCTTTTTACCCCTCCATTGCATTGGATGTTTCCCCGGAACACGATCTGGGAGACTTTTTAGTTGTTCTAATATTTGAGCATTACTCAATCGTCGGGGAGGATGTCTTGTCTCTTTCTTGCCATTAAATGACAGATCGTTCCTCCATTTGTGCTTTCTAGGTAAGAATTTTCTGTGTCCAACAAAAGCTATCTTATTCGTTATAGTGCACGAAGGTGTGTCAACGTTTTATGTAGGGCATGCTTTATAACCTTGACCACTCCATCCAGACAAGCTACTAGGAGCAGGATAATCGTTGATAGTCCATAACAGTGCGGCATGCATCCTAAATACAGTTTTGGTTGATGCATCTCTCACCTGGACTCTTCAGCCCACAACATTTTCAACTCATCAAACAAAGGCCTTAAGAAAACATCAATGTCCTTACTAGGTGATTCAGGCCCTGGAATTTGCAAGGTTAACATGAAAGAAGACTCTTTCATACATAATCACGGTGGTGTATTATATGTTATTAATACTACCGGCCACATACTGTATGTCTGACTCATGTTACCGAACGGATTAAAACCATCGGCAGCCAAACCTAAGTGGACATTCCTTGGTTCTTTAGAAAAATCCGGATATCTGTCATCAAATTCTTTCCATGCCTTCCCATCAACCGGATGTCGCATCATACCATCCGTTGAGTGTCCAGTATTATGCCAGATCATATCTTTTGCCGTTAATCTTGAACTATACCTTCGTCGAAGCCGTGAAGTTAAAGGAAAGTAGCGCAACACTTTCTGTGGTACTTTCTTCCCCCTTTGTGTTTTTGTCAACCCATCTGCTCTCATTACAAACCGGACAGTTTTGCATTGATTCATTCTCCTTCCAAAACAGTGCACAATCATTAATGCAAGAATGGATAGACTGATATCCTAACCCAATCTTACCCAGTTTCTTCTTAGCTTCATAGTGTGACGCTGGAACGTGATTTTCCTTTGGCAATGCAATTTGTAGAAGCTCTAACAGTTGGTCAAACGAACTATTCGTCCATTTGTTGATAAATTTGATATGCATCTATTTGGCTATGAAGTTTAGGGAAGACATTTGACTACAACCGGGGTATAACTCCTTATTTAGCTCCTCAAACAATGCATCAAACTCTGGGTTTAAACCAGTTCCATCTTCATCTATATTATCCTCATTTGTATTTTGCTCTGCCATCACATCATCTATGGCATCAAACATCTCATTATTTGTTGTTCTAGTTATTGGAGGAGTTGGTGTTGTTCTTGGGGCAAAAAGTGATGCTATCTCCGCCGCACGCGGATGCTGTTCACCGTGATAAATCCAATTCTGATATGATTGTAGAAACCCACGGTCATGTATGTGGCCATATATCGTGTTCAAATCCTGTCGAAACACATTACAACAACGTCTACACGGGCAAAACGCTCTACCTCGACCGTCGACATGGTTCTTGGCAGTCTCTATAAAGTTGCGAAAACCGCTTAAGAAAGCCGGTGAATTCCGATTTCCCAGTGTAACCCATCTTTTATCAATTGCCATATCTAGTGTCATATCTATTGTGTTATAAATAGTTAATAAAATAATGATAAACGAGCCATTTACACCCTAAATGAAATAATAAATTAACTACACAAACAAAAAAATACAAAGGTAAAAAAGTCAGGATACGTACCTTAAATAAGTTTAATGAAACACAAATATAATGTTATTCCCACCTCGTCAACAGCAAGGAGTTCCGAACTTGTAACAAAATTAAATAAAGTTACATATACATACAAACATATATACATACATACACACTTACATATTACATACACAATTATATAAATACAAATCATACAAATACATACATACACATATAAACATAAACAAACTAACATACAAATACATAACATACATAAATAAATAGAAATATACATACAAAATACATAACATACATAAATAAATAGAAAATATACATACAAAACATACATACATCAGTTGAACATATTTTACATAAACTAAATTATATAAACTAATCACACACGCTAATCATCATAAACACACATAAACTAATCATACATCTAAACCAAATTATATAAACTAATCATAATTTACTAATTCCATCATACATACAAACATACATACTCATACATACAAACATACATACATACACATACATACACATACATAAACATACATAACTAATCATACATAATAAACATACATACATCCGTTGAACATAGTTTACATAAACTAAATTATATAAACTAATCATACAAACTAAGCATCATAAACACAAATTACACACATACATACACATACATACATACAAACACTAATTTACATAAACTAAATTATATAAAATAATTACATATCTAAACTAAATTACATAAACTAATCATAAATTAATAATTCCATCATACATACAAATATACATACTCATACATACAAACATACATACATACATACACATACATACATAAACATACATACAAAATCATAAAAATCTTAGATCTAAACAAAATTTCATCACAAATTAGTAATTAAAACGAGTATTTACCTTAACAAAGCTAGAAATCCAAGAAATGATGAAATTCCTCAAAAACCTAACCAAAATAAACAAACAAAACTTCAAAATCTTGAACAAATAGCTAAAATATGAAACAAGGATGTTACCACACTTTAAAACCCGAGAGTTTTTGTGAAAATTGCTCCAAAACCCACACAAAATCGGAGAATCGCCGGAGAAAGCTTTGGGAGAGTTTTGGGGGTTTTTGGGTGCAAATGAGGGTCTGCCTGCTGTTTTCCCTATTTTGTTCCCGCTGAGACCTCGGTATAGGGTTTTTCAGAATTTATTTAATTTAAAAAAAAAAAATCCACCGTCGAAAATTTAATAAATTAAAAAAAAGGAAAAAGAAAATGGAAATTGGCCTATACCGACGACATGTCGTCGGTACAGGTTTTCCCCAATAATTAATTGGACGCCATGTTTTCCCTCCATCTGGCTTAACCCTATACCGACGACATGTCGTCGGTATAGGGTCTCCCATACAAAAATTTGGTTTTGACCTATACCGACGACATGTCGTCGTTATAGGGTGACCTATCCCGACGAATAGTGTCATCGGTATAGGCGGCGTCGGCACAGGGTGAAATCCTTGTAAATAGATCTTAAGACTTGATGAAATACCAAAAGTCAAGACAATATTCCATGACGGGTGATTATCTATATGTAGGCTTGATCCCATCCCTACTCAGTTAGTTTTTATATAATCTCCAAGTGTATATATTTTTCATTTTCTTTATATTCGTTTTTATATGATCTCCAAACTATGTTCTAATAATACAACTTCTTTTATTCAACATCAGACACCCCATTAACTATGGTAAAAGTGTTTGAACCAAATTCATTGAACCATCTTTCTTTATATGCTAGACGAAAACGTCACACCTATGTCCTTCGTTTCATTCATTCAAATTGTAAGCTCAACCTTTAACCGAACATGGCTATATATCTTTGTTTCTCAAAATGCTTAAAACTCAATCCCTTTAGCTTGTAGGAAGTGGCCTCACTACCACATTTATCACGAGTGTTTACGAAACTAAATTATAAACTACATATATAATTATCATAGACTAGAGGATATCTATATGTAATATTACTCTTTACATATACAGAGAGATCGCTTGTAACCCTATCATTCACATAATCAATATACAATATTCTTCGTGGTTTAAGTTGGTATCAGAGCCAAGTTAACCTACCTAGCCGGCGCCAACCTCGTAAACCCTAGGCAGCGCGGCGCACCGCCGCTGCGCTGTCCCCGTTCTTTTCAGGTTTCAGCTCTAGTTCTTTTTCTTTGTTCTTGTTCCAGATTATGGCCTGCCCTTCTAAACACTAGCCTCCACCGTCGCTTATAACAACCGTTGGAAACTCTAGTCGTCACTCACGATCACCGCTAGAAACCCTAGTGCCGCCGCCACCAAAGGCAGTCGACGCTCTCATCTTTGTCACCGACAACTGATGTCTTAAACTGCTCTCACTAGGGTTCAGTAGTAGAAACAACCTGCTCTCCAAAATTCTAGCCGCCGCCACAGGCCGATCTTGGTAGCCGCTCACAATAGCCTTTGGAAACCCTAGCAGAAACAACCTGCTTTCGTCAGTGTTTGGTAGCAGAAACAACACGCTCTCTGAAACCCTAGCCGCTACCATTGTTCCAGTCAAGATCCACCGTTGGTGACGCCAGCCGTCGCCAAATCTCACCGAAGAACATAAAATAAATCTCTTTACGTTACAAGCTATAAGTTGTTCCACATCCTTAGCTTGCGGGGGATTACTAGACTAGTTATATAATTATCATAGACTACCGGGTATTTATATGTAATATTAATCTCTATATATATAGACCGCAGGTAACTGTATCATTGACACAATCAATATACATTATTCATCCTGTTTGAAGTCTAAAACACACCGACACAATATGTTTTAGCATTAGAGTTTCAAGCTTTGCTAACCATGAACACTCATCTTTGGCCGACTTTCACTTGATCTTAAAACTTGGTAGAATATCAAACGTCAAGACAAGATTCCATGATGGATGATTATCTAAATATAAGCTTGATCCCATCCCTACTCAATTAGTTTTTATGTCCAAGTTATATTTTCCATTTTTCTTTATATTCGTTTTTGTATGATCTCCAAAACTATGTTCCAATAATACAACTTTTATTCAACATCGGAAATCCCCATTAAAATCACGCCAAGTACAATGATACTGGAATCAAAGTCGGTGGACAGAAACAACACATCAAAAGTTTTATGTTACAAAAATATATGCTATTGTCTCTTACCTTTGTACTCACATATATCCAATCAAAGAAAGATGACGTTCCACATTTTTGGGCTGAAAAGTTGAACTCATTTTCCGTATATTTGTTCCATTACTAATTATCTCCATAAAACGATCACTGTCACGGGGTCATTTTATTTTTAGTATGGAAACTTAACCGGTCAGAATGACTCGAGTATTCATCGTCAGAACGGAAATCTAGTTTGGTATTCGGTCGTCGTCCATACCTACCTGATAAGCAAAAGCTTTTGTACCTCATTCTTGAAACTTTAACTTCAGCAGAGAACATAGCTTTCACGGGTCTGTGATCCGACAGTCGGGTTTCGCTTCTTGTGTATAGATGTTGCTTTAACCCCTCACCCGTCCAAATAATCCTATCGCACCTATACGCATAACAGTTTCTTGATATTCGGCTCAGAACGTAATTATGCTTTGTGCATGAACTTATAGAGAAAGATTACCATGCAGGAGCACGTTTCTTTTTGCCTTTGGTTCCACTATGGCCACAACCATAGTATTCGTCACTGTTTAGTTGGTACTTGTAAGTAGGAGCAAAATTGATTGTTCCTTCATGCCAAGCCTCAAATGCTTGACCATCCACAAGTTCCATTCGAAGCTTTTATTTAAAGGCCAAAAGTAAAATTGTTAATCAAAATTCAATCATATTAAAGAATTAAATTCAAATTTAAAGGGATATACTAGATTTTGTAGTTAAGTATCATTTCACTATTAGATTTTGTAGTTAAGTATCATTTAAGTATGGTTACAAGGAGCTGCGATATCACTACAAGGATTTCACCTTTTCCCGACGACACCTATCTAGACAACAATATTTCGTCGGTATAGGGTCCTATCCTTGTAGTGTATGTTGTCTCACTTGTAAAGTCGTAATTATTATAAAGTTGTATATATTACACATAATATTGTATGTGACAATCCTATTATATATACATGGTGGGCAATATTAAGATATATAAAGTGAGACAATAGATCAAACTCGATTATAAGTTATTATTATTTTAAAGTTACCTGGTCATTCTCAAGTAGCGTGTTCCAGTCCTCTCGGTTTACTAGTAATCTTGTCTCCCTCTCTGGCAAGGAAATCCGGTAATTTAGGTCTCCCAGCAAGACAATACGACTATAAATGTAGAAAAATATATTTGGATAATAAAACAACAAAATAAACAAATAAAGAAAATAATAAGTAAACATTATGTCAACATAATTAAAGACTTTAATAACAAAAGTTGACCTTTTATGTAGAAAAATCAATATTTACTTATTTTTTCAATAATGGCAGGTAACTATTAACTAACAAAGTATGGTTTCAATATAAACCTTTTTTAAAAAATAAAATCATAAGTCTCATGAGATGATAAAAATATTAAATAACAATTTTTTTAGAAGATAGAAATTGAAACGTATACTTGTTAATTAAAATCTGAAAGACTTGTTTTAGTCCGAAGAAAAAACCATTGATTAATATTTGGTTAGTCTTCTTTTTACATAATGAATATTTCTTAATTATCAAGTAATATAACATCGATATACTAACTAATTACACTATAATTAATACATACGTTGATTAATTTTAGGTTAAGCTTCTGTCGTTGTCTACACATTTTATATTCATACCAACGATAAAAAACAGATCAAGGAACCATATCTTTGGTGGGGTCATTAATATTAATTAATTTGATAATTGACCATATAAGGTTTGGCTTTTTGTCAACAACTAATTGGTAAAAATAAAAAAAAACATTTAGAAGGCATAAAATATTATTCTTTTAACGGAAAGTAAAGCTACAAGACAATATTTTTGTAGGTATTAGTTTTGACAGAGATAAGAAAATCATATCTTTTACTGAGATATTTTGATGATATGTTAGATACATTTGAAGACGATATTTGAAATTAATCATTTAAAAAGGTTAAATAAATTAAAATTAATGTCATATGTATTATAAGGATTATGTTTCACAGATTATACCATGAAGGTAAGATTCAGAAGAAAAAAATAACCCTGAAAACTAAAAGAAATAAAAAAATAGAAAGGATTCGGGTGTTTACACTAACTAAAATTGTATTTACTTGGAATTTTTAAAATTATCTTAGAAATGAGGAGTTAGGTTTTTAATTAGTTTTTTTTTTGAACGGCGTGGGTTTAACTGGCACGTCCCACTAGGGGAGACTCGTACATCAGTCTACCCAAACAACCCCCAAGGAATTCGAATTCTGCAGAGGGTGTTCCTAGTTTTTAAGAAGTGCACCTTATAAGATTTGAACTCATGACCTACACAGAGGGGAAACCCTTTGGAAAAACCCCTCTAACCACCAAGGCAGAACCTTGGTGGCGTTTTTAATTAGTTGATTGAAGAGGCATAACCTGTGATTATTTAATTAGCTCTAATTTAGCATATATATATATGTACGACACTAATTAACCAATGATCGTTAATTTTTTAACCTTATTTTAATTTTTCTTTAGTGCCACTTGATTGTACTAATACAGATATAAATATTAAACAACGAAAATATAACTTATTAGATATATAAGCACGTATTATTGAACAATTTAACCATTTTTTTTTGTTTTTATTATTAGATAATTTGATTAGTCGTAATTTTAATGTTTTTATATTAATTACGAGTAGTATTATACTGCTAAAGCTCGATTTCTTTTGTAAACTGATACTTAGTAAGTTACTAAGTTAATATATGGCCTTTATTTAGACGACAGATATTTTGTCCAGTGACGAGGTATATATATCGTCAAATGGTGCAAGTAATATTTATATTATAGTTTTCAATTTTTTTATTCGAAGATAATATTCTTT
Source organism: Smallanthus sonchifolius (assembly GCA_023525975.1). Taxonomy (NCBI): domain Eukaryota; kingdom Viridiplantae; phylum Streptophyta; class Magnoliopsida; order Asterales; family Asteraceae; genus Smallanthus; species Smallanthus sonchifolius. The sequence goes on along the minus strand of JAKNSE010000030.1, from coordinate 1,267,950 downwards.
CAAAGACACTAGTAAAGAAATAGTTTTTTAGAGCGGTGAAAAACAGGCTTTGGAACGGTTTTGGGACCGTCTCAAAAAATATCGCTCCAAAAAATCAAAATAATTTAAAAGCGGTTTCCAAACCGCTTCAAAAGATCAAAAAACAGTTTATGAATGAATCCTCTCACAGTCGTGGCTGTTGCTAACCGTCCCCCCCCCCCCACTCGCATTTGTCTAACACCACCACACCATCATCACAGAGTTGTAGCTGTCGCCGCCGCCAGTCGGAGCCATATACATAGCCACGAAGTGGTCACCATCGCTGCGAAGTCCACCAACCACCGTCGCTGCCATTTGTTATTTCCATCACCACCATCATGAACCGCCACCACTACTACTATTACCCCCAACCGATTGGCCTAGCGTACGACCGGTGAGCACATTGTAGGGCCGCCGTCGATAGTCGATGTCGGTAGTCGGCTAGCCGCCAGTCTCCTTCTCCTCTCTCTTGGCTGCTAACCTCTCTCATTATTGGGAATATTTTAAGGTTTTATGAGAAAGATAGAAGGATGAAAGATGTGGGTGGAGGCTAGTGAAGATAAGGAGATATTTATACTAGGGTTTTTGTGAGGATGATTTTTTATAGCGGTTTTCGCTAAAACCACTTAAAAAAATGCTAACCGCTTAAAAAAATGTTTTTTGAGGCGGTTTCTATTTTCTGAGGTGATTTGTGATTTTAAATTTGTTTCTTAAGGAGCCTTTCCTTGAAACCGCCCCAAAAAAGATTTTTTTGACCGCTGCAAAAGAATGTTTCTGTACTAGTGAGAATCACTAACTTATTTTACCTTAGATTTTGTAAAACCTATGAAGTTTTCCGATCAAGGTTCTAATATACATTTATGTGTTAAGAGCACCTCCATCGCATGGCAGCGAATGGAGGCGGATGCTTAGTTGGCCGGATGAGACCATTGGAGATGGTGTTTCTTGTCACGTTCGTCCGGATGTGTTTGCATTTCCAAACGCCTTCGGCCACCCATTGTCACACACATATATTTAATTATTAGTTTATATAAAAAAAAGTTAGTGTTTGAAAAATAATATAGTGTTATGTAAAAATGTGTGTTTTTAAAAAATAAGTGAAAATCTGACATGACATCTGATATGACGCGTTTGTTGCATCCAACTTGAGGGTGCTCTAACAACTATAAAAAGTGGTTGTTGATAAAACAAATATGTTTTCAAATTAAATTTAAATATTTTGTAAAAAAAAACAATATACCAATTGCGAATTAAATAAGCAAATATAATACATCATTGTCTTTTATCAAAATCTGTTATGTTTCTTCCTATTGTAATATCTTCTATGAATAAACATAGAGAAATTAAATGAGTAGTAGGCCTTGCTTGAGATTACGGGGTGTTTGGGATTACTTATTAAACTTATTTATTGACTTATTACTTTTTGTCAATGTTTTCAGAACCGGATCAGACGTTGAACCGGTCTCCTTACCGGTCCACCGGTCGGACTGGTCCGACCGGATTTAAGAACCGGACGACGTCATAAATATTATAAAAATATATCATTCTAAATAGCCATTAATCCTTTCAAAAACCACCAACAAGTCAATTCCAATAATTTTAAACTAACAATTACCTACGAAATACGAAGCCAAGAGACTTAAAAAAAATTAAAAAAAAAAAAAAAAAAAATAGTCAAGCGGTTCAACCGGTCCGACCACCCGGTTTCCGGTCTGACCGCCGGTTCAACCGGTCCGACCACCGGTTCGCTGCAGGAACGGTTCAACACATGTAACCGGACCGGTCAGACCACCGGTTCCCGGTCCGACCGGCCGGTCCGGTCCGGGTTTCAAAACATTGCTTTTTGTAATAAGTCAATAAGTTATAAGTGTGTTTGGATATGATAAAATGACTTTTAAAATAACTTTTAGAAAATGGATAATAAGTTGTTTTTGAGAAGTTACAATTTTTAACTTTTCATTTCTCCTTATTACTTTTGGAGAGTAATTTTTCATTAATAAATCAAGCCAAACACTTTTTAAAAAACAACTTATTGACTTATTGACTTTCCCCACCACATAAGTTAATCCAAACACTTTTTTTAAAAACTTATTTTAAAAAAGTAATAAGTTAATAAGTTCTTTTGACAAAAAGAACTTTTGGGTTAATAAGTAATCTCAAACACCCCCTACTTATTTGAAACTACTTATTGACTTATTCAAAAAGTCATAAGTCATAAGTAAGGTTCTCCTTGCTTCTCAAAAACCACTAAAAGGAGGAGGAAAAGTAAGGGAAGCCAAACATACTTATTGACTTATCGATCTCCTTTTCTAAAAAGTTAATAAGTTATAAGGATGTTAAATAAGTCAATCCAAACACCCCCTTATAGTTCTTTTAAATGTAGACGACACGAAAGCATAAAAAATGCTATAAATTGAGTATTTGTTGACTTCCTATGTTACATTCTTAAATTTATTTTATTAATGGAAACTCATTTTGGTTAATTAATCCCACATATTTTTTTGTTACGATAAATAAACCATCATTTTCCTTTAAATGTCAAAGAAAAGGCTATATTCTTCTGAAATGGGTATTTTTGAAAAAGTAGTATATTTTTGTAAGTAGTGATGGTAATTTTGTCAAAGAAAACGCTATATCCTTTAAATGGGCAGTTTTCACAAATTGTCTGACATCTGTGATTCCTAATATATAGCTTATTGTTGTGAAAATGTAGTATATGTTTGTAAGTAGTGATGGTTTATTTATAACAAAAATACAAGATAAGTTAGTTTCAAATATTAACTATATGTAATTCAAAACGTACTCGTGGTCTAAAATCTTTTTGGGCAGGTCAAGTGACGATCCCATGGTAGCTGGAAAACGTGTTCGTGACAAAATCTCAGCAGCATTGGAGTTTCTGATTCTCTCATCTCCTTCTCTCCCTCCTGATGCTAGATGACAACATACAAAGCAAAAACTCGTCTCGTGAAACTGGAACCGAACTGAAACCGAGCCCTGTGATAATTTAATAAGTATAAGATAAAACACAAGATAATAAAGGTAGGTTGTAAGGTACAGTACTACAACTATTTATATATCACTATTATTTATACATAAGACTATATATAAACTCCTACTCCATGAGTGTGAGAGAGTAGGGAGTCACGTTGGCTCATGGCCACGAGAACACGCGCTCCTCATCCGTGACCAGGCCGTGACCTGTGAGCACGCTCACGACGTGAGGGCAATAGTCACGCTTCAACCAAGCCAATGATAGATATAGCATATGCTTTCTTTTAATTTTTTATAATATTTCATGTAAGATTTAGTATAATTTCTCCCTAATAGCTTTTATTCGTTAGGTTAATTTAAAAAAAAAAAAGAAATACACAGTTTTGCTTTTTTCATAACATTATAATATAAATTTTAACGAAAAAGAAGTTGTTTAAAAAATATGTATTTTTGGTCTCGTAAGTGGTTTTTTTTTTTGAACGGCGAACATTGAATGTTGTGACGTCGCACCCCCCGTCACATGGGAGAGCCTCGTCCAACTCCGGCCAATATGTTGTCTTAACCGGGCCCACTTGGCGTCAGAGTTGGAGCGCATCCAAGGAAAAATCCCACCCAATACGGCCCCTTCCGGGCTTGAGGGAGAGCCGAGGCTCGAACCCTGGATCGACGTAGGTAAAACCCTGGTGCATCAGCCTAAGAACTAGGCCTCATTTGCATGCCTCAGAAATTAATGGTGGTGGCAGGGATTGAACCCGGGTCCCTTGGGACTTTAGGCCTCACCTCAACCACTACACCACAACCTCGTAAGTGGTTTTGACATGTTTGGATTGGCATTTCGGATGATAAGTAATTGTTTAAAAAAAATTAATACCATTTATTAAAAAATAAATAATAAAATACTTTAAAAAAGTTACAAAAAGTCCACTCACCCCTTCCTAAACCATTGCATATGTTTAGTTAGCGTGAGTAGGGAAATCCCTCTTGCGATCCTACGTGACAAACCTTTATTTTTTCCTCTCACTTAAGTATTACATGACCATTTTGTACAATGTTTACAAGATATATACTATGGCGTTATTTTATTTTATTTTTTAGCACACGCATGATTAAATCCATTAAATTAGTAAGAGGTTAGCGTTATAAATTCAATAGAAGTTTAGAGACGTAAGCATTTTATATTCTCTAAAACTGTTTAGGTAAATGGTATCTTGTTATGTTAAATGATGCCCTTTTTCGTAGAGGTTGAGGATTTCAATCCGTTATTGATTATGGAGTAGAAGTAATAGTAGATCGATTAAATGAGCGTGTTGAGTTACTATTTAAAAAAAACATTTTATATCTACAGTGATGCATGTCATAGATTAATTAAATACTTCGTTATTATTTTAATTATAATAAAAATACTAACATGTGAATATAATACTTAATACTAATTAATATATTTATGGTATATCCTATGTCAGAAAAGTCAACAACAAATGTTTTAAGTCAAATAAACGGAGAAAATAAAAGATAACGGATAGAGAGAAGAACCATTTCATGATTCATTTGACTATAAATCAATAGTGTCAGTAATGTCCCAAAAAAACCGAACATGTTAGAACTTTGAAACAAACACAAATATACACTTAGAACATTCAAAGACACATCAAATTTAAGTGTGGTTAAATTTAGCTTAGAAATGAACATACTTTTATAAAGTTAACACAAAATAAAGCAAAGTTTTCTAATAATTAAAAGGTTATGCAGATTTCTTGAGCGTTATTGAATAAATAATTAATTACCTTGTTGCCAAGGCACCCCATGATGCCACAACCCACACAAGAGACGCTTGGATTTAGGAAGAAAGGTTGAAGATCTCTGCGAACCCAAACCGATATCAATATTCCAACCATTTGTTTGCTGATTAGACACTGAAACTCGGGTTGGATCATGCTACTCTCGATATCTGATTTATTTCCTTCCGTCGCACGTTGTTGCTTCTTGCTCAAGTTATTGTTTGTGTAGAATCGGGTGTGCGATTTCTTGTTTAAAGCTTTCCTAATCAAAGAGTTCCATTTCGTCGATATTATCTTCTTGTCCGATCCGAGAACATTGGAAGCTCTCAGAGGAACCACTTCTTGAAACCTTAAAAACATGCAAGGATTATGAAAGTATATATAAGAGACTAGCTTAGAACCCGTGTAATACACACGGGGTGAAAAATATCAATACATAAAATTGTTCAATCTTTATGTATATATTTTACAAGTGTATAAATGTATTACATATACTAAGGATTGAAAACAAAATTCAAAATATGTAAAAATTAATATATAAATAGGTTTCGAAAATACGTTAATTATTATTTAATTTAATTTGACTTTCATTTACTATTTGATTGAAAATAAAAGTTACATAATTAGATTTCAAAGTTTTATATAATAAAAGATAATTTAAAATAAATGTGTTTTATTAGTATAATTAGTATTTTCTATAAAAATATATTATTACTACAAGATGGAAAGTGTATTTAATAAGAGAGAGAGGCGGGAAAAAAATTGATGAGAATAAATATGGTGACGACACGTGTCATTAAAAAACCTTTATTTATTATATATCTATATATTCCGACGATTTTCCGACAATTTTGAAAAAAACCTATTTTTTAAATATTAAATAAATAAATAACCTTATTTACTAAATATATTAAACGAATTTAAAAATAAAAAACTATATTTGTGTGAAACGTGTCGGAAATAAGTATATATTCCGACAATTTTGAAAAAGCCTATTTTTTAAACATTAAATAAATAAGTTAATTTTATTAATAATTATGTTAAACGAATTAAAAAAAATAAAAAAATTACTTTTGTGGGAAACTTGTCGGAAATATTTATATATTCCGACGATTTTCCGACAATATTGAAAAAAATCCGTTATTTTAAATATTAAATAAATAAGTTACCTTATTTAATAAATATATTAAATGAATTTAAAAATAAAAAGTTACATTTGTGGGAATCTTGTCGGAAATAATTATATATTTCGACAAATTTCCGACAATTATGAAAAAACCTATTTTTTTAAATATTAAATAAATAAGTTAACTTATTTAATAAATATGTTAAACGAATTAAAAAAAAAATAAAAAAAAATTACATTTGTGGGAAACTTGTCGGAAAAACTTATTTAATAAATATATTAAACGGATTAAAAAATATATATTTTTGTGGGAAACTTGTCGGTAGGTCGTTGTAAGTAGCTTATAATTTGCAACGAAATAGCGACAAATACATTTTTGTTGAAATTTTGTCGGAAAATTGTAGGAAATCTTATGGTTACTTTTTTTGTTTGTTTTGTTGGAAAGTTGTCGCTAACTCGTTGAAAATTTCATTTGATAGTAATTTGTCGAAAAATTTTGTAGTAAATATTCATGTTTTCTAGGAGTGTTAGTTCTAAGAGTATATATATGTTCCGATTTAAATAAACTTATTCTTAAAAGTTACTAAAAGATTACCCAAGTACATAAATATCGCATGTAGTATTGCATGTATCTAACAACTCATCTATATTCATATCTTCGGTAGGTGCAACACCGCCAACATTCCATGTACTAACGAAGACCCTTGATATTAAAAAAAAGAAAGAAAGAAAACATAACTCAATCAAATTAAAGTATGAAAAAAACAAAAGAAATGTTTGTGTATAGGCATCTTACTTGAACTTTTGCGTATCATGGTGATCGGTCAAGATAATTTTAGGACTCGGGACGGGATCGAGATCCAACGTTGGAAGATCAAGAAAATAATATGTGTTTCCAGGAATATCCGCAACAAAGTTGTTAGATCCTAATGTTTTCCTTAGTAGCTTACTAGCTACCAATCTTGGCCACATAACCTTAACACAAAATATGTAAGAATGCCAGCTTCCATGTGCATGCATGTTATGTAATTGTGTGTGAGAAATATATACATGTTATATACTGAGAGAGAAAGCAAGTGTGTGTGTTTGTGTGTGTGTGTGTGTGTGTGTGTGAGAGAGAGAGAGAGAGAGAGAGAGAGAGAGAGAGAGAGAGAGAGAGAGAGAGAGAGAGAGAGAGAGACTAACTTCTCCTCGTATGGTGTCAAGGAAAATTAATGTTGGTGGTGAAGTTGAAGGGAGAGCATAAGCCTCAACAAAGAAAATATCATCCAAAGATATATATATATATATAAAGACATGGGAAGAGAGATAGAGAGTGTTCAGTTCTCTTTTTTTATTATTTCATTAAAATTATTTTTGTTATTCAGTTTTCTTACTATTTTATAGAGAGCAACTTGGATAAAAAGAAACAAAAAATTACGTAGTGCGTGATGTCGATACATGGAGAAGATAGAGGTTTGTGTCTAGGGTTGGACCACACCACTACAAGAAATGTTGGTATTAATGGTGACAAACCACTTCCAAAGTGGCCTAGTGATAAGGAGGCCTCGCCTGTACAAAGAAGATCCAAGTTTAATCCCTACAGGCTTTACTTTGGGGGTGGTCAAACCACGTCGATGATCGGGGAATGGAAGGTCAATGGTTTGAGCATAAAGCGATCGTGGGGCAGAGATAGCAGTTCGAACCCCACACCTTGACCTTGGTTGAGAACCGTGAGCCGATTACCCCCTACGATATTCTTGGGCGTGGGTATCGCAGACCGGTTAGCGAGTCCGTAAAACTCGTTATTAGTGGCGACAACAATAACGGCGATAGTAATATTAGCGGCGACTTTCATCTTTTAGCGTCGACAAATGTCGTCACTATTGCTCACAATCCTTGTAGTGACATGTGCCACCGGTGTATTATATAGTATTCGATACTTGATTTTTTATGTATTATTTAAAAGTGTAACACTAGTTAAATAAAGGGAAATTTTAGAGACACCGTCTACTTTTTGAACTACACCTGTCCTAATTGTCACGTATAGGGCAAAATGTGACGTTTATGGAACCAAATGTTACGTTTACACCACTCCGTCGCCCTTATCCACCAGACTTTGGAATCAGCGCGCCAGAGAATGTCGGTATATGTTGGTGGGTTTTTTTTAGGGTTGAGTTGGGTTTTAAGTTTGTGGTGGTGTATATGTCACATATAGGGCAATCCGTCACCCCTTATTTTTTTTTTAAATTAGTTTTTTGTTTTTATCACGTTAAAAGTTTGTAAAAATCGGTAGTTATAGTTTTTAAAATCCGGTCACCTCGATTATCGTTTTGAGATGTAAACGTGAATAACGACTTATTTTTTTTAAATTTAGTTTTTTTGTTTTTATCACGTTAAGAGTTTGTAAAAATCGGTAGTTATAGTTTTTAAAATCCGGTCACCTCGATTATCGGTTTGAGATATAAAAAGTGAATAATGACTTATCTTTTGGTTTTTCAGTTTTTATCACGTTAAGATTTTGTAAAAAACGGTAGTTATAGTTTTTAAAATCCGGTCACGTGTTTTTTATTATAAAACTAGTTTTTGTTTTGATTTTCGGTTTTAGATGTAAAACTATGAGTTTTTTTCGCGTGTTAAACTACTCGTAAATAAAATCACATATATAAACATCATATACAAACACTACAAACAACCAAACAAACACAACAAAACCATATACATCCATTACAAACAACCAAAAAAACACAACCAAATAAAAGTGCATAGATAAATACAATGAGTTTGTACATATAAAACAAAAGTATAACTCTATCTAAACATTATATCTACCCCTCCATCTCGTCATCACCCTCCGCATCGGACCCACCTGCACCGGACGTGCTAGCACCGACGTGGCCCAACCGCCGGGGTGGTGGTCTCATCAACGGCCTACCGGCGGCCCGATACTCCGCGACCGTGTGGTCGATGAGCCACTACAGCATCTCCTCGGTTCGCGTGACCCGGGCCTGCGTATCCCGAATCATATCCAGTGTGGCAGCAGGCAACCGCACGGCATGGTACACGCGCTGAGGATGCGGCGGCGGCACCGGCTCGACCGCCGGCTGAACCGGCTCATCCCCCCCGCCGGTCAGCTCCTCAACCTGCTCAATCTGGACCTCCTGCGCAGCCAGTGCGTCGGGGTCCACCAACGGCTCGAGCACCCATGCCTCCATCACGTCATATCTCCTCACCAAACGCCACTGCCCGTCCGGGAACCTCCGGGAGATCCTCATCCCGGTCGCTGTGGCTCGGCCAGCCACGGGGGAACCGCAGCCACATGTAGCTGCGCCATCGCATGAGCGTATCCCAGGCCTCTGGCGATCTGCGACACGATGTCGCCGCCGACCAACGCCCCTCGTGACTGCCTGTGATAGTAACCGGCAAAGTAATCCGCCCGACCACGAGCGAGGTGGCAGGGTGTGTGTGTGAGCAGACACCGAAGATAGAAGAGGTATATGGCGGTGACCCTATCGGTGCCCTTTCCACGTCCAGCGATGGACGTGGCGATCAACCGGTGCATGTAACGATAAAGAGGGTCTCGTATGTGAGAGACCCTGCTATCGGCCCCAAACGCATAGTCACCAATCACAGGCCACCAGAGCCGGTGTGCGTCATCTGGCCCCATATAGATAGCCGTGGTGTAGATCGGCTGCCGAGTCTCCTCCTCGGTATAGAGGTTGCTGACAACAGCAAACCGTCTAAGGGACATACGATGCCAAACCCAGAACATGCGGAAAGTAACCTCCGCCTCCACCCGTTCCTCCGCAATATCAGTCTCGTCCAGCTCTGGCAATCCCGGCTCACGCGGCCGGAACACAAATGTAGAGTACACCTCGAGGGTAAGCTATCGGTGTGCGGGCCAGCCCATAGTAAATAGACTATCCCACGGGCTATCCTGTCCAATAATCGTTGTCGCCCTCTCTCGCTCGCCAACCTCATCAAACCAATCCCGTGACAAAACGGTGTTGGGCTCCACCTTCCTCCCTCTAAGAGCCCTAAACCGCCGGTGTGCCGTAGTACCATCCTCAAACTGAAGGTGCGGGTAGTCGTCGATCCCATATCTGCGCATAAATCCGCGCATAATCAGAATTTTTATCTGCGCATAAATCAATGCTGGTCATCGTCAGAATTTTCCATATCTGCGCATAAATCCGTATTTATAATTAATTAAAATGTTTGTTAAACTAACGTTTAGGGTTTAAGGTTTAAGGTTAGGTTTACGGTTTAAGGTTTAGGTTTATGGTTTATTTTATTATTATTATAAGATTATATTATTATTATTTTTAAGATTATATTATTATTATTATTTTTATTATAATAATAAGATTATATTATTATTATTATTATTATTATTATAATAAGATTATATTATTATTATTAATATTATTATTATTATTATAATAAGATTATATTATTATTATTAATCTTATTATTATAATAATAAGATTATATTATTATTATTATTTTTCTTATTATTATTATTATTATTATAATAATAAGATTATATTATAATTTTTATTATTATTATTATTATTATTATTATTATAATAAGATTATATTATTATTATTATAATAAGATTATATTATTTTTATTATTATTATTATTATAATAAGATTATATTATTATTATTATTATTATAATAAGATTATATTATTATTATTATTGTTATTTTTATTATTATTATTATTATTATTATAATAAGATTATATTATTATTATTATAATAAGATTATATTATTTTTATTACTAGTATTGCTATAATAAGATTATATTATTATTATTATTATAATAAAATTATATTATTATTATTATTATTACTATTATTATTATTATTATTATAATAATAAGATTATATTATTAATATTATTATTTTTATTATAATAAGATTATATTATTATTATTATTATTATTATAAGATTATATTATTATTATTATTATAAGATTTTATTTTTATTATTATAATAAGATTATATTATTATTATTATTACACATATACCACCGTAAACCGTCGTAACCCGTCGTGACCCGTCATAAACTATCATAAACCTACACCAGATCTAAGGGCAAACCTAACAAATCTAAGGTATTAATCGGTTGAAAACGATAAAATTAGGGTCATAAAATTACTTACCTGGTTGCGGTATTCGTCTCCTGCAGTCTTCTTCTCCAGCGGTAGTCGTCTCCGGCGGTCTTCTTCTCCGGCGGTCTTCTGCGATGGTGGTGTAAGGAAGACGGTGGTTGCGGTGGTGGTGTGAGGAAGCGGTGACGGGTTGTGAGGTTTATATGTAAGAGATACGAAGCAAACGGTCACGTATGGACCTAAACGTGACCGTAATCCCTTTATTGGGATTCCCAAATAATATCCACAATTGTCACGGTTGGAACCAAACGTGACGTTTATGGACAACCGTTTATGGATGGCTGTATACATGTATGTATGTATGTAATACATACATACATCCATACATACATTTACCGTTTGTGTGCACCTATATACACATATTATGGATGCATGACTATATGTATGTATGTATGCATGCATGTATGTATGTACTATGACTATATGTATGTATGTCTGTATGCATGTAATATGACTATATGTATGTATGGATGTACGTATGTATGTATGTATGCATGTATGTATCATGCGTGCATGCATGTACGTATGGATGTAATGTATGCATGTATGTATGTATGCGTGCATGCATGCATGTATGTAATATGACTATATGTATGCATGCATGTATGGATTGATGGATGACTGTATAGATGTATGTATGGATGGATGGCTGTATACATGTATGTATGTATGTATGCAATACATACATACATCCATACATACATTTACCGTTTATATGCACCTACATACACATATTATGGATGCATGTATGCATGTATGTATGTGCGGGTAGTCGTCAATCCCTAAATTAATTCTATGCTGGTCATCCTCGGAATTAGACATATTCTACGCATAAATCCCAAATAATAAGATTATATTATTATTATTATTATTATTATAAGATTATATTATTATTATTATAATAAGATTATATTATTTATGTATCCGTCACCGTTAGGCCCAACCGTGACGGTTGTCGATATTATTTGGCCAATATCCGTCACCCTTAGGCCCAACCGTGACGGTTGTGGATATTATTTGGTGACAGACATCTCTGGCAATAAAGGGATCGCGGTCACGTTTAGGTCTGTACGTGACAGTTTGTCTCTGGCAAATGTGAATCCCAATAAAGGTAACGGTTACATATAGGCCAATACGTGACGGTTTGTCTCTGGCAAATGTGAATCCCAATAAAAGTAAATGGTCACGTGTAGGCCAATACGTGACGGTTGCATCCGTTATATATAGACGCAAAGAGCCAGCATAACTCTCGTATCGTATGCTGAAACCGCCGGAGAAGAACACCATCGCCGGAGAAGAAGACCACCGCCCTACCCACACTTTCCAACTGTGAACATCCTCGAACAAATCTCACCGGAGCCACCTCTTGGCGGTGCAAACCACACCGGTATGTCTTCTTCTGATCCGTAATTGAAATCCATACCCTTACAATTATTTATCAACGCTTATTTATCAACGTTTTTCTTCCGTTCACATTCACGGTTGGTTCCAATTTTAAGTCTCGAAAATTTCCCGTGGAGACTCCATCATATCTGACCACATTTTTTGTATGTTAAAAGTTATTTACTTTATTGTATTCAAAAATCAAGAAAAAATGGTGTTTGATATTTTAGTGTTTACGAGTAGCATGATTGAAGTTGTATGGGTAAAACGGTTGTGCGTGAGGATTTAATGGACGTCGATGCTCCATTATTAGTAAAATAATAGAACTAATAATGGAGTATCGACGTCGATTAAATCTTCACGCACAACCGTTTTACCCATCCAACTTCTATCATGCTATTGGTCAAACATCAAAATGTCAAACACCATGTTTCCATGATGGAATTTTTCGAGACTCAACAATGGAACCAACCGTGAATGTGAACAGAAGAAAAACGTTGATAATAAGCGTAATAATTATAAGGGTGTGGATTTCGAGTACGGATCAGAAGAAGATATGCCGGTGTGGTTTGCAGCGGCAACAGCCGGCTCCGGTAATATTTGTTCCAGGATGTTCAATAGGTCACGTATAGGGCGATCCGTTACCCTTATACGTTCGTATATACATACATATGTCACGTATAGAGCGATCTGTCACCCTTATACGTTCGTATATACATACATATGTCACGTATAGGGAGATCCGTCACCCTTATACCTTCGTATATACATACATGTAACCGTCATGTGTAGGGCGATATGTCACCGTTATACGTTCGTACATACATGCATGCATGCATGTAATATGTCACGTTGGTGGGTATGGTTGAGTTGGGTTTTTGGGTTTTGGTGGTGTATATGTCACGTATAGGGCGAATCGTCACCCCTTTCGTTTTTTTTTAGTTGTAAGTGTTGAGACTTTTGATATATGATGTGTTTATACTTAAAATATTATACATTGTAAGATTTTATAGCAACTACAAAGATACATTAATACATAGGCTATCCTGATATAGTAATACTGGGGACGGGCTAGTGGCCTCGTAGGCGATCCATCATTGTAACGTATTGGTTTATACGATCCTCGTACATAACTTGCCATTCCAGTGCGTTTGTAAATGCATATCTCGGCCAATAGAATATCACATTCGGCACTGGGTAATCCCCAACCAATTTTAGGGTGATAAAGTGATCGCGGTTAACAACGGCTAGTGCTACAACTGGATACTCAAAGCACGGTTCTGGTCGTGTTCTCACCGGGAAAAAAGACTGGCTGCCAAATAAGCCTATAAGATGTACAACACAATTGAATGTTTGAGCAATTATGAGTCCATTGGCGGGAAAGCTCAGCCAACGATTCTCGGGTGCGGGTTCAACCGTGTCAAACCAATCTAAGCTGTTACGAACAGTGTCATAGAATCCAGGCATCTCGCGGTTCAAATTGGGCCGCCAATACGAAATGTTATTGTCCATTTCCGTCAGCATTTTTCCCCTAACCCACGCCCACTCATTTTGGTCCTTTCCTAAAGCCATAGCGATCCCCCGAAAACCGCAGTCACCATCTGGCCGCACATCTTTTATTTTTGAAACGTACTGGTGAATCCATTGGGGGAGGTTATCCTTAAACCGCATAATTTTCAACACGTGGTTAGGTTTCAACATTAAAGGAAACCCTAGGTCAGCTCCTGTCTGCTGTACCTTTGAAGCAGCCTTTAACCGATTAGGACGGTTGTTGGGCGTCTTAAACTGTGACTAGGGGGTATAAGAGTTGTGCCTCGCCGGTTCAGGCATAGTTTGTTCTATCATAGTATACGAGATGTGTCTCGCGGTGTCAGGCCTAATTTTCTGTGACGTCTTGGCGTCCGATTTTCTATGTTGCTGATTAAGATTTGGACGACCACAAGGGTCCTGACGTACCTCAGGCTCTTTATTTTTTGTTTTGCCTGTAAACACACTTTTATACATTTTCTTAAACAAACTTCTTTTTACATGGGGGTTGGGTGACGACATAACCTTTTGTTTCACGTCGTGAAACTTCTTTTCATAGTCGGGTTCTGGCGCCTGGGCGTACGCCGGCTTGAAATCAAGCTTCCTCTAGTATGTGTCTACCGCTTCGGGTGGAATAGGTGTGACTGGATTAAAATAGTTAGTGAACAATAGGCAATCATATGACAACGGTAAAAAATGTATTTCAAGTATAGATAACCTTGGTTGATGTGTTCCTTCAAACGACAAGCACATGGCAAGCCCATGGACGTGGACAACTGGTGTCCACACGTACCTCATGTATCCAGCATCCTTTCCATTATCGCCATCTCTTTTTCAAGAAGTTCAAGACACCTAATAGACACCTTATAATGTAATTCGGAAAACACTTGCAGTCGATGGACCTTTAATATCTTAATGCGGGACTCCTCTAAGGTTTTGGAGATTTCAATCTCCTGGCCCGTACAACTTTACTGACATATCCGACAAGTGTGTGCAACGTATTGTTGCTCCCTGTAAGGTAACTCTTAAAGTTGGCGTGTTGGCCCTCGACTCTATTAGTTGTATGTTCACCGAAGTTGAGGCGGTCGTACATCTAACAAGAAACAAAATTTTGTTTGTACGGACACAACCAACTATTACAAATATATTCCCAGACCTCTGAAACAAAGAAAAAAGAAAAATTATGAAATGAAAAAATGGATTTTTATAGAAACATTAAGTATGAAAATCTTACCCTGTTTACCGTCTTCATTTAATTTTTCCTCCATCTTCCTACAATTATAATCGTATAACGCGCCCGTGGGAGACTCACACAGAACCTTCCACCGGTATGAAAAATCTTTCCAAATGTTGACTTTAAAAAGGCCTTTCCACCTTTTTGTGATATTCTCCATGATGTGCCACCTGCATAGGTTTTTAGAAGCACCCGGGAAGACTATGTCACACGAACTCATCAGGACTAGGTCCCTGTCTGTGACAATGACGCGTGGCTCCACACACCCATCGAGCATATCTTTGATCCGCTCAAGGACCCATGTGAAGTTTTCCTGTCGTTCCCTCGATATAAATGCGTGCGCAATACAAAACGAATTCGATGTCGACGTCACACCAATAAACTGAACAAAAGGAATGTTGTACATGTTGGTTTTGTACATCGTGTCTACCAACATCAGGTGCGGGAAGGCGCGCCACATTTTATAGGAGGTAGTATGACAAAAGAAAATATCTTCCACGACATTAGTGGAGGGATTCTCCCAGGTGTGATACACGAACTCTTCAGATTGCAGTAAGTTTTCAAGTTCCTGCATTGGTGTCAGGCCTATTTTACTTTCGGCCCTAATCTTCGCTGTGGCGTTGTATATGTCCTGAACAGCACATCTGATACCGGGAAACTCTTCCCGTACTGCTGCAAGAATGTGACGTGCACGCACGTGCTGCCGGTGTAACCTCTCAACCAGATCAATTTCCCCGGCAGACATCTTCCTAAGCTGCGCGTGGCCCTCCTCAAATACAACGGGATCGTGGGTGTGTATCTCGTCTGTCACGTCCAACCTCCAACTATTACTCTTTCCGATGTACCTCCCTACGAGCTTAAAGGGACATATTTTTTTATGCTCCCAGTACGCTTGACTGTGCCCCTGCATTTCGGTTCCCCACCACGATTGCATCCGAGTTCCACATCTTTTTTCCTTGACCGACTGGCCACAATGACGCACCCATGCTCGCGTCCTCTCTTCTTAGCCCAATCCACCAAATCCTCACGAGAAGTAAAATACTGAAATAGTTACAAGGTCAGACTTAAAACGTAGTACATAAAACAAATAAATAATCAATTTAAACGAACGAAAGAGTTGTTGTCATACTTTGTCTGTTTTATATGAAACTGTCGCCTTGCATATGCGATCATCGTCCAATGCATTCTCCGCATCCCCATCGTTTCCTTTCAAATGAACAGAAGACTCACTGTCATCTGTGTCATTCCTATGGAAACTATCCGACACGTGTGTAGGTTCTGGTTGTGACTGGTACGAGAAATGTTCATTATCCGGTTCTAGTTGTGACCGGCACGACATATGTACGTAATCCGGTTCTGGTTGTGACTGGTATGAGAGATGTCCGTAATCTGGTTCTGGTTGTGGCCGGTACGACCCTTGACCGTAATCCGTCGGTCCAAATAGTGACATGTACGCCTCTTGACTGTAATTCGGTAATGGTTGTTGCTTCGACGACTCATGACCGTATGTATTCAACGGGTTGGTCCCCCCCCCCCCACGAAGGGTGACTCCCGAATACGAAATACTCCTGAAAACGTAATGGCCGGTTAGATACCCAACGTAAAATAAAGACTTGCACACCCCTAAGTTTACCCGTCCCAGTAGAACCCTTAATAAAATAAAGACTTGTTAAACCTGGTTCAGATCTTCGAAGGTTGGCTCCTCATTCAAATCTGGAAGCTTCGACTTCTGATAAGGATCTCCCGAACTCGACATCGGTGTCAGGCGTGAAACAAAAAAAAACAGCGGTGTCCCAAAAACTGTAACGAACCAAAATTCGGGTTTCGTTATAAATAAATAAATATTTCTAATTAATATTATGGTGAAAATAATATTTTAGAAATAAGTTGAATCAAGTGGGTTTCAAATTTGTAATGGGGCTATGTTAGTTTTGACTAACTTTAGAATGAAATGGGTGAAGTGGAAAGTTGAGGGACTAAAGTTGTAATATGGCAAAATCTGCCATTTGACTAGTTAAAGTCAAAATTAACCTCATTTTTGAGGTGTTAGTCGTTCAAGAGAAGAGGAGAAGAAGAGAATTTCGGTTTTGGAGCTAAATCGTGGAATTGAGGCTTGTTTTGTGAAGGTTTTGGCTCACACAACACCTTCATAACATCAAGTAAGTGATTCTCTTCCTCTTGATTTCACCATGAATGTGTTCTTGGTGGGTTTTGGGTGAAATCCGAAATTATGTATGCATGTGATGAAATGGTGTTAGATTATTGATAATCTAGCTAAACTAAAGTTAAAGAATGATGATTAACATCCTAGAACCCTTTGATTTTGATTATGAGAAGTTAGGGTTCATATGGTGGAAATTGGGGGTGTTTTGATCATGATGCTAAAATGATGAATTAATGAAGATTAAGTGTTTTTAAGATATTAGACACTTGAACAAACACCAAATTAACTTAATAATAATTTTTTGAAAGAAAAAATTAGTGTTAAGATTAAGATAATGAAACTCAAGTGGGTGAGTTTGTGGTGAAAGAGGGTGTTTGGTTATGAGGATAACCCAAACGGGTCAATTTGGGTTGGAAATGGGGAAATTGAGTTGTGGACTCAATTGTAATAAAATTTTGATGTATGTTAGATTACTAAACTAGGTGAATGTGTTTAGGTAATCAAATTGCAAAGCTAGAAGGTGGTGCGGGATCCTCTAACTCAAAAGGTAAGTGCTTTGCACTTACTTAGTAATGATAGGTGGTGGTGATGTTCATATTTGAATTTCATGTTGGTTATTCAAATATCTTATATGTGTTTATTGGTATGTGGATGAAATTAGTTATTAAACCTATATGGTGTGAAAATTGACTTGTGTGGTAAAAGTCAAGTTTTGTATGCATAATGTAGTTGGCTATGTGGTATATGGTCAAACTAAAATGTAGAATATGTTGAATTGGTGTAAATGACTATGTGGTATATAGTTAAGCTAAAATGTGGTATGTGATAAAGTATAGTAATTGACTTATGTGGTGTAAAATCAAACTAAATGTGGTAATTTGAGGAAAGTGACTTATGTGGAATATAAGTCAACCATTGTGGAAAAATGGTGAAGTCGGTGTAAATTGACTTATGCGGAATATAAGTCTAACCATTGTGGAATATGTTGAATTGGTGTAAATAACTATGTGGTATATAGTTAAGCTAAAATGTGATATGTGATAAAGTATAGTAATTGACTTATGTGGTGTAAAATCAAACTAAATGTGGTAATTTGAGGAAAGTGACTTATGTGGAATATAAGTCAACCATTGTGGAAAAATGGTGAAGTCGGTGTAAATTGACTTATGCGGAATATAAGTCTAACCATTGTGGAATAATGGTGAGATTGGTGTAATTGACTTATGTGGTATATAAGTCAAGCCATTGTGGAATAATGGTGAATGTGATGTAATTGACTTATGCGGAATATAAGTCTAACCATTGTGGAATAATGGTGAGATTGGTGTAATTGACTTATGTGGTATATAAGTCAAGCTATTGTGGAAAAATGGTGAATGTGGTGTAAGTGACTTATGTGGTATATAAGTCTAGTGTAAGGGGCCTTATTTGACCAAATGGGTGCAAATGGGTCAAATGGGTCAAATGGGTGAAAAGGGTGAAAGCAAGTTGTAAATACTTGTTTGTTATGTTTATATCATTACTAATGGTGTTATGTCAATGTGGTGATGTAGGGAAAGCTTCGAGGTAGGTCAAGGTCAAGTCCAAAGCGTGAAGGGATCTCGTATGCATTTTTGGTGGTTTTAAGGATTTGGGGAAATTACTTGTAATATGGTGATTTGATCCTTAAACTGTAAATTTGATATTTGAAAACTTGGTTTGGATGTTTGGGGTCAAAACCCAAGTGTTGGAAATTTTTGGATGTCAAGTGATTTGATAAAAGTTGGAAAAATGGCAAGGTTTTGAAACCTGCAGCTGAAGGGAAACTCACTGGAAATTTGGTCCCTCGCGGTACGCGAAGAACCTGGGAGGATTCTCTCGCGGTACGCGAGAGACAAAATCTCCGGTTTTGCCTTTCTGAGTCCCCTCGCGGTACGCGAGAACTTGCAGGGAAGTCTCTCGCGGTACGCGAGAGACCTGGGTTTCCGGGTAAGTATTTTGGGACTCCCTCGCGGTACGCGAGGGAGGTGGCCCGTGTGCCTCGCGGTACGCGGGGGTTTAAAAAAAAAAAAAAAAAAAAAAAAAAAAAAAATCTTGGGAAATGCTTCCGCTTGTTTAAACGTTTAATTGTCGGTGTTTTAAAAGTGGTGTGTTACAACTTGGTATCAGAGCAATGGTTTGAGGGAATTGGTGCGCGAGGCACTAAACTCAAACCGGATGCTCTTGATATGGGGGAATTGATACGAGAATCCATGAAGGACTTGACTAAGACTCGGAGCTTTCGGAACGAAAGGTTAGTAATGATTTGATAAGTGGTTATGTATATGTGTTGTAAATGCATATGAATGATTAAATGGCAAGGTGTTATGTGTGCCGAAACTTGTCTTGTAAATTGTTATATGAATATAATAATTACACTTGGGCATAACGTATTATTAAACATGTCTGGCCAATATGATTAATAAGACGAGATGTGCAAGGGTATTTATGATAAACATATGACAATGAACATTAGCAAGGAATAGGTGAAGGTGGTTATATGTGTATGTATGTATGTTTGTATGTATGTATATATATGGATGATTATATGGGGGTAATACATATGCACAAAGATAAGATATAGTGCCTTAACAAGTGGGTAGATTAAAGACCTATAAGCAGGTAGAACATCTACAACTTAGTTAAAATTTCTCGGGAAGACTAAGGGGCACATGTGTAAGTAGAAGAAATGGTGGACGCAAGTCATCTTAAGGACTCGAGTACGTTAGAGTCTAGACGTGTATCGCCTCGTGGGTGGTGAGGAACATGGAATGTGTTGGGAGAAATAGAATGCATCAATCTAGCGGAGGATGGCTAGAGCTTTCTATCATGTTATTTCGATCTTCCTTCGAGGAAAATAGGGATCCTTGAGGCTATCCTTGGGAGGGACCGTATGAAGCCTTGAAAGCGGAAAGTATAACAGTTGGCGAACCGAAGTGGAAGGAAAACTTTGTTTTCACAAGGGGTTCGTGGAGTGCGAACCAAAGGAGTTAAAGGATGAGAATTAATCATTGATTAATCAGCAATGAATCACTATAATGGTATTGGCTGTGAAGCAATCCATTGTGATTGAAAGAAGGTGCATTACTCGCGATGAGTCGAATTCGGGCCGTGGCGGAGAATTGGTGGATTTTGATCCGATGATTGTAAAAGAGGTGTTGGGTTACTTAGTAACCATATCATTGTCAAGTATGATAAATGGGTGACGTGTTAATCTGTTCTCATTAGAGACAATGAAACACGAGGCATACTAACTGGTGTGTACACATGGCTTGTGTCATTGACATCAGCCGGGGATATAAAGGGATACTTAGTATTCCAGTAGAGAAAGAGGATTTGATAAGGGTCATTGCACCTGTGTGCTTTGTTTTTGAAGCACATAAACTTTTCGGTGGAAAAGGAAAATAGAAGAGTGCGTTTTGGCACTGACAGTCGGTGATAGGATAAAACTGACTAAAGGTCTCACGGTTTGTGGACTTTATGGTCAAGGGGTAAATGATAAAATGTACATAGGTGGAATGTGTACATAAATGGTGGTTGAAGTCTTAGAACTTCATAATTGATGTTGGAAGTCTTTTGGACTTCACAAACGGTGTTTGAAAGCGAAGTCTTCGAACTTCAAAGGTGGATTCGGTGATTGAGATCCTTAAATCTCAAAGGATGACTTACGATTAAGTCAATGGAGATGCTTAGGGTGTGTGGGTCGCGGATAGGAATCTTCCTTCCAGTGTTGTAAAAGAGGATTCAAGTAAGGAAGTTGTCGTATCCTTACTTGAGGAGGTTGCATGCTTTATCGATTAAGAATTGATGAGCTGAAGACTCGAGCTTCAAGGGGTATTATGTTTGGGTGTTGGGATCCTCGAATCCCAAGAGGTATGAACTTGAGACCTTGAGTCTCAATGGGTGGATTGGTGAGATAGCTTTGAAATTTTCATTTAAGAGGTGAATGACGTGGGATTAGAACTTGGATTTCCTTAGTTGTCAAACGTGTTGACTACTCGTATAAGGTGGTTCAAAAATCCAAGTATCCCATGGTTAGGAGTGTTGAAATTCAAGTGGAAACTTGACGTCATAAAAGTTTTCCTTTGAAATGTGGTGTTTCGGGTTTGAGATCATAGGAGGATAGGTTCACGTATCGTTGGGTTGTCCAACATGGGGACTTTATTGGTGGATAGATTAATGTTTGGGAACTTCTCAGATGAAACGAGTGGGCTCCATAATTCATTATGCGTGACCAAACACGAAATCGTTAGGAGGTTGGAACTGTTGTTATTTCATTATGGTGAAGATAAGATAAATGATAAACGTTTCGCCTAATTGAAACAAAGATCATCTTAGATAGTGGGCGATCTAATTGGTGCAAAAAGTAGACAAAATGCGTTTTCGTCGTCGAAGGAACCATTAAAGACGGAGTTAACACTTGGTGGGGATTTGAAGATGGAACGGGTGGTTCATATGTTGACAAGCTTGGGGAAAATAATTCGGGGTTAAAGACATGCTTTGATAGGATTTGGATTCCTAGGTTGTCAAGTGTTTTGACAACTATTTTAGATGAGGCGCATAAATCCAAATATTCTATCCATCCGGGGGGCCACAAAGATGTTTTATGATTTAAGGTATCATTTTTGATGGCCGGGTACGAGGCGTGAAGTTGTTAAGTATGTTGAAGGGTGTCTCACGTGCTTAAGAGTAAAGGCGGAGCACCAAAAGCCGTATGGAAAGCTTCAACCGCTTGAAATACCACTTTGGAAATGGGAAAATATAACCATGGATTTGATCACTAAACTACCAAAGACTCGAAAGGGTTATGATGCGATATGGGTAGTAGTGGATCGGTTGACGAAGAGTGCACATTTCCTTCCTATAAAGGAAACGTATTCTTCGGATAGATTGGCGGAATTGTATGTGAAGGAAATTGTGTCACGTCATGGTGTGCCGGTGTCGATTATATCGGATCGTGATACGAGATTTACTTCTCGTTTTTGGAAGAAATTCCATGAGGATATGGGGACTAGATTGAATCTTAGCACCGCTTATCATCCACAAACGGATGGTCAAAGCGAGCGAACGATTCAAACGCTCGAGGATATGTTGCGAGCGTGTGTCTTGGATTTTGGGGTAGTTGGGACGACCATTTACCGTTGGCGGAATTCTCTTATAACAATAGTTACCATTCTAGTATTGGTATGCCGCCTTTTGAGGCATTGTATGGGAAGAAGTGTCGAACACCCGTGTGTTGGGGTGAGGTTGGTCAACGGGAGCTTGGTAGTGTCGAAGAGGTCAAGGAAACTAATGATAGTATTGACCAAATTAGAGCACGCTTGAAAGCGGCTCAGGATCGCCAAAAGTCCTATGCGGATAATAGGAGGCGGGCGATTGAGTTTCAAGTGGGGGACTTTGTGCTTTTGAAAGTCTCTCCTTGGAAAGGGGTGATACGGTTTAGGAAACAGGGGAAGTTAAGTCCTCGTTTCATCGGGCCGTTTAAGGTGATAGCAAAGGTGGGTGCGGTAGCTTATCGTTTAGAGCTACCGGAGGGACTAAGTAGACTTCATAACACATTTCATGTGTCTCATTTGCGAAAGTGTTTGGCGGATGAATCTACTTTTGTCCCATTGGATGATATTGAATTGGATGAAAAGTTGAATTATGTGGAAGAACCGGTGGCAATCTTGGATAGAAAAGTGAAGCGTTTACGCAATAAAGAGATTAGCCAAGTTTTGGTGAGGTGTAAACATAGAAGGGGAGCGGAAATGACTTGGGAAACCGAGGAAGAAATGCTCAAGTATTATCCGAACCTTATTATGTGAAGTCGGGTTTCGGGGACGAAACCCAAATAAGGGGAGGAGATTTGTAACGAACCAAAATTCGGGTTTCGTTATAAATAAATAAATATTTCTAATTAATATTATGGTGAAAATAATATTTTAGAAATAAGTTGAATCAAGTGGGTTTCAAATTTGTAATGGGGCTATGTTAGTTTTGACTAACTTTAGAATGAAATGGGTGAAGTGGAAAGTTGAGGGACTAAAGTTGTAATATGGCAAAATCTGCCATTTGACTAGTTAAAGTCAAAATTAACCTCATTTTTGAGGTGTTAGTCGTTCAAGAGAAGAGGAGAAGAAGAGAATTTCGGTTTTGGAGCTAAATCGTGGAATTGAGGCTTGTTTTGTGAAGGTTTTGGCTCACACAACACCTTCATAACATCAAGTAAGTGATTCTCTTCCTCTTGATTTCACCATGAATGTGTTCTTGGTGGGTTTTGGGTGAAATCCGAAATTATGTATGCATGTGATGAAATGGTGTTAGATTATTGATAATCTAGCTAAACTAAAGTTAAAGAATGATGATTAACATCCTAGAACCCTTTGATTTTGATTATGAGAAGTTAGGGTTCATATGGTGGAAATTGGGGGTGTTTTGATCATGATGCTAAAATGATGAATTAATGAAGATTAAGTGTTTTTAAGATATTAGACACTTGAACAAACACCAAATTAACTTAATAATAATTTTTTGAAAGAAAAAATTAGTGTTAAGATTAAGATAATGAAACTCAAGTGGGTGAGTTTGTGGTGAAAGAGGGTGTTTGGTTATGAGGATAACCCAAACGGGTCAATTTGGGTTGGAAATGGGGAAATTGAGTTGTGGACTCAATTGTAATAAAATTTTGATGTATGTTAGATTACTAAACTAGGTGAATGTGTTTAGGTAATCAAATTGCAAAGCTAGAAGGTGGTGCGGGATCCTCTAACTCAAAAGGTAAGTGCTTTGCACTTACTTAGTAATGATAGGTGGTGGTGATGTTCATATTTGAATTTCATGTTGGTTATTCAAATATCTTATATGTGTTTATTGGTATGTGGATGAAATTAGTTATTAAACCTATATGGTGTGAAAATTGACTTGTGTGGTAAAAGTCAAGTTTTGTATGCATAATGTAGTTGGCTATGTGGTATATGGTCAAACTAAAATGTAGAATATGTTGAATTGGTGTAAATGACTATGTGGTATATAGTTAAGCTAAAATGTGGTATGTGATAAAGTATAGTAATTGACTTATGTGGTGTAAAATCAAACTAAATGTGGTAATTTGAGGAAAGTGACTTATGTGGAATATAAGTCAACCATTGTGGAAAAATGGTGAAGTCGGTGTAAATTGACTTATGCGGAATATAAGTCTAACCATTGTGGAATATGTTGAATTGGTGTAAATAACTATGTGGTATATAGTTAAGCTAAAATGTGATATGTGATAAAGTATAGTAATTGACTTATGTGGTGTAAAATCAAACTAAATGTGGTAATTTGAGGAAAGTGACTTATGTGGAATATAAGTCAACCATTGTGGAAAAATGGTGAAGTCGGTGTAAATTGACTTATGCGGAATATAAGTCTAACCATTGTGGAATAATGGTGAGATTGGTGTAATTGACTTATGTGGTATATAAGTCAAGCCATTGTGGAATAATGGTGAATGTGATGTAATTGACTTATGCGGAATATAAGTCTAACCATTGTGGAATAATGGTGAGATTGGTGTAATTGACTTATGTGGTATATAAGTCAAGCTATTGTGGAAAAATGGTGAATGTGGTGTAAGTGACTTATGTGGTATATAAGTCTAGTGTAAGGGGCCTTATTTGACCAAATGGGTGCAAATGGGTCAAATGGGTCAAATGGGTGAAAAGGGTGAAAGCAAGTTGTAAATACTTGTTTGTTATGTTTATATCATTACTAATGGTGTTATGTCAATGTGGTGATGTAGGGAAAGCTTCGAGGTAGGTCAAGGTCAAGTCCAAAGCGTGAAGGGATCTCGTATGCATTTTTGGTGGTTTTAAGGATTTGGGGAAATTACTTGTAATATGGTGATTTGATCCTTAAACTGTAAATTTGATATTTGAAAACTTGGTTTGGATGTTTGGGGTCAAAACCCAAGTGTTGGAAATTTTTGGATGTCAAGTGATTTGATAAAAGTTGGAAAAATGGCAAGGTTTTGAAACCTGCAGCTGAAGGGAAACTCACTGGAAATTTGGTCCCTCGCGGTACGCGAAGAACCTGGGAGGATTCTCTCGCGGTACGCGAGAGACAAAATCTCCGGTTTTGCCTTTCTGAGTCCCCTCGCGGTACGCGAGAACTTGCAGGGAAGTCTCTCGCGGTACGCGAGAGACCTGGGTTTCCGGGTAAGTATTTTGGGACTCCCTCGCGGTACGCGAGGGAGGTGGCCCGTGTGCCTCGCGGTACGCGGGGGTTTAAAAAAAAAAAAAAAAAAAAAAAAAAAAAAAATTTTGGGAAATGCTTCCGCTTGTTTAAACGTTTAATTGTCGGTGTTTTAAAAGTGGTGTGTTACAAAAACAAATAACCACAACCAAGAACTCAACACGCACTTTCGTCTATACTTTCTGTTCTTTTTAATTATGGTGAAAATGGTAGTGTCGGGTTCGTGTATGATGGTGGGTTTAGTGTGATGAAAGTTAGTGGTGAGAGTTGTGGATTGTGGGTTTAGTGTGGTGAGAGTTGTGTTTGATTTTGGGTTTAGTTTGTGAGTGAGTGGTGAGAGTTGTGTTATTATAAGCTGAATCTAGAACCTAACCGTCACGTATAGGTCCAACGGTGACAGTTAGGTCAGGTGTCCGACCACACTGTCGACTTTAACTTTCTGTCAAACAACCTCGTACACAACCGTCACGTATTGGCCTATACGTGACGGTTAGGTTTCCTTTTTGAGGACTGCAGAAACCTCGTATCAACCTCGTATCATCAGTGTCCTTTTTATTCCCGGACTCACGAGAGACATACCGTCACGTTTAGGCCGATACGTCACGGTTTGTGTCACAACCGACACGTATAGACCGATACGTGACGGTTAGGTCAGGTGTGAAAAAAAAACCCAACGGTGTCCCCAACACAACCCTAAATAAATCACGTTAGTATGTTTTTTTTATTTGAATGATAAATAATGAAGAAGTTGTTTCATGATTTTACGTAAAAACACACCTTGTAGTAAACTAATAAAGAAACCGATCATAAAAAAGACTCCTGGCCTCTTTTTTTCATGTATATCATCAAGGTCAACACGTTTCAATACTAGTTATTATTTTATTATATATGATTTCGAATATGTCACTTGTACACCCCAAAGTTTTGCATTTTAGTACTTAGAATCAATAATCATGTTATTTTCTTGTGAGCTCATCTAACATATAAGAAAACATTGGATTCCATTACAAATATATCATAATCAATCATTTACTTTGTAGAATTTCCAATAAATATAAAATTAGAAACGTAGAAGTTGATGGAAATGAAACTTTTGAAAAATATATTAGACAAGTCTTTTTACCACTATGATCATGATAATAAACTCTTTACGCATGAATCGTCTATGATGAAGACTGATTCAAACTCTAGAGTATTGTCAGGGAACTCTTGCACATGTTCTTTATGCACACGTGGATGTTTAATTGTTTTTGTATTGAATAAATCTCCCAACGTTAGTATTGTTGAGGAGTCCTAGTCTTCCGGTTTATTGAGTTATTTGTGGTCAAGTAGTTAGTCTACATAGCTATATTTATAGACCTTGTGTGTTCTTGTTTTCCATGCACTGAAATATTCTTCAATAAAGTACAAGAGTCCCCTGATCCATTTATCTTCTTGCTTGTTATTTACCTTGTTTCGTATTGATATACCAGTTCTAATACCAACATTGTGGTATCAGAGCATAGGTTATCCTTCCTCTCTGATACATTACCCCAATCAAAACACTCCTTCGTTCATATGGCTGATTCATCTGGTGTCACTAGTTCCTCTGCTTCCATCATTCCGGTGTTCAAGGGTGAGGGCTACGAACACTGGAGTCTTCGAATGAAAACTCTGCTGAGGTCACATGACTTATGGGATGTTGTGTATCTGGGCATCACAGCCGCTGGCGAGGGTGGACAAAAGATCAGAGAGATTAAGAGAAAAGATGCTCAAGCAATGACTGTTATTCAGAAGGGTGTGCATGATAGTCTCTTCTCAAGAATTGCTTCCGCTGATACTACGAAAGAAAACTAGGACACTTTACGTGTGGAATTTCAAGGTGATTCTCAGATCCAATCTATCAAGCTGCAAGGACTGAGAAGAGCCTTTGAGAACTTAACAATGAAAGATGATGAAATCATAGGTAACTATCTGTCCAGAGTCATGGACAATGTCGGCCAACAAAGATCCTCTGGGGAAGAACTATATGATCAGAGGGTAGTTGAAAAATTCCTTAGGTGTTTGTTTCCTAAGTTTGACTATGTAACACCATCCATAGAGGTGGTATTTGATTCAGCCAACCTCACACCTGTCAAACTTATGGGATTGTTGCAGTCCCAAGAAGAAAGACTGAACAGTAGAACATCTCTCAATAAAGCCATCAAGACTCCTAAAAGGCAAGATGAGCAAGCCTTGGAAGTGGTTCAGGAACAAAGTATTTTCCCACGTGGCAAAGGACGAGGACGTTTGTCTTTCAGAGGTAGAGGTGGAGCCGGCCGTGGAAGAGGCTCGCTTGATAGAAGTAAGGTCCCTCAGTGTTACTGCTGCAAAAAAAAATTGGCCACTTAAAAAAGGATTGTTGGTATAATGATGAAGCACAAGTCAATGTAGCTACAAATGAAGAGGAAGCCGAAGCAGACGAACAACACTTACTCCTAGCACAGGAGTTCATGACTGATGACCCATTTATGCTAATGGCCAATACTCCATGTCCTGATAAATCTAATCATCTATGGTTTGCAGATTCTGGTTGCTCTAACCACATGACAGGGTCCAGAGACAACTTTGTTTCCTTAGACGAATCCTTCAAACTAGATGTACGCTTGGGTGATAGAAAGAAGTTAATCGTGGAAGTAAAGGGAATAGTCAGGATAAAAACTGGAGACAGTAGCTTCAAACTCTTGGATTAGGTATACTTTGCTCCTAAGCTTGAGTACAATCTTTTTAGTGTTGGTCAACTTATGAAGAAAGGCTATGCTTTATTCTTTGGTAATCGGAAGTGTGTGATCAAGCATAGAGAAACTAGAAATACGCTCTTAGAAATTTCAGTAGCCACAAACAATATGTTTGTGTTTGATGCTACTAGTTTACTCACTGTACAAGATCCAAGAGCAAAGAAAGAAGACTTGGAAGCTCTCAAATGGCACTGCAGATATGGTCATCTTCATCTCGGTGGTCTCAAACATCTACACGATAAGAAGATGGTGCTGGGACTCCCCAAAATCAATACTTCAATTACGTGTGAAGCATGCATTCTTGGCATGCAAGTAAGAACCCGATTTCAGTCCTCTTCATGGCGTGCCAAAACCAAGTTAGAACTGATCCACACTGACTTGTGTGGACCTATGCAAGTCCCAAGCCTAGGTAACAGCCTCTACTACTTTCTCTTTATAGATGATCTTACCCGTATGTGTTGGGTTTATTTTCTGGCTAACAAGAATGATGCATTTGAGAAATTTAAAGCTTTTAAAGTGAAGATTGAAAAAGAAAGTGACATGTCAATCAAAGTTCTCAGGTCAGATAGAGGTGGCGAGTTTTGTTCACAAGAATTTGACAGTTTTTATGAGGAAACAAGAATTAAGAGGGAGTATTCCTTACACACCACAACATAATGGGGTGGTGGAAAGGAAGAATCGCACCATAATGAACATGACAAGAAGTATGCCACATGAGAAGGAGCTGCCTAGCTTTCTGTGGGCTGAAGTTGTAGCCACTGCAGTCCATGTCATTAACTGGTCACCCACGAAGGCACTTGTGAATCAAACACCATTGGAAGCTTGGTCAGGTAAAAAACCATTGGTATCACTCCTAAGAGTTTTTTGGGTGTGTTTCCTATAGGTTTACCATCTCAAAGAAGAAGGAAGCTGGACAATAAATCTGAGAGGAATATCTTCATTGGATATTCAACTCAAAGTGCAGGGTACCGGTTATACAACCCTGAAACAAAAGGGTTCTCAACAAAGCGTGATGTCGTATTCCTTGAAGATACAAAATGGGTATGGAGTAGTGATGCAGATACACCTAGTAAGAAGTACACCTTTGTAGACCCATTCCCTATTAAGGTAGATAGTACTAGTACTATTGTATCGGATAGTACTGGTACTATTGTATCAGATAGTACAAATACTAGTGCTACTTCTAACACCGTTGGGTCAACCTCTATACCTAGTATTTAGACTACACCTACTACCCACACCCTGACAATGACATTACCTTACAAACCTCACATGCTCCAGTACATACAGTATCTACTTCCCAGGAACCTAACACAGTTACCAATGCTTCCAAACGAGCTAGTAGACCCCCTACCTGGCTCAAAGATTATTATGCAGGTGATGGGTCTTTAGAAAATAAAGAAGATATTACTACTTGTTAGTTTGCTCTTGCCGCAACAGATCCTAGCTCGTATGATGAGGCAGCTAAGCACAAAGAATGGCAGGATGCAATGCTAGCAGAGATACAAGCTACCGAGAAGAATCATACTTGGCAATTAGTTCATCGACCCCCTGGAAAGAATCTCGTGGGTGTTAAGTGGTTATTCAAAACTAAACCTGGCCCCGATGGTGAAGGTGTAAGGTACAAGGAAAGACTAGTTGCCAAGGGTTATTCGCAGCAATATGGTATTGATTTTCAGGACACATCTGCTCTAGTGGCCAGGTTTGAAACTATCAGGGTTATACTTGCTGTAGCAGCTCAACTGGGATGGAATATCCACCAAATTGATGTTAAGTCGGCCTTTCTTAATGGGGACTTAATAGAAGATATCTATGTTGCACAACCTGAAAGCTTTGTCATTAAGGAGAAGTCTGATATGGTGTACAAGCTAAACAAGGCGTTGTATGGCTTGAAACAGCCCCTAGAGCCTGGAATGCCAAAATAGATGGGTATTTTCTTGAGCATGGATATACAAGAAGCCACAATGAGCCTTCACTATATGTCAAATGAGATCATACAGGTGATGTTATTTATGTCTGGTTGTATGTAGATGATATCATCTGCACTTCTTCATGTTCTAATATGATCAGGGAATTCAAGCATAGAATGAAACAAGCGTCTGAAATGACCGATGTGGGGCTGCTAAAGTACTTCTTGGGGCTTGAAGTAAAACAGACTGAAGAAGGGATCTTTCTAAGCCACGAGAAGTATGCAAACACTCTCCTAGCCAGATTTGGGATGATGAATAGCAAGAATGAAGCCACTCCCGTGAACTACAATGAAAAGTTACTGATTGATGATGGAGTTGACAAAACCAATGAAGAACAATTTAGGAGCTAGGTGGGTGGTCTCATCTACCTGACCTACTCTAGGTCAGACTTGGCCTATGCAGTAAGCCTTGTGTCAAGATTCATGTAAAGGCCTTCAAAGATTCATATGGGAGCAGCAAGAAGAATTCTAAGATATGTGGCAAGCACTACTAAGTTCGGTATATGGTACAAAAAGACTAAAGGCATTCGCTTAACCGGATATAGTGACAGTGACTGGGCTAGTTGTGCAGATGATCACAAAAGCGTGTCAGCCTATGTGTTTACCTTAGGCAGTGGAGGAATGGCATGGATTTCGAAGAAGCAACATTATGTTGCCTTGTCTAGTACAGAAGCCGAGTATATCTCAGCTACAGCAGCCACCTGTGAAGCAATATGGCTAAGAAGAATTTTACATGATCTTGGGTTTGAACAAAGTGAACCAACTGTGATTTATTGTGACAACATGTCAACTATATGTCTGTCCAAAAATCCTGTCATGCATAACAGATCCAAACATATAGAGTTGAAGCATCATTACATCAAAGAAATGGTTACACAGAGGCTGGTGAGTTTGGAGTATTGCAACACTCACAATCAAGTTGCAGATGTTCTAACAAAGTCGTTATCCAAGGAGAAATTTATCCACTTCAGGCACGAGATGGGAGTTATGGAGTTTGAATCAAGAGAAGGTGATGAAGACTGATTCAAACTCTAGAGTATTATCAGGGAACTCTTGCACGTGTTCTTTTTTCACACGTGGATGTTTAATTGTTTTTGTATTGAATAAATCTCCCAACGTTAGTATTGTTGAGGAGTCCTAGTCTTCCGGTTTATTGAGTTATTTGTGGTTAAGTAGTTAGTCTACGTAGCTATATATGTAGACTTTGTGTGTTCTTGTTTTCCATGCAGTGAAATATTCTTCAATAAAGTACAAGAGTTCCCTGATCCATTTATCTTCTTGCTTGTTATTTACCTTGTTTTGTATTGATATACCAGTTCTAATACCAATAGCCTATACATATATTGGAGGATTACCTTAAATATGATTCTTATCGAAACTATTACCAACCCATATGCCCGTTGCCGCCTGTGAATGAGTTGGCAAGCCACCGAGAGGGTCATGCTTGAAGGAGTGCGTCCATCAAGGAGCTGTCCATGCGGACGGGCAGGATTGGGAGGGTTTTGGGTTTTTTTTTTTTTTTTTCTATTTATGTGAAGTCATGACATGTATCAAATGCATTAATGACTTGTATACACATTTATTTTAAATTTTAAATCATTTAAAATGGAGCAATTTTGAGTAGAATAATATAATTATGTGATGTTTTAATGTTAAAATCGTTTATTTATATAATTTCTTGTACTATTTTTATTTCTCTTGTAAAATACTTTAAATTATTTTAGTAACAAAGTATTTGGTTACTATAATAACCTAACTAAATTTTATAAATAATTTGCTTTATTAAAAAGCTTTGGTTATAAAAATTAAATATAAAAAGTGAAGATTGTGTGGAATTGTAAGGAAGTGTAAGAATGATTGTAAAGTTGGAAAGAAAATACGTGTTTTTAAAATATGAGTGAAAAGTTGATGTAAAAATTAACTAGACGTGTTTGTGAGTATTTTTATATATATATTTATGTACATTAGTTAGCCATTTGGTGCAATGGTAGCCTCAAGACTTTTCATAGTGGAGGTCTTGGGTTCGAGTCTCACCTGTAACAATTATTTGGGTTGAGCCAGGAAGTTTTCCCAGTTGTGGCTTTTCTCCTGGGTTGGGGGTTCGATCCGGATTGGTGGGGTAGTTAGGCCCGACTTATATAACATCTATCTCCTAAGAGGATCCCGGTGTCTGCTTTCCAAAAAAAAATTTATGTACATTAAATTCATAAACTTGTTTCTATCGGTTTTTGGAATTTTTCTTAAAAGCACATGGTTACGTAAAGAATGAAAAATTATGAGATGAAAAAAATAAGGAATACTAGAAATGAAGACCCGCCGCAACGTACGGTGATATTAACGTGGGTAAATACATAACTAAACCCGCGTGATGCGGCGCGTATGCGAACATCGTGACTCGTGCTACGGCGATGACATTAACATCATGAAATACAGAAAAGAAACGTATAGAGTTGGGGCGGTTCAGTTTTCTTATAGAACAAAATGATATTTATACAAAGATTATTGGCTTTGTCGCTGGCTTACCATTGGCCACCGACATTGTCTTGTAAGAGTAAGGGGCTGTTTGGTAGCCTCTTAATGATTTCGTTAAGAGGCTACCTCTTAATCGGTCAGAGGTAAGGGGTGTTTGTTTAGCTAAAAGCCCGCCTCTTAATGGTTCAGCAAGCCTGTTAATGGTTCAGCTAAAAAACCACGCTGAACTATTCAGATCTCCGCTTATGGCTTCTTTGGCTGCTGCAACATATAAGGATAGTGTCTCCCCTGGCTTTAGGGCCACCAAAGGAGGTATGTCAGCAATGTGGCTTTTCAGTTCTTCAAACACTTTTTTAGCTTCTTCTGTCTAGGAGAAATCTTTCTTAGCTGAGCTTCCCTTTAGCGTCTTGAAGAATGGTAAGGAACGCTCCGCCAATTTAGATAAAAACCTGTGCAAAGCCGCCAACTTACCATTCAAACTTTGGACTTCCCTTCTTGTCCTTGGTGACTTCATGTCACGTACAACTTTTACTTTTTCTGGGTTTGCTCTTATCTCCTGTTTACTACCACATGCCCCAGGAACTTCCCTTCCTTCAAGCCAAAAGAGCATTTCCATGAGTTTAACTTCATGTTTATGTTTCTTAAGTTCTTGAATGTCTGTTCAATGTCTTCGAACATTCCTTCCTCGCTTTGACTCTTTATCACTAGATCATCAACGTATGCCTCCATGTTTTTCCCTATCTGTCCTTCGAATGCCTTATCAATTAAACGTTGGTGCGTAGCCCCTGCATTTTTCAGGCCAAAGGGCATCTTCCTATAGCAGAAAATTCCCCTTGGCGTATAGAAAGCTGTCATTTCTTCTTCCTTGCGGTTCATCTTAATCTGGTGGTAACCTTTGTAAGCATCTGAGAAACACTTCCACTCGTATCCAGCCAAGGAATCAAACTTGAGGTCGATTTCTGGCAGTAGGTAACAATATTTAGGGCAAGCCTTGTTCAGATCTTTGAAATCGATACACATCCGCCAGCTTTCGTCTGCCTTTTTGACCATCACAGGGTTAGCCACCCAAGTGTGATGCTTTACTTCCCTGAGAATGCCCGCATAAACTAGCTTGTTAATTTCAAGACAAATAGCCTAGCATCGGTCTAGCACCATGCTCCTTTTCTTTTGTGTTACCGGGCTGTGCTCTGAGGATATATTCAAAGAATGTTCAGCAAGCTCCCTAGGTACCTCTGTCATGTCTCCCGAGTCCATGCAAAAACGTATATGTTTCTCCTAAAGATTTGCAAGAGTTTCTGTCTTCCATCTTTAGTGAGGCCTTTACCTACTTGGATCGTTTGGTCCAGGTATATCTCGTTTATACTGACCCTTTTTTCCTACGCCATCCTCCATCTCATTATCCGTAGCTGCCACCAGCAACGTTCCTAGGGTCGACCTTATCGTGCATATTCCTCCTTTCGTCGGGAACTTCGTCATGGCATGAGCTGTGGAGACCACGGCTTCGAAGGCACAAATACCTGGACTTCCTATAATGATGTTGTATCTCGAGGCTGACCTGATTATAAGGAAAAAACATTAATTATGTTCTTTCTAGGCTGCCATCACCCATACGTACCTTCAGTCTTATTTCTCCTAGAGGCCAAGCTTTCTCGCCCGAGAATCTCACGAGCGGGGCCTTAGACGACATCAATCTTTTGCGTGTTTCTTCATCCAACTGTTGAAAAAAGTGTTCGTACATGACGTCTGAGCCGCTGCCTCCATCGAGGTAAACCCGACTTATCCGTCTACCACCTATGTTTGCCTTTATAACCATGGGGGAATACGTGGAATCCCCTGGGCTTAAAGGCGGGAAGGATATCTCCCTCCTCGACCACTTTCTTTCTCTTTTAAAACCTCCTTCTCTTCTTACCTTTTGTTTCACGCCATATGACACCATCACGATTTCGTTTCTCCTACCTTTGTCTTTTTCCGATTTCAAGCCCTCTACTGTTTTCCTTTGATATCTTTAATCAAGTGGGCTAGTTCTCCGGACTGAACAACGGCTTCAGTTCTTTTCTTAAGCTGAAAACAATCGTTTGTGTGGTGTCCCACGTCGCCGTGAAACTCATAATATATGTGGGTTGTCCTGGCATCTGGTGGTTTTATGTTAGGCTTTGGTGGCCTGAATCCGAATTTTGCTTCTTCCGTTGCTAATATTTCCTTGGGTATTTTCGTCAGAGCTGTAAACTGTACCTGCCTTTGCCTATCTTCGCTTCGGTCTTGGTGCCTTGAATGGGGGTGAGGGTACGTTTGCCTCTCATAAGGGTGAGGTTGTCTTTCATAGGACCTTCTTGGAGCGCTGCTATAACTCGGGGTTCTCTTTTCTACAAATGGCTAAAATTGTCGGCTCCGTCCCCCTGGCGCGGAGTGTCCCATCCGTGGGTTCTTGCCTTCTTGGATACCTTCAGGATTTACGCAGCTTCTTTTCCCTGGAGAAACGCTTCAGCCCTATCCATGGCCTCCTCCATGGTCTTAGGAATGTTTCTGTTTAGCTCTTCTATAAGTTGTCTTGGGCGATCCCCATGGATGAAACCAAAGATACGCATTTGTTCGGTGGCACCGCTGATGCTAAGGCCTTCTAGTTTATACCTTCCCATGAACGCTCGGAGGTCCTCGTCTTCTTTCTGTTTAATGTTATGCCGCACCATAGGGTCTTTGGTGTACCTTTTTTGCTGCATGAAGTGTGCCAGGAAGTTCCGACTTAAGTCTTCAAAGGAGTCAATGCTTTTGTGTGGCAGGCTATTGAACCATAAACAGGCTGCTCCGATGAGGGTTTGTGCAAACATGTGGCACCATATAGGCATGGACCATTGTTCTACCTTGGCTGTGCTAGAAAAAAGCTCAAGGTGGTCCTCTAGGTCCCCTAGCCCATCATATACTTTGACATTGATTGGCATTTTGGTTTTGGGCGGGAACCTAAAGTTTGCAATTCGTGTTGAGAATTTGGTTTGAACAGGTCACCTCTAATACCATGAGTCATCGCGAGTGGTTGGGTGTAAGTTATCAGCGGTGGGTTTGGCATTGGCATTGAGAGGAAAGGATATGGGAAGTAGTTAGGTTGGAAACCCGTGAAGGTAAGGGGTGAGGGGTTTGGAATCCTGGGATGTTTTGAACCACCTCTGGCCCTTGCAAGACCTGAGAGGAGGGTTGGGAAAACCCTCCTTGTGGAAAGACATGACTTAAAAGATGGAAAAGAGGATACCTTGCATCATGACTATGGTGAGGTGGGTTGGAATTGATGTGAGCTGGATTTGTCATAACCATCTGCATAAGAGAGGCTGCGGGGACTTCCAAGGTGGCCTCCCTAGTTCTGGTTTCTACTCCTGAGGCTTCCTGTCTGGATCGGGCGACATGGGTCTCGGGATCGTCCTCATAGGATAATCGGACTTTTAATCCTCTCGTTCGTTCCTCCTGAACGTATTCGTGCATCAACTCTTGAAGTCATGGAAAGTTTTCTCTTGCACCCTTAGGGGTTAACTCGATCATGTCTTTGACCTCCACCCTCTCTTCAGATGAAGAGTCAGAGTGCAAGTCTTGTCTTTCTGGTTCCTTTTCTTTGGACGTTATGGCATCTTGAAGCAACAAAAAGAAAGAAAACGATGTCGAGGAGCTCAACTCGTAGTTTACACGAAGTCGGGCCCCACGGTGGGCGCCACTTGTTGCTGCACCGGGTACCGGAGCTGATTCCTTAGGATCCTGCTAAGAAGAACAAACTGTTAGGCTCACCGCATGGGAGGGTCGCCTGTGATCCAACTCCGGCATGAGAATCAGACAAGGATGTTCTTAGGAGAGTAAGAGTATTGAAACGAGAGTTGTATGGTTAGTGGTGGTTGGAAGTGAAGTGAATGCGTACCTGGTGATGATCCTTCTGTATTTATAGTGTGAAGTCTTGGAATAGTGGGGAGATCTTCAAAGATCCTTACCTTCCCTTTTTGTTTCCCTGAGCTTCCTTGACTGAAGGAGTGTTTCTCGATTTCATGAGGGACACCCAAAATGGTGTAACTGGTAGACTTCTCCTTTTTTCAATGTTAGGGTTTACTGTTTTAGTCCTGCATATTCTGCCTTAGTCCTGGATATCTTAGGGTTTAACCTGTTCTATCCTCCAAATGGTAACAATGGAAGGTTACTGTTTTAGTCCTGCATATTCTGCCTTTTCCTCATTCAGGTGTCTTTGGGAAGTGTTGCGTTGTCGGGGGTCTTCTGAGGCTCGCTCCCCCATCCTGCACTGTACACTCGTCTAGTCTTGTCAACTAAGGCTTCTTCGTATTATCCAAGAGGTGATATCAAGTCCTTCCAATTTATCAATTACGTTTTACTTCCTGTAATTAAATAAATTAAATATATTCAACTTTAATGTAAATTGAACAAATTATAGATCTCACAAATTATGTTTCATAAATGTTTAAACCCTATTACAGTTAAATTATATATAACCCTATAATTATATATTTATTTACATAATCTTATACTATATATCCGATATTATTTTTATAATTTTTATTCGGGTATTTCAAACAAGATGTATCATGATCTGAAAAAGGAATATTGCTCCGGGCATGTATCATCGATTTCGGTGGTAGCTGGATAGTCACTTGCCACTGGCGGAGTTCTCATACAACAACCGTTATCATGCAACCATCGGCATGCCGCCATATGAGATGTTGCACGATAGAAAATGTAGAATGCCCGTATGTTGGGGTGAAATCGGTCAAAAGGACTTCGCAAGTCTAGATATTGTCAGAGCTACTTCTGAGAAATTTGACCAAATCAAAGCCCTAGTGAAAGTCGCTAAGGATAGGCAGAAATCTTATGCGGAATAGAGACGAAGAGATCTCGAGTTCCAAGTCGGGGACATGGTATTGTTGAAAGTGTATCCTTGGAAGTGAATAATCTGATTTCGGAAAAAGGGGAATCCAAGTCCGAGGTTTGTCGGACCTTTCCTATAGCCAAGAGGATTCGATACCTAGGTGATTGTTTTCTACATCAGTTAAATGTTGGCAAACGATCGAGTATCAGGAGTAGTGTTTAAAAAGACTTTTGTATCGATAAAAGAAATGAAAAATATTTTGTATCTCTTTGTATTATTGTAACTCTTTAAGCATTAATGACACATTTAAAACTTAACATGTGCAGCTGATTTTTATAATAATTTTATATTACTATTCGCACACATTAGGTGGTAAAAAGGATATCGACATACTCGAAGCTTGGAGCTTAGGTTTAACCACAATCAAGGTATTAAACCACTTTTAAGATTCTTCTGATTTTGAGCTAAGATTGCATATGGGATTGGATTATTGGTTTTGTTAGTAGATTCCATCAAATCCCTTGTCTTAGTCTGTCACTTTCTAAGGGAAAACTATACTTACTATCCGTGTCTGATGCTTTAGCTTGAGTTACCCGTACTGGCATCCGTTACTTGGTCTCATTCTCAGTTTAAGTCCAGACATCGTGTAACATCCCGAAAATAATAATAAGGAATAAACGGGTCTTGTGAAATAAAAAAAAATAATAAGGACAAAAAGACGAACGGGACTAGACGCGTTGGAAAGGAAAAAGGGAAGGGGAGGGGCTTCATAACCCTAGCCGCCACCCCCTCCCCATTTCCATCATTCATCCATTCCAAATCTAGAGAGAGAAAGTCGGTTTTGGTGTCAACCGAGCTCAATGAATCGTTATTCTTTATCTCCTCATCGTGTAGCAAGAGGAATCGAGTTCCAACAGGTAATATCATGCTCTAGATCTGAGTTTTAGTTTTTATTGGGTTTTTATAGTTTTTAAATAAAAAGGTTAGATTTTTTTTAGGTTTAAAACGTAAAACGAACCTTAGATCTAGCATCACGATCGTAAAACACAAGTTTTGAACATAAAAAGTCGTGATCTTGACGAGATGGATCTTGGGCCGCCATTCCATGCAGAAACCCTAGGTTTCTGTTGAGGAAGACGACCAAGCGAAACTAATGGAGTAAGCGAAATTATTCGTGGAGCGAAACTAACTAGTGTCGCTTGATGCATGGAAAGAGAAACTAACCTTAGTTTCGCCTGTAACCCAGTTTCGCCCAAGACTTAGTTTCGCTGTGAGTTAGAAAGCGAAAGTGTCCTAGTTTCGCTTAAGAGTCATGTAGCGAAACTAACCCTAGTTTCGCTCAGTTTAGAATAAAGCTTAGATCTGATATATTTGACTATCAATCCAGATTACAAACAACGCCAGTTGATCCGTTGATAGCACGTTTTGAGTTAGTTTATCAGGTGAGTCAAGAATCCCTATTTTATTTACTGTTTTAGGGTGGTGTGCATACTCAGAATTAGACGTTTGTAATAAATATAGTTTTATTACCTAAATACGACAGAAAAAGAAAGAAATGGTTTATTTAACTAACGTTTTATAAAAAGAAAGAGAACAGAGTAAATATTTATTTAACTAACATTTTATAAACAGAAAGGGAACAGAGTAAAGATTTATTTAACTGGCGTTTTTGTTTTGGATAAAAATTATATAAACTAACTTTGTAATCAAATTTCGTAAGTGAGGTAGTGTGCTTGTAAGATTCGTGATGAACAAAGCGTATAAAGCAATAAAACGACACGAGTGTTTACGAGGAAATCCCTTAATCCCTAAGGATTACCGGCATAAAACCTCGGGAAGTGACTAAACGTCACTTGCCTCCTAGTATTTTATAAAACAATGAAAATGATTACAAGTACGAGCAGTAGATGATCGATATCTAAGTGTTACATAGCTTGTTGAGAGTGTATAGTGCTAATAGAGTTGTGTGTCGTGTGATGATATCCTTCCTAATCGATCAAGCTGCTGATTATATACAAAATACAAACTAACTAACTATCCGAGAATCCTGGAAATGACTAAGTCCTTTAATATGACCGTTAGAAGCCATTGCACGCGTCTTCTACACGTTCTCTTTGACTTCAAGACCGATTCTTCAGGGATGAACTTGACTTCGCACGTTTTACCTGCGTATTAATCAAGATAGAAGAAAAATACAACGGTTCAATATTGAGGATACTGAAACCTGTCAGGATACTGAAGTACGTTGAAGATCCAGGATCCTTAGCTAATAAAATAACCCCTAACTGTTTTATAAACAGAAAAAGAATAGAGAAATGGTTTTTATAACTGCATGTTTTATAAACAAGAGAACATGTTTATTTAACTATGTGTTTTATAAACAAACTGAAAGAAAGAGCTAAGTCATATATATTGTCTAATCTGTCAGAGTATGGTTACACAGAAGCAAGTCTTGAGGTAGTAGTGTAATCCTAGAGACTAGTGCTACCCGAAGCCTATGGAAGTGTCATTGCATGTGTTGCTTGCCTGCCATATGAATAACCGGGACCATACTCGACAGGGCACTGTAACGGGTGAAGTTGCAACTGGACAGAGAGAGTAACGACGGTTACTCTGGTGACAAACAGAGGTCCTTTGTGGACAAAAAATAGAGGTCCTTTGTGGACAAAAACAGAGGTCCTTTGTGGACAAAGATAAAGGTCCTTTGTGGATAAAAACAGAGGTCCTTTGTGGGCAAACAGAAGTCCTTTGTGGACGTAATAGAAGTTTCTTTGGGGACAACAGAGAAAGAAACAAATTGTAGACCAGTAATGTATGACTTAATAGAACAAAGCACATAATAACTAAGTATAAAATTACAAGTTGTATTGTGATATATTTACATAGTAGTATAAAGTATGTTTTTCATTAAATGAGTTTTGATATGATTAACATGAGAAAGAAAAGTTACACGTTTAATATTTTGAAAACTTGAACTCACCGGCGTTAGCTGACTTTTTAGTATGCAAATTAGGTAATAAAGGAAAAGAAAAGATATGAAGCCTCAAGGGCTTGGAAGAGCATGGCTGGATGGATGTTGCTGACCAAGACTGACATCCCTATGAATATTAGTTTATGAATGTTGAACAATGATATGTTTGAAAGTTTTAATTAACTCAAAAATTGTAATAGACTTCCGCTGTGATTTTCATTTGTAATTCAAAGTTTATAAAGAACTATGTTTATGATTGTTTGTGCCAACTATGAGAGGATCCCGGTTTGGGTCCTTTCATATCGGGGATGTCTGAATCTCTCAAAATATTGCTCTGATACCAACTTTTAAGGTCCCAAACCCGGGAGGCCTCACGTGTTGGATTTACTCATTCACAAACAGTTCTTAAACTTCAAATACCATTAAAGCAGTGGAATAAACGTCATTACATTATCTCAATTTCACAGCTAAATAAAACATTGTTTAATTACATTCATAACAATTCATAAATGGATGCCAAATCTCTCTTGCCAAGTAACTCCTCCGATAAGCCAAGCATTATCCACTCTTTATTCTTCTAACCTTAACATGATATGCATACTAAAAGTCAGCTAATGCTGGTGAGTTCAAGTCTTTCATTCGTTTTAGGAAATGGTTTTATCATTCGTTCATTCATTAGGATTTAAAGCATTCACAGGAAAATGGGGCTTATCATTCACATTCAACATTTAACCATTCAATTAAGTCTCACATTTTATTATCTAAATCTGTATCATCATTCCTTTCTTTCATTTCATTTCGTTTCCAGTTCCCTCATGATTCATAGGTCGATAAGGTAATTTCATCGCCCTTACGACTCATAGGTCCATAAGGTAGTTACATCTCCCTTACGACTCATAAGTCCATAAGGTTCTTCAACGAGTGTGGCACTTATGTACATAACATCGTCGAAACATTTATTTAACCTTTACAGGTCACGTTAACCCCGAGTGACCGTCGCCACTACCTCCGCCAGTTGCACAACCGTAACTACCATTGGTAGGCCACATAGGCACTACCCCTCTTATACTTATGGCACTATAGCTTTCCCAAATGTTGCCATAAGGCTGGGGATATACCTCCCCAGACTTCTTTCGTCAATTCCTTCATTAGACATATTAGATATGTAATGACTTCTTTAAAACATTTGCCCGTTTTCTTTTCATAAAACATTCGTAAACCCCTTTCCTTCATTTAAAAGCCATTCCTTTACAAACATTCCATTTCATTAAACATTCCTTTCATAAACGTTATTGTTTCATAAATCGTTTCTTTCATAAACCGTTCATTCATAATCATTTCATACGTTCATCATTTTATAAACATTCCATTCAAGTATGCACATCACCTTAGAAACAAGTAAATAGGGATTCGTTACTCACCTTATCGTCTGTAAGTAACCTGGGTTAGGCGTCTAGTTAGTGCTAACCGATCTACATATAAGTCAACACGCGAATTCTATCATTTAAACTAGTGTCGCCGGGACATGATCATTATCGCCATGCTAGTGTCGTCGGCACATGATCAGTGTCGCCAGAACTTACGTTCTGGACTTAGTGTTATGAGATTTAGTGTCTTTCCCTTAGTGTCGCCCACATTAGTGTCACCAACATTAGTGTCGCCACTTGGCTTTGGCGACACTCTTAGTGTCGCTAAGGAATGACACGTATCCCAATCATTGAAAACCTTGGGGACAATGCCACTACCCCATCGTCTTCCCTGACTAGTGTCGCCACATGAAGGTGGCGACATTATTAGTGTCGCCTGATGAAGATCATCTTCAAACAGGCTCGTTTTCATCCCAAGTTTACAACTTTTTACATCCAAATCGTTTGTTTAACTTCCATGAAGCCAGATCTAAGCTTTATTCCCCGTATCACACGTAAAAATCATGTTTTTGAGATCAAAACCCTAGTTTTACCACAAAACCCATTTAAACTGAAAATTTGAGGTTTTAGGTTCGATCTTTACCTCAAAAACTGTTGTTTTCCATGGATTCTTCTACTAAACCGATGGAGTAACATATTAGAGCAATTATTGAAGATCAAAGGCTTGATTCTTACACTTTCTCTCTCTAGAATCTTTCTCTCTCTCTCTCTAGATGAATTGTTGAGTGTTTTGCTGAAATGGAGGTTGGTCTAAGGGTGATCAGAGTTTATCCCCACCCTTTACCATGCATCTTGGGCCCAAGCCCATTACTTATAGCCCACTTTCCTTTCATTTGTTCCATTCAGCCCACATACAAATATCGGTATTTGCGGGTGTTACACATCGCCAACTAACTCAGCGTTCGTGTGACTCTCGCACACAGTCGTCACGCTCCACGATAGAGGCCCTGTGGAACACCCGACAGCCACGACTCTCTGCAATGGGAAACAAGAAAGGTGGTGATCCAATGGAAACCGATGATGGTACCGATAAGAAAGACTGAGTTGAGGGCATCCTGATCTCTAGAAACGAACTATTGTGGGTTTAAGGTTTGATCCAAAGTGGCATTTTCACAAGGAAATTAGACATATTCAAAGTTGAGGTAGGTTTCCATTTATGTAAACTACACGTAAAGACTCCAGGTTTCACAATTGAGGCAGGGTTCCATTGAAGGTGATTTTGATTCATATGTGTCACAACTACATTTATGTAACATCTTCTTATAATGTTACGTATATGTAGTGTTGCGTACATATAACATAGTGTTACCTATATGTAACATTGTCTTACACATACGTAGCACCGAGTGTTACGTATATGTAACAGCTCTGCATTCATCTTAAAAAAAAAATTGTTTTCTATTGACATTATGTCAGCTTTTCATTCATCTTCTATAGTTTTTTTTAGTTTATGAATTCTTCGTTTGTTTGATGTAGTTGGGTTTTTATTTGGTAGGAGAAGATTTGGCAGCTTGAGTTACATATATGTAACACTTAGTGTTACATATGTGTAACTTGTGTTACATATACCTGACACATAAGGTTACATATAAGTAACAACTTCTCTCCCCTTATTTTGTTCAACAGTGGCGATTTATGTAACTCACGACCTACATTTTTCCTTCTCGATTCCTTTAGATTTTCTTCATGAAATGATAAAAATGGTGATTTTTATGGGTTTTGATTTTGAGGAATAATTGAAAACGGTAATTAACCATGAGATTGAAGAGAGAACGAGATATAGGAGAGAGTATGAGAAATATCAAGGATTTTATTAATTGATTTGCAATGTAATTTCCTATTCTACCCTTTACCACAATTATTTAATCATAAAAATTTTCTTTTATTACAAAAATGTCATTAAACGATTAGAGAGCCATTGATCAAACATGATCAATGGTTAGGATTTGGTTTCCATGGTTTTTCCCTAAAATGGTGGTTTGCATTTGAACAGCACCCTATAAAAGGGATCAGGTGAAAACCATCAACTTATGTGAAAATCAAGAAAACCAATTACATAATTTATAAATTATAATTATAATTTATATATAGGGGTATGGATTAAATGAAAACCATAACATGTTTTCTTTTGACATAGTGTTACACATACATAACACTATGTCTTACGTGTATGTAACACTCATCATTCTTGTATTTATGTTCAACATATATGTAATATATACTTAAATACCCTTTTAGCGATTAAAAGAAAAAACAATTTATAAATTATGTGATTAATTTGCTTTGTTTTCACATAAGTTGATGATTTTCCTCGTAAACAATCGTGTCATTTTATTGTTCTACACACTTTATTCATCACGAATATTACAAACACACTACCTCACTTACGAAGTTTGGTTACAAAATTTGATATAATAATTTTTACCCAAAACAATTTGGCGCCCACCGTGGGGCAAGTGGTGCTTTTCATTTTCAAATCTTTACTAAATTTTGCGTTCAATCATTATTTTTCCAAACTGATTTAAAAAATGTCGTCCCAATCCAAAAATGTTTCTGTTTCTACTCCGACTTCAAGCTCTGGGTTGAACAACCCTATTCCTCCTCCTTCATTCCAGAAGAATGTCAATCAGCCGAAGAAAACTACTTCTGCGGGGTTTTTCGGGATCTGGGATACCTGCTGGGGGACCTGTGCTCGTTTTAAATGATGATATCCTCAATATGTTCTCATAAATGAAACAGCAAATGGAGCAGCAGAAAAAGACCAACCTGATGCTGTTCAGAGAGCTTGAAAAGGTCAAAGAATCAAAGAAACCAGTGGAAGTGACGACCCCGCTG
Organism: Smallanthus sonchifolius; assembly: GCA_023525975.1. Taxonomy (NCBI): domain Eukaryota; kingdom Viridiplantae; phylum Streptophyta; class Magnoliopsida; order Asterales; family Asteraceae; genus Smallanthus; species Smallanthus sonchifolius. The sequence goes on along the minus strand of JAKNSE010000030.1, from coordinate 1,223,057 downwards.
CAACCAAGGGTCTTGGATTTCAACTATTCGGGATCCTCAGGAGTCCATAAGGGTGATTTTCTTCCCATGAAATCTGGCATCACTGCAGTTGGCCCAACTCTAGTTGTCATAGTTACTACGAATCAGGATCTTGGAATAACTCTGGGGTCATCATTCCGAAATCCTGATAACGGTAACACTTTCAACCAATTTTCGAACACTAATGAATTTGTGCAGGATACAGGAATTACTCCATCCATGGCCAAGGAGTTGAAGAAGTTAAGAGAAATGATCTCCAATATACCAGGTGTAGTCCAGCCTATACCCGAGATGTCCGCTACCAGTCATAGGATCTCCAGATTCGCTCCGCCGATATGTGATGCTGAAATCCCAAAACGCTTCCAAACTCCCAACATGAAGCTGTATGACGGAACTACAGATCCCGAGGAGCATGTCGCGCAATACAGGGAGAGAATGGAGATAAACCCCATTCCCTTGGACCTAAAGGAAGCCTGCTTATGCAAAGGCTTCGGCTCTACTTTAACAGGATAGGCCTTGAAATGGCTACTGAATGTTCCACCTTATTCTATTACTTCATTTGCTCATTTGATTAACCTGTTTAACAACCAATTCTCTTGCAGTAGGACGTTTGAAAGGTTAACAAGTGACTTAAACAGGATAATTCAGAATCCCGGGGAATCTCTCCGAGATTATGTTAACAAATTCGGCCGAGAGTCTCTAGACATCCCGAACCTTGATGTCACCACTGCTGTCCAGGCATTCAAGATGGGGCTGAGAAAGGACTCCCAATTCTATGAGGACCTTGTTATGAATCCCTGTAGGAACCTTGACGAAGTCAGGAACCGAGAATTAAGATTCATAAGGCTTGAGGATGTTAAAAAGATCCAGCAGAGAATGGATGCTCCAACTTGTTATAATCAGCCCAACCAAAAGACTGAGTCCGCTCCATTCTAGCCCTACAGATCCAAACCTTATTCTAAACCTGACAATCACAGAGTTAATGTTGTGGAGGATAATGAGGACGAAGAAGAATATCCTAAGTTATCTGAATATTGTTTTTCTCTTGGTACAACTGGTTTACTATTTGCTATGCCAGATCTTGGAGAAAAAGCCAGATGGCCTCGCAAGTTTGAAAAGGGCACAGGATGGAAGGACAAGTCCAAGTGGTGTGCATTCCACGAGGACTTCGGACATGTGATGGAAGATTGCATTGCTTTGCGAAAGGAGATAAGCTATCTCTTAAGCAAGGGACATCACAAAGAATTTCTAGGCAAAGGAAAGAATAAAGCAAAGGATCATGACAGGATCCTGCAGAGAGCAACATCCCCGTCGCCGGATGCAAAAGTAATAAGTTTTATATCTGGTGGATCTGACATTTGTGGCACTTCTTACTCTACAGCAAAGAGGAATGCCAAGGAAGCAAAGACAGAGAAAGGGGACAGGCCTACCAAGACCTCCAGCTTAACTGAAGCGAAAGTGATCTCTTTTGACGAAGGGGACAGAGACAATGTACAGGATCCTCACCATGACGGCTTAGTCATCACTCTTTACATTGCGAACCACCTCATCCGCAGAATCTTGATAGATGGAGGGAGTTCGGTGAACATCATACAACTTGAGGTCCTTAAAATCCTCAGTGCTGGTGGGATTCATCGGAGAAGTTAAAAGCACAGTCGGAGAAATAAAACTACCAATATACATTGAAGGGGTAAATGCTATACAGAAATTTTGTGTATTAGATTCTTTATCTTGCTATAATATCATTTTAGGAAGGCCATGGATACACGACATGAAGGTGGTACCCTCAACGTACCATCAGTGTGTCAACATGCCAACCCCTTGGGGGATAGTAAAGATTCACAGTGACCAGCAGGAAGCTAAGGATTGCTATACTTCTTCTATGAAAGCCTCCGCAAAAACCAGGCAAGCATAGGAATTAAAGAAGCAAGCCCAAAACGTCTTGGAGACCAAAGAACAAGATGTTAACGAAATATCCCTAAATGCGGAGGATCCTGATGTCAATGTGCTTGTTGGAACCAATATCCCCAAAGATATTGAGCAAGTTCTTATTGAGTTACTAAAGAACAAAACCTCAACCTTCGCATGGAAACATGAAGACATGACAGGTATCTCTAAAAATATTATTACACATAAGGTAGGAGTTGATAACAGTTTCAGGCCTATACACCAAAAAAGAAGGAAATTCGCTCCAGAAAGGAATATAGTTATCCAAGAAGAGGTTGAAAGACTATTGAAGGCAGGAATGATAAGGGAAGTGAAATTCCCAAGGTGGATAGCTAATGTGGTGGTGGTTCAGAAAAAGAACGGGAAATGGAGAGTCTGTGTAGAATTCACTGACTTGAACAAAGCATGCCCCAAAGACCCTTTTCCACTACCACACATTGACTCAATGGTTGATGCCACAGCAGGCCATGAAATGCTGACATTTATGGATGCTTCATCAGGTTTCCAACACATACAAATGGATCCCTCAGTTCAGGAGGATACTGCATTCATAACTCCAACAGGTATTTATTGTTATATTGCTATGCCTTTTGGTTTGAAAAATGCAGGTGCAACATACCAAAGGCTGGTGAACATGATGTTCAAGGAGAAACTAGGGGACACCATGGAAGTATACATAGATGACATGGTGGTAAAGTCAAAGAAAGCTGAGGATCATCTCAGGGATCTCACAGAAGCATTTGATATCCTGGACCAGTACAACATGAAGCTGAACCCCTCAAAATGCCACTTCGGAGAAGGGGCAGGAAAGTTCCTAGGCTATATGGTAACAAAAAGAGGAATAGAGGCCAATCCAGAGCAAATCAATGCGATCATCAATCTGAAATCCCCAGCAAACACTAAGGATGTCCAAAGACTAACCGACAGAGTAGCAGCACTCAACAGATTCATATCAAGATCCTCAAAAAGGTGTAACGAGTTCTACGACATCCTAAAGAAGAACAAGAGATTCGAATGGGAAGAGAAGCATGAGCAAGCACTCCAATCATTAAAGGAGTACTTGTCAACATCTCCTCTACTAATGAAACCAGAAGATTTCGAACCATTATCCCTATACTTAGCGGTGTCCGGAAACTCTGTAAGTGCTCTCATTAAGAAAAGTTAATATTAGGTTTAATAATGGCATCCACTAAGCTAAGACATTATTTTGAAACTCGTGATATTCATGTTAAGACTAATTATCCCATTAAGTGTGTCCTGAGAAAGCCAGAGATGTCAGGAAGGATGGCTAAGTGGTCAGTCAAGCTCAGCGCCTATGACCTCATATATGAACCTAGAACAGCAATAAAGTCTCATGCACTTGCGGACTTTGTGGCTGATTTCAGTAGTGACATTCAACATGAAGCAGACCTTGAAGTTCAACAATTGGAAGAATCCAAGGATAAGTGGGTCTTATTCACTGATGGTGCATCCAATGTAAGAGGAACAGGTCTAGGTATCATACTGAAATCGCCACAAGGGGACATAATACCCCAATCCATAAGTTGTGAGTTCCAGGCTACGAATAACGAAGCAGAATATGAGGCGCTGATAGCAGGATTACAATTAGCCAGGAATATGAAAATCAGGTATCTCCAGGTATATGTAGATTCACTGTTAATTGATAACCATTTCAATGGCTCATATGCAGTAAAAGGCGAGAAATTAGCTAAATATCTCACAATAGTTAAGCAATTATCTATGGAATTCGAAATTTTTAACATTACACAGTTACCTAGAGAAGATAATGTTGAGGCTGATGCCTTAGAAAACCTTGCTTCGGCTCTCAAAATACCAGAAGGTATTAAAATACCTATCATATATATTTTGAGCCCAGCAATTGAAAAAACAAACAAAGTATCCAACACAGAAGAAGAAGCAGATATTCGGGATCTTGAACCTATTCAAGGATCCTGGATTTCACTCATTAAGAAATATTTGCAGGATGGTGAGATCCCAAATGATGAAAAGAATCGCAGAGCTTTTCGCATGAGGGCGTCCCATTTTATAGTATTACACAATATCTTGTATAGAAAGTCTATTGCATGTCCATACTTAATGTTATGGGTTAAATCTCAAGCAAGATCCTGAATGATGCATGATCCGAAATCCAAGATCCTGGTAACTTCAGTATCCTGAATATTAATGCTACTAACGGCTATTTGTCCTCTATTTCTTTTATATACGCAGGTAAAACATGTTGACTCGTTTTGTCCCTGAAGAATCGGATGAGAAGTCAAAGAGAACGTGTAAATCTTGCGAGAGAATCTCAATAACGGTCATATTTGAAGACCGAGTAAAGCTCCGGGATCCTTGGAAAGTTAGTTAGGATCATTTTCTGTATTTAATCAGCGGCTTGATCGATTAGAAACACACACAAACACTTAGCATTATCGAATACTCGTAAATAAGCTCTGTAACACCTAGATCTCGATCATTTGTTGCTTACACTTGTAATCTTTTTACCATTTATTCAAGAAACAAGGCATGTGTCGATTGTCACCTCCCGAGGTTTTATGCCGGAGATCCTTAAAGATCAAGGGCTTTCCTCGTAAACAACCGTGTCACTCTTTATGTTTTCGTATTGTTTCACATTGATTTTACAAGCACACTACCTCACTTATGAAATTTGGTTACAAAGTTAGTTCACTTAATTTTTACCCAAAACAATTTGGCGCCCACCGTCGGGCAAGTGGTGCTTTTCATCTTTAAATCTTTGCTAAAATTTGTGTTCAATCACTATCTTTCGAAGCTATTTTCAAAAACGTCATCCCTATCCAAAAATATTTTTGTTTCTGCTCCGTCTTCGAACTCTAGGTTGGTCAACCCTATTCCTCCTCCTCCATTTCTAAAGAGTGTTAATCAGCCGAAGAAAACTACTCCTGCGGGTTTTTCGGGATCCGGAATACCTTCTGGTGGACCTGTGATCGTATCAAACAATGATATCCTCGATCTATTCTCGGAGATGAAACAACAAATGGAACAACAGAGGAAGACTAACCAAGCGCTATTTCGGGATATTGAGAAGGTTAAGGAAGCAAAGAAAACAGTGGAAGTGACGACCTCGCTGTAACCAAGAATTTTGGATTTTAATTATTAAGGATCTCCAGGAATCCATAAGGGAGACTTTCTTCCCATGCAAACAGGAATCACTGCAGTTGGCCCTACCCCAGCTGTTAGAGTCACGACAAATCAGGATCTTGGAGTTACTCCGGGATCATCATTCCGAAATCCTGAGAACGGTAACACATTTAATCAATTTTCAAATACTAACGAATTTGTGCAGGAGACAGGAATCACTCCGTCCATGGCCAAGGAGTTAAAAAAGTTGAGAGAAATGATCTCCAGTGTACCAGGTGTGGTCCAACCTATACCGGAGATGTCCTCTACCAGTCACTGGATCTCCAGATTCGCTCCACCGTTATGTGATGCTGAGATACCCAATCGCTTCCAGACTCCTAACATGAAGTTGTAAGATGGAACTACAGATCCTGAGGAGCACGTCGCGCAGTACAGGGAACGGATGGAGATAAACCCCATTCCTTTGGACCTAAAGGAAGCCTGCTGATGCAAAGGCTTCGGCTCTACCTTAACAGGATCAGCCCTGAAATGGCTACTTAACGTTAAACCTTACTCTATTACTTCGTTTTCTCACCTAATCAATTTGTTTAACAATCAGTTCTCTTGCAGTAGGACCTTTGAAAGGTTAACAAGTGACTTATACAGGATAACTCAGAATAGCGGAGAATCCCTTCGGGATTATGTCAGCAAGTTCGGCCGGGAATCCCTGGATATCCCGAACCTTGATGTTGCCACTGCAGTCCAGGCCTTCAAGATGGGACTACAAAAGGATTCTCAATTCAACGAAGACCTTGTTATGAATCCCTGCAGGAACCTTGATGAAGTTAGAAACTGGGCATTGAGATTTATTAGGCTGGAAGATGATAAAAAGATCCAGCAAAGGGTGAATGCTCCGACAAGCTACACTCAACCTAACAGGAAAGCTGAACCTGCACCTTTCAAGTCATACAGATCCAAGCCGTATTCTAAGCCGGACAATCACAGGGTCAACGTTGTAGAAGATGACGAGGACGAAGAAGAATATCCTAAGTTGTCTGAATACTATTTTTCTCTTGATACAACTGGTTTGCTATTTGCTATGCAGGATCTTGGAGAAAAAGCCAGGTGGCCCCACAAGTTTGAGAGGAACTTAGGAGGAAAGGACAAGTCCAAGTGGTGTGCATTCCATGAAAGCTTTGGCCATATAACTGAGGATTGTATTGCTTTGCGGAAGGAGATAAGCTATCTCCTGAGCAAGGGATATCTCAAAGAATTTCTAGGCAAAGGAAAGAACAAGACCAAGGATCAAGACAGGATCCCGCAAAGAGCAAAATCCCCGCCGCCAGATGCCAAGGTAATAGGTTTTATATCTGGTGGATATGATATTTGTGGCACCTCTTACTCTGCAGCAAAAAAGAATGCCAAGGAAGCGAAGAAAGAACAAGGGGACGGGCCTATCAGAACCTCCAGCTTAACTGAAGAAAAGGTGATCTCTTTCTATGTAGACGACAGGAACGACGTACAGGATCCTCACCACGATGGTCTAGTAATCACTTTGTACATTGCGAACCACTTCATCCGGAGGATACTGATTGACGGAGGGAGCTCGGTGAACATAATTCAGCATGAAGTCCTGAAAAGGATGGGAATCCCAGATTCTGAAATTATTTCAAAAACCTCAGTGCTGGTAGGATTCAGCGAAGAAGTCAAAAGCACAGTCGGAGAGATAAAACTGCCGATATACATCGAAGGGGTAAATTCTATTCAAAAATTTTGTGTAATAGATTTTTTGTCTTGCTATAATATCATTTTAGGAAGGCCATGGATACATGATATGAATGCGGTGCCCTCAACATACCATCAGTGTGTCAAATTGCCAACCCCTTGGGGAGTAGTGAAGATTAACAATGATCAGCAAGAGGCTAAGGATTGCTTCACTTCTTCGATGAAAGCCTACGTCAAAACCTGGCAAGCATAGCAAATAACAAAGCAGGCCAGGGATGTTCTAGAAGCTAAAGAAAAGGATGTTAAAGAGGTATCCCTGGATGCTGAAAATCCAGATGTAAAGATCCTTGTAGGGAGCAATATCCCTGAAGATATTAAAAAAGATATCCTGAACTTCCTGAGGGGCAGAAAAGCAACATTCGCATAGAAGCACGAGAACATGACAGGTGTATCCCAAAATATCATAACTCATAGACTTGGAATTGATAAAAGTTTCAGGCCAATACATCAAAAGCGAAGGAAGTTTGCTCCTGAAAGAAACATGATCATCCATGAAGAGGTGGAAAGACTTCTCAAATCTGGGATGATAAGGGAAGTAAAATTCATAAAATGGCTAGCCAATGTGGTGGTGGTCTAGAAGAAAAAGGTAAGTGGAGAGTTTGTGTAGACTACACGGACCTCAACAAGGCATGTCCTAAAGATCCCTTCTCATTACCGCACATAGACTCAATGGTGGATGCTACAGTTGGCCAAGAGATCCTGACTTTTATGGATGCCTCTTCGGGATTTCAACAGATCCAAATGGAACAATCGGACCAGGAAGACACCACGTTCATGGCTCCTACATGTATCTATTGTTATATTGCTATGCCTTTTGGTTTGAAGAATGCAGGTGCTACATATCAAAGGCTGGTGAACATGATGTTCAAAGACAAGATTGGGGACACTATGGAGGTCTACATAGAGGACATGGTGGTAAAATCAAAGAAAGCTGAGGATCATCTCAGGGACCTTAAAGAAGCATTTGATATCCTGGACCAATACAACATGAAGTTGAATCCTTCCAAATGCCACTTCGGAGTGGGGGCAGGAAAGTTCCTGGGCTACTTGGTAACCAAACGAGGGATGAAAGCCAGTCCAGAACAAATCAAAGCGATCATCAATATGAAATCCCCAGCAAACACCAAGGATGTCCAGAGACTAACCGGCAGGGTATCAGCACTCAACAGGTTCATATCGAGATCCTCAGAAAGGTGCAAAGAGTTCTACGACATCCTGAGGAAGAACAAAATATTTGAACGGGAAGAGAAGCATGAACGAGCACTCCAATCACTGAAAGAATACTTGTCATCGGCTCCTCTATTAATGAAACCAAAAGACGGCGAACCATTATCCCTATATTTGGCAGTATCTCAAAGCATTGTAAGTGCTGTACTAGTCAGAGATCATGAGGGGCAGCAGCATCTGGTATACTATGTAAGTAAAAGTTTGCTACCAGCGGAAACCAGGTACTCTCATTTAGAAAAATTAATTTTAGCTTTAATAATGGCATCAACTAAACTTAGACATTATTTTGAAACTCATGCTATTCATGTTAAAACTAATTAATCTATTAAGTGTGTCTTAAGAAAACCAGAGATGTCAGGAAGGATGGCGAAATGGTCAGTCAAACTCAGCGCCTATGACATAATATATGAACCTAGAACAGCAATAAAATCTCAGGCACTGGCGGACTTTGTGGCTAATTTCAGCAATGATATCCAACACGAAGCAGATCTTGAAGTTCAACAACTAGAAGAGTCGAAGGACGAATGGACCTTATTCACTGATGGTGCATCAAATTGTAAGAGGAACAGGTCTGGGAATCATACTAAAATCACCACAAGGGGACATATTAACCCAATCCATAAGATGTGAGTTCCAGACTACAAATAATGAAGCAGAGTATGAGGCGTTGATAGAAGGATTGCAATGTCACACCCCAACCGACGGCGGATTATACGTCGGGGCGGACGCGGTTGTTCAATAGCACAAGGTTGACTATTAAAGTTTCAATATTTCATTTATAAATAGATTCAAAGGTTCAATACAAAGAATAAAATCAAATACATAGCAGGAATACAAGTCTAATTGATTAAGCATTCTAGGTCCAAGCATCCTATGTGATCACGATAAAGTCTCATGTTGTAGAACCTGAAACATGTGAAAGAATCTGTCAACTACAAAATAGTTGGTGAGATACAAAGGTTTTGACACAGTTTAACAAGTATTTGAAAAGAATTACAATTCACTATGATTTATGCATTCTATAATGTAAGTATGAGAAAACAAGCATGTTAGACATTGTGCACATCAACCCTCCAACCAAGTTTAGGCATAACCCGCAGGTTACCCTTATAAGTCTCAAGTTTAAAAGTTTAATTCAGTAACAATCACCAAGGGCTCCCCCCGAAGGGTCAATCAATCAAGGTGGATTGGTCAAATGCAATAGATCTATCATTGTTACTATAGGCTTAATCAAAGTTAATGAATGTGCTAGTTTTAAGTTTAATCTAAGCATACAAGTCTCAAGTTTAACATAAGAATAAGCATCTAGTCATAGTTGTACAAGAATTGTATAAGTTTAAAGTTTGAACATGTTTCACCCCAAAAGAATAGAAAGGAAAAAGGGGCTAAGTATACTCACTTGGATGACGAAGAATATTCGGTAAGAGTAAGTTTGCAAGACTTTGAGGGAGAATATCCTCACAATAAGCCTAAGAATATAAGTCTAAAGTTTCAAGTTGATTTCTATAAGTCTAAGACAAAAGATATAGGATTCAAGACTTGACTAGGGTCCCAAACAGGAGATGGGCATGGTTGTGTTTCGTAAAGTTTAAACAAAAGTTTCAATTGAAGGTTTTAAATGAATGTCACAAGATTTAAATATCGAAGTTTCATAAGTTTATAGTTTAGAATAATTAACATGATTATTCAAAAGTTTTACTACTATTAATTACACGAGTTAAGTAATAATCAAAATAGTTTTCCAAGCATTTGAAAATAGAGTTGAAGTATTTGTTAAATGAAGGACTAAATACTTATTAAAGTTTAACAATAATTATATTATTCAAGACATAAATAATTATTAAAGATTTATAATAATTATTTAAAGAGTATATAATGATTAAAGTTTAATAATAATTATTTAAAGTATACATAATTATTAGGGATAAATAATTATTCTATAAGAATAAATATTTTGTCTAACCATTTATTAAAGCATTTAAATGTTTAGTATTTATTTCACATTTTAATTTGGAAATAAATGACGTTTAAAAGAATGGTATCTACTAATAATAAATATTAAGATTCTTAGATAATTATTATTAAGCATAAATAATAATTGTCTAAAAGAGAAAAATAATTATTTAAGGAGATAAATATCTCTCAAGAATATTTATTTACTTAAGAATTTATTATAAAATATAATTTTTCTCAAATGATATTTGAAGATGTTGTTTAGAAGTTTAAATAAATAATTTATAAAAATGGTTTTCTTACAAATTTTGTTTTATAAACTTTTTTATACTTTTATAAAGTTTTTAAGTCTACAAGCATCCCATTTAAAAATGTATTTATTTTCTTAAATAATCAAGTAAAGTATTTAGTTTTAAACATGCACAATTTAATAAGTTTCTAATGAAAGTATAAGTGTATACATCTTCTTTGTAAAATAAAGTATAAATAAAATAGCCTTTGCTTATTAAGAGAATTAATAACTAATTAAAGTTTCTAAATTATCTTATGTTAAGCGTTAAGTTTTATAAAACTTAAGGAAATTTTTGTAGATTTTTTTTGTATTCACAACAAATTTCGAGTATTAAATTTCATAGTTTAAAAATCGATTTTTATTTAGTTAGAATGTTTCCTGAGACTAAAAATAAAAATAGAAATCGATTTTAAGTGTATAAAGTTTCAACAGATTTATAAAATTTATTAAAAGTCTAAAACTGTTTTAAAAAGGCTAAAAGAAATAAAAATGGGCAAAACCGGTTCGGCCGGATCGAACCCAAGACCTCTCCGGGTTACACACCCACACACAGAACTTAACCGCTGGACCAGAGGCTCGTTTGTGTTATAATCTGGAAAAAAAATATATATAAACAACACTTTCAACCACCTCCAATTTCTCAAGAACCCTAGCTTCGATCCTCGTTAAATACATGTCGATTTGCCCTCTGTTAATGCGATTAAACAGAGGGCTTTCGATCCTTAGGGTATAACGACTCTGATAGATGCAAGAATTACCTGAAATGGTGGAGAATCGAGCGAGAACGAGTTTGTGGTGGTCGTCGGCTGTCGCGAGGATCGGACGAGCAATGCAGCATCGAGTTGAATGAATTGAGAGTATGAGGAGTTGTGGTGTGGTGTTGATGAGCTGTGGAGGTTGGTATTTATAGTGGATTCAAGCATTAAATGCCCGATTAGGTGGGGAGATGGTGGTTGCGTAAAGGCGGATCAAATCCGTAAATACGCGTGGTTAAAGTTGGATTCGGGCATTGAAACACCTTGGGGTGTGGTCGCATGCGCGATTGGAAGCCCGAGGCGTTGTGAATCTGGCCGTAATACGCGATTTCGCGTGAATTGGGTGTAAACCGGTTGATGCGGGACTCGAACCCATGATCAGTTTTGAATTCTGGGAGTTTGGGCTTGTGGCAGAACAGGTCCCTGATGTTTCAAAGTTTATTATTTTATGCTGAAACTTAGGTTTTCAAGTTTAAACCAAGTCTTGGAAATGACAGTTTAGTCCTTAGACTTTATAAACAAAACAAAATACGTTTTATTATATAAAAACCAACACGTTTTATAAGTTTGTTTTTCTAAGATTTTATAAATCCTATAAACGGTTTATAAGATTTAAATATAAGTTTAAGGGGTTAATATAAGTTTATAATATTTATATCATTATCAACTTATAAAGGTTTCATCAAATATATCTATATATATATATACATAGATATATTTATATATATTTACACGTATATATATTTCAAATATTATTTATTTTTCTTAAATATATAACAATTAAATCAATGTTTGTCATTTAAGAAAATAGTTTTAATAAAATCTCGAGTTTTGAATTGGTAACACGTGCAAAGGTTTAGTCGGAAAAATCTTGGATATTACAGTCTCCCCTACTTTAGAAAATTTCGTCCCGAAATTAAAGTAGAAGGTTTCTGTTTTCAAGATAAGGTTCTTGTTTTCGAGATTTAAGTTTATGATACGTGCAAGGATACAGAGAAAAGTACTTCACGTTCCCAAGTAAACCACGGGTTACGTGTAGATTTCCAAAGAGGAGGTATCTGTAGGAATAAGGTTTTGCTTGATTTTCTAAGTTTTGAAAGCATATGGTTGCCAAGAGTTTACCTAAGAAGCATGTAGTTTCATTGAAATACATGAAGATTTGTTTCCAGAAAAGTATTTGAAAGAATAGTTGGTGATCTTCCATTCAAGATTTAAAATAGGATGCATCACTCGAGATGGATTTGATGATGGTTCAAGAATTTGAGTTTGTAGACTAATACGTCTAAGGATTTCTTACGGTACCTGAGTTCCGTGGCTATCCTTTATGACAAGTCTTAGATCATGGCACACGACAGAGTTTACTATGTTTTCCCATACGCTGATTTTTCATACTTACGTGTGCACCCGCAAGCATTTAAATCGTCGTATAGTCCGCATAGGTCCTTCTGTTTGTGTGTGGATTAAGGGAGAGTACAAGAATTTGTTTATCGCACGACTAAAGTTTCTACATAGGAGTGATCATTGATTAACGAGTCCCTCAGAGAGAAACGTCGTTCAATGACTAAAGAGAAAGAATGTGACAAGATTTAAAGTTTCAAAGTTTCCTCGTGATTGATTAAGAATACTTCAATCATTGAATAGTTTAAAGTCTTTACACTTTCCTCGTGTCTGATCAAGAATACATCAAACCTTGAGTAGTTTTAAAGTCTCATACGTTCATCATGTTTGAACAAGCATACGTCAAACATGGAGTAGTTTAAAGTCTCGTATGTTCACCGTGTTTGAACAAGAATACGTCAAGCATAGGATAGTTTAAAGTTTCTTAGTTTAGTCTCAGTGTATAGGAGTATACGATTACGTTTTGAGTATAAAGAGGTTATGCAAGTACTCTAGTATTTGAGAGAGGTGTGGAGCAGCGTTTTGGAACAAGGATACGTCACACAATAAGTTTTCAAGACTAAGAATCCAAGTATGAGTTTCAAGACTAAGAATCCAAGTATAAGTTTCAAGACTAAGAATCCAAGTATAAGTTTCAAGACTAAGAATCCAAGTATAAGTTTCAAGACTAAGAATCCAAGTATAAGTTTCAAGACTAAGAATCCAAGTATAAGTTTCAAGATTAAGAATCCAAGTATAAGTTTCAAGATTAAGAATCCAAGTATAAGTTTCAAGACTAAGAATCCAAGTATAAGTTTCAAGATTAAGAATCCAAGTATAAGTTTCAAGACTAAGAATCCAAGTATAAGTTTCAAGATTAAGAATCCAAGTATAAGTTTCAAGACTAAGAATCCAAGTATAAGTTTCAAGATTAAGAATCCAAGTATAAGTTTCAAGACTAAGAATCCAAGTATAAGTTTCAAGATTAAGAATCCAAGTATAAGTTTCAAGACTAAGAATCCAAGTATAAGTTTCAAGACTTAGAATCCAAGTATAAGTTTCAAGATTAAGAATCCAAGTATAAGTTTCAAGACTAAGAATCCAAGTATAAGTAGGATAAATCACAAGTTGCAATATTAAACTTTACATGGTCCTTTATTGATCATGTTTAGTTTTAAGAATGTAGGTTTGAGTATTTGTATAAGTTTTTGCATGACTCAAAAGTTTCTGACCTCATAGTTGTGTATACGAAGTTTAATGCTTTAGTAACGTGTATTTAAGCTTTTTAGCTCCCGTTGTGATTTATAGTAAGTCTTTTACGTGACAAGAGTTAAATGAGAAAGGTCTCCAAGCATAGGGTAACGGGAAAAGTTTTGATAATAATAGTATGTTTACAAATTTATCTTGTTTCCTAACAGCAGGGATAGTCTTCCTTTATATTAAGATGTTTAGAAATGACGAGTTGGATATTGATAAATAGTATAAGTAAGATTTATGAAAAGGTATGTATGATTGTTAAACGAAAGTTTAGAAGTGTTAAGTCTATATAAGGGGTAAGGATCATATTTGATTACGGCAGTGGTTCGTAAGTCGAGTTGTTTTAGAAGAGTGCTTACGAATTAGGAGGTTTGTTCAAAGTTTATTCTTCAAGTATATGCGTCACTTAGGGTTTTTATAGTTTAATGCCACGTTGTTAATTATCTCTAGTACTAACGTGAGCTACTCTTGACGAAAGTGTGTGGGCAGCAGTGTTAGGTTTGTAATGATGAAAAGGAAATCGAGTTAGTAAGTGATAATGAGATGATATTTCAAAATAACTCCCTTAAACGTTTCAAAATTGGGACTTCCAGCCCTTACATAATACATTTTAAACGGGGTATTAAAGTAAGTTGATTAAAAGGCTTTTATCCATAATACTGAGTCATCACAGTAATTTTTTTCAAAATAGTTTTGATTGGAAGTTGATGGGCTAACGAGGAGGATTCCCGGAAGAAGGGGTGGTCACAAGGACTCACTTAAGTACCATGTTTCCCTAGCCAGAACTTCCTCATGGGCCTACAACTTCTCTCAGTTATTGTCAACGATGTTTGGGTTTTAAGGTACTATGTCAAGGTTCATTATGAGTTTAGAGTCTTAAACGTGGAGCTTGTCTATTCCATGGTAGGCTTCTTCTCTTGCGGGGAAAACGATCAGGTTACTAATACCTTTGTTAATGTACTTTAGATTTAAAAGACGTTAAGTTTTGTTTTACAAGAAACGGTGACGTGTAAGTTTTAAGGATGTAATGAAAGTTTTGAGATATATAAATGTGCAACAAAGTTTGAGTAATCATCAAACGAAGGTTTGAGTGATAAAATCAAAACGCAAGAGTTTCCCCTTTTGTGTCAAGTTTATAAAATAATGCAGTTTGTAAAGGAACTTGTAGGGTGATACATGGTTTCGAATGTGTTAGTATTACAGGGATCATGAAGCTTTAAGGACGTATGAAAGTTTTTGAGGTGTATAAAAGTCTTGAGTTAGTTATCAAATGAAACTTGGTTAAGTGCTAAGGAGGTGAGGTAAGAATACAAGGGTTACCTCTTAGGTGTCATATTTATAAAATAGTGAGGTTTTGTAGAAGAATTTGTAGGGTAATACATAGTTTTAAGGGTTGTATTACAACGATCACGAAGTTTATTGGGTAGTATCTATAAATATGAGTTTATGTATATAGTCTTTTAGTGTAGTTTCGTAAGAATTTCTTCTTGAAGGTAACTCCTTCAGGTCATGACGAGTAAGCATGCTATCATGTGAACATTCTTGAGAAGACGGAACATAAGAATCATAGAGTAAAGGTTGCAGAGGAAAGTTTTTTTTGAATCATGAATTTATGAAGTTTATAGTATTTGAGATAGTACTCGTTTAGTGCATATCACTAAGTAAGTACTTTGTCATATCAAGAGGGATCTAAGCTCACTAATGTTTAGAGAAGTCATGCATTCCTATAAGTGGATACTCATTCCAAGAATTCCCACGAAAGCATACGGGTCCATCGGTTGATTTGGATTTGTACGAAATGCTTTCCTTGACAGAATTTCCCAGAATACAGGTATCCACCCTTCCGGTCCGCACAAGTTCTCACACATTATCTAGAACTTAATTATTCTTGAAGAGAGTTTAGTGGAGGATTAGGCTTGAAGCCTAAGAATGTGTCCTCGATGTAGTAGACTCTTGTAGCACGTAGAAACGTAAAATCTCCAAGCGTTCACGTGTAAGAATTAAGAATAGAATGAGGAGAAAAGTTCCTAGTAAAGGTCATGAGATAACTCATGTTTGGGTCTCCTAAGTTATAGTCTAGGTCATGTGTCTAATAACCTAATTCCCTATAACCAAGGCTCTGATACCAATCTGTCACACCCCAACCGACGGCGGATTATACGTCGGGGCGGACGCGGTTGTTCAATAGCACAAGGTTGACTATTAAAGTTTCAATATTTCATTTATAAATAGATTCAAAGGTTCAATACAAAGAATAAAATCAAATACATAGCAGGAATACAAGTCTAATTGATTAAGCATTCTAGGTCCAAGCATCCTATGTGATCACGATAAAGTCTCATGTTGTAGAACCTGAAACATGTGAAAGAATCTGTCAACTACAAAATAGTTGGTGAGATACAAAGGTTTTGACACAGTTTAACAAGTATTTGAAAAGAATTACAATTCACTATGATTTATGCATTCTATAATGTAAGTATGAGAAAACAAGCATGTTAGACATTGTGCACATCAACCCTCCAACCAAGTTTAGGCATAACCCGCAGGTTACCCTTATAAGTCTCAAGTTTAAAAGTTTAATTCAGTAACAATCACCAAGGGCTCCCCCCGAAGGGTCAATCAATCAAGGTGGATTGGTCAAATGCAATAGATCTATCATTGTTACTATAGGCTTAATCAAAGTTAATGAATGTGCTAGTTTTAAGTTTAATCTAAGCATACAAGTCTCAAGTTTAACATAAGAATAAGCATCTAGTCATAGTTGTACAAGAATTGTATAAGTTTAAAGTTTGAACATGTTTCACCCCAAAAGAATAGAAAGGAAAAAGGGGCTAAGTATACTCACTTGGATGACGAAGAATATTCGGTAAGAGTAAGTTTGCAAGACTTTGAGGGAGAATATCCTCACAATAAGCCTAAGAATATAAGTCTAAAGTTTCAAGTTGATTTCTATAAGTCTAAGACAAAAGATATAGGATTCAAGACTTGACTAGGGTCCCAAACAGGAGATGGGCATGGTTGTGTTTCGTAAAGTTTAAACAAAAGTTTCAATTGAAGGTTTTAAATGAATGTCACAAGATTTAAATATCGAAGTTTCATAAGTTTATAGTTTAGAATAATTAACATGATTATTCAAAAGTTTTACTACTATTAATTACACGAGTTAAGTAATAATCAAAATAGTTTTCCAAGCATTTGAAAATAGAGTTGAAGTATTTGTTAAATGAAGGACTAAATACTTATTAAAGTTTAACAATAATTATATTATTCAAGACATAAATAATTATTAAAGATTTATAATAATTATTTAAAGAGTATATAATGATTAAAGTTTAATAATAATTATTTAAAGTATACATAATTATTAGGGATAAATAATTATTCTATAAGAATAAATATTTTGTCTAACCATTTATTAAAGCATTTAAATGTTTAGTATTTATTTCACATTTTAATTTGGAAATAAATGACGTTTAAAAGAATGGTATCTACTAATAATAAATATTAAGATTCTTAGATAATTATTATTAAGCATAAATAATAATTGTCTAAAAGAGAAAAATAATTATTTAAGGAGATAAATATCTCTCAAGAATATTTATTTACTTAAGAATTTATTACAAAATATAATTTTTCTCAAATGATATTTGAAGATGTTGTTTAGAAGTTTAAATAAATAATTTATAAAAATGGTTTTCTTACAAATTTTGTTTTATAAACTTTTTTATACTTTTATAAAGTTTTTAAGTCTACAAGCATCCCATTTAAAAATGTATTTATTTTCTTAAATAATCAAGTAAAGTATTTAGTTTTAAACATGCACAATTTAATAAGTTTCTAATGAAAGTATAAGTGTATACATCTTCTTTGTAAAATAAAGTATAAATAAAATAGCCTTTGCTTATTAAGAGAATTAATAACTAATTAAAGTTTCTAAATTAATTTATGTTAAGCGTTAAGTTTTATAAAACTTAAGGAAATTTTTGTAGATTTTTTTTGTATTCACAACAAATTTCGAGTATTAAATTTCATAGTTTAAAAATCGATTTTTATTTAGTTAGAATGTTTCCTGAGACTAAAAATAAAAATAGAAATCGATTTTAAGTGTATAAAGTTTCAACAGATTTATAAAATTTATTAAAAGTCTAAAACTGTTTTAAAAAGGCTAAAAGAAATAAAAATGGGCAAAACCGGTTCGGCCGGATCGAACCCAAGACCTCTCCGGGTTACACACCCACACACAGAACTTAACCGCTGGACCAGAGGCTCGTTTGTGTTATAATCTGGAAAAAAAATATATATAAACAACACTTTCAACCACCTCCAATTTCTCAAGAACCCTAGCTTCGATCCTCGTTAAATACATGTCGATTTGCCCTCTGTTAATGCGATTAAACAGAGGGCTTTCGATCCTTAGGGTATAACGACTCTGATAGATGCAAGAATTACCTGAAATGGTGGAGAATCGAGCGAGAACGAGTTTGTGGTGGTCGTCGGCTGTCGCGAGGATCGGACGAGCAATGCAGCATCGAGTTGAATGAATTGAGAGTATGAGGAGTTGTGGTGTGGTGTTGATGAGCTGTGGAGGTTGGTATTTATAGTGGATTCAAGCATTAAATGCCCGATTAGGTGGGGAGATGGTGGTTGCGTAAAGGCGGATCAAATCCGTAAATACGCGTGGTTAAAGTTGGATTCGGGCATTGAAACACCTTGGGGTGTGGTCGCATGCGCGATTGGAAGCCCGAGGCGTTGTGAATCTGGCCGTAATACGCGATTTCGCGTGAATTGGGTGTAAACCGGTTGATGCGGGACTCGAACCCATGATCAGTTTTGAATTCTGGGAGTTTGGGCTTGTGGCAGAACAGGTCCCTGATGTTTCAAAGTTTATTATTTTATGCTGAAACTTAGGTTTTCAAGTTTAAACCAAGTCTTGGAAATGACAGTTTAGTCCTTAGACTTTATAAACAAAACAAAATACGTTTTATTATATAAAAACCAACACGTTTTATAAGTTTGTTTTTCTAAGATTTTATAAATCCTATAAACGGTTTATAAGATTTAAATTTAAGTTTAAGGGGTTAATATAAGTTTATAATATTTATATCATTATCAACTTATAAAGGTTTCATCAAATATATCTATATATATATATACATAGATATATTTATATATATTTACACGTATATATATTTCAAATATTATTTATTTTTCTTAAATATATAACAATTAAATCAATGTTTGTCATTTAAGAAAATAGTTTTAATAAAATCTCGAGTTTTGAATTGGTAACACGTGCAAAGGTTTAGTCGGAAAAATCTTGGATATTACAGTCTCCCCTACTTTAGAAAATTTCGTCCCGAAATTAAAGTAGAAGGTTTCTGTTTTCAAGATAAGGTTCTTGTTTTCGAGATTTAAGTTTATGATACGTGCAAGGATACAGAGAAAAGTACTTCACGTTCCCAAGTAAACCACGGGTTACGTGTAGATTTCCAAAGAGGAGGTATCTGTAGGAATAAGGTTTTGCTTGATTTTCTAAGTTTTGAAAGCATATGGTTGCCAAGAGTTTACCTAAGAAGCATGTAGTTTCATTGAAATACATGAAGATTTGTTTCCAGAAAAGTATTTGAAAGAATAGTTGGTGATCTTCCATTCAAGATTTAAAATAGGATGCATCACTCGAGATGGATTTGATGATGGTTCAAGAATTTGAGTTTGTAGACTAATACGTCTAAGGATTTCTTACGGTACCTGAGTTCCGTGGCTATCCTTTATGACAAGTCTTAGATCATGGCACACGACAGAGTTTACTATGTTTTCCCATACGCTGATTTTTCATACTTACGTGTGCACCCGCAAGCATTTAAATCGTCGTATAGTCCGCATAGGTCCTTCTGTTTGTGTGTGGATTAAGGGAGAGTACAAGAATTTGTTTATCGCACGACTAAAGTTTCTACATAGGAGTGATCATTGATTAACGAGTCCCTCAGAGAGAAACGTCGTTCAATGACTAAAGAGAAAGAATGTGACAAGATTTAAAGTTTCAAAGTTTCCTCGTGATTGATTAAGAACACTTCAATCATTGAATAGTTTAAAGTCTTTACACTTTCCTCGTGTCTGATCAAGAATACATCAAACCTTGAGTAGTTTTAAAGTCTCATACGTTCATCATGTTTGAACAAGCATACGTCAAACATGGAGTAGTTTAAAGTCTCGTATGTTCATCGTGTTTGAACAAGAATACGTCAAGCATAGGATAGTTTAAAGTTTCTTAGTTTAGTCTCAGTGTATAGGAGTATACGATTACGTTTTGAGTATAAAGCGGTTATGCAAGTACTCTAGTATTTGAGAGAGGTGTGGAGCAGCGTTTTGGAACAAGGATACGTCACACAATAAGTTTTCAAGACTAAGAATCCAAGTATGAGTTTCAAGACTAAGAATCCAAGTATAAGTTTCAAGACTAAGAATCCAAGTATAAGTTTCAAGACTAAGAATCCAAGTATAAGTTTCAAGACTAAGAATCCAAGTATAAGTTTCAAGACTAAGAATCCAAGTATAAGTTTCAAGATTAAGAATCCAAGTATAAGTTTCAAGATTAAGAATCCAAGTATAAGTTTCAAGACTAAGAATCCAAGTATAAGTTTCAAGATTAAGAATCCAAGTATAAGTTTCAAGACTAAGAAACCAAGTATAAGTTTCAAGATTAAGAATCCAAGTATAAGTTTCAAGACTAAGAATCCAAGTATAAGTTTCAAGATTAAGAATCCAAGTATAAGTTTCAAGACTAAGAATCCAAGTATAAGTTTCAAGATTAAGAATCCAAGTATAAGTTTCAAGACTAAGAATCCAAGTATAAGTTTCAAGACTTAGAATCCAAGTATAAGTTTCAAGATTAAGAATCCAAGTATAAGTTTCAAGACTAAGAATCCAAGTATAAGTAGGATAAATCACAAGTTGCAATATTAAACTTTACATGGTCCTTTATTGATCATGTTTAGTTTTAAGAATGTAGGTTTGAGTATTTGTATAAGTTTTTGCATGACTCAAAAGTTTCTGACCTCATAGTTGTGTATACGAAGTTTAATGCTTTAGTAACGTGTATTTAAGCTTTTTAGCTCCCGTTGTGATTTATAGTAAGTCTTTTACGTGACAAGAGTTAAATGAGAAAGGTCTCCAAGCATAGGGTAACGGGAAAAGTTTTGATAATAATAGTATGTTTACAAATTTATCTTGTTTCCTAACAGCAGGGATAGTCTTCCTTTATATTAAGATGTTTAGAAATGACGAGTTGGATATTGATAAATAGTATAAGTAAGATTTATGAAAAGGTATGTATGATTGTTAAACGAAAGTTTAGAAGTGTTAAGTCTATATAAGGGGTAAGGATCATATTTGATTACGGCAGTGGTTCGTAAGTCGAGTTGCTTTAGAAGAGTGCTTACGAATTAGGAGGTTTGTTCAAAGTTTATTCTTCAAGTATATGCGTCACTTAGGGTTTTTATAGTTTAATGCCACGTTGTTAATTATCTCTAGTACTAACGTGAGCTACTCTTGACGAAAGTGTGTGGGCAGCAGTGTTAGGTTTGTAATGATGAAAAGGAAATCGAGTTAGTAAGTGATAATGAGATGATATTTCAAAATAACTCCCTTAAACGTTTCAAAATTGGGACTTCCAGCCCTTACATAATACATTTTAAACGGGGTATTAAAGTAAGTTGATTAAAAGGCTTTTATCCATAATACTGAGTCATCACAGTAATTTTTTTCAAAATAGTTTTGATTGGAAGTTGATGGGCTAACGAGGAGGATTCCCGGAAGAAGGGGTGGTCACAAGGACTCACTTAAGTACCATGTTTCCCTAGCCAGAACTTCCTCATGGGCCTACAACTTCTCTCAGTTATTGTCAACGATGTTTGGGTTTTAAGGTACTATGTCAAGGTTCATTATGAGTTTAGAGTCTTAAACGTGGAGCTTGTCTATTCCATGGTAGGCTTCTTCTCTTGCGGGGAAAACGATCAGGTTACTAATACCTTTGTTAATGTACTTTAGATTTAAAAGACGTTAAGTTTTGTTTTACAAGAAACGGTGACGTGTAAGTTTTAAGGATGTAATGAAAGTTTTGAGATATATAAATGTGCAACAAAGTTTGAGTAATCATCAAACGAAGGTTTGAGTGATAAAATCAAAACGCAAGAGTTTCCCCTTTTGTGTCAAGTTTATAAAATAATGCAGTTTGTAAAGGAACTTGTAGGGTGATACATGGTTTCGAATGTGTTAGTATTACAGGGATCATGAAGCTTTAAGGACGTATGAAAGTTTTTGAGGTGTATAAAAGTCTTGAGTTAGTTATCAAATGAAACTTGGTTAAGTGCTAAGGAGGTGAGGTAAGAATACAAGGGTTACCTCTTAGGTGTCATATTTATAAAATAGTGAGGTTTTGTAGAAGAATTTGTAGGGTAATACATAGTTTTAAGGGTTGTATTACAACGATCACGAAGTTTATTGGGTAGTATCTATAAATATGAGTTTATGTATATAGTCTTTTAGTGTAGTTTCGTAAGAATTTCTTCTTGAAGGTAACTCCTTCAGGTCATGACGAGTAAGCATGCTATCATGTGAACATTCTTGAGAAGACGGAACATAAGAATCATAGAGTAAAGGTTGCAGAGGAAAGTTTTTTTTGAATCATGAATTTATGAAGTTTATAGTATTTGAGATAGTACTCGTTTAGTGCATATCACTAAGTAAGTACTTTGTCATATCAAGAGGGATCTAAGCTCACTAATGTTTAGAGAAGTCATGCATTCCTATAAGTGGATACTCATTCCAAGAATTCCCACGAAAGCATACGGGTCCATCGGTTGATTTGGATTTGTACGAAATGCTTTCCTTGACAGAATTTCCCAGAATACAGGTATCCACCCTTCCGGTCCGCACAAGTTCTCACACATTATCTAGAACTTAATTATTCTTGAAGAGAGTTTAGTGGAGGATTAGGCTTGAAGCCTAAGAATGTGTCCTCGATGTAGTAGACTCTTGTAGCATGTAGAAACGTAAAATCTCCAAGCGTTCACGTGTAAGAATTAAGAATAGAATGAGGAGAAAAGTTCCTAGTAAAGGTCATGAGATAACTCATGTTTGGGTCTCCTAAGTTATAGTCTAGGTCATGTGTCTAATAACCTAATTCCCTATAACCAAGGCTCTGATACCAATCTGTCACACCCCAACCGACGGCGGATTATACGTCGGGGCGGACGCGGTTGTTCAATAGCACAAGGTTGACTATTAAAGTTTCAATATTTCATTTATAAATAGATTCAAAGGTTCAATACAAAGAATAAAATCAAATACATAGCAGGAATACAAGTCTAATTGATTAAGCATTCTAGGTCCAAGCATCCTATGTGATCACGATAAAGTCTCATGTTGTAGAACCTGAAACATGTGAAAGAATCTGTCAACTACAAAATAGTTGGTGAGATACAAAGGTTTTGACACAGTTTAACAAGTATTTGAAAAGAATTACAATTCACTATGATTTATGCATTCTATAATGTAAGTATGAGAAAACAAGCATGTTAGACATTGTGCACATCAACCCTCCAACCAAGTTTAGGCATAACCCGCAGGTTACCCTTATAATTCTCAAGTTTAAAAGTTTAATTCAGTAACAATCACCAAGGGCTCCCCCCGAAGGGTCAATCAATCAAGGTGGATTGGTCAAATGCAATAGATCTATCATTGTTACTATAGGCTTAATCAAAGTTAATGAATGTGCTAGTTTTAAGTTTAATCTAAGCATACAAGTCTCAAGTTTAACATAAGAATAAGCATCTAGTCATAGTTGTACAAGAATTGTATAAGTTTAAAGTTTGAACATGTTTCACCCCAAAAGAATAGAAAGGAAAAAGGGGCTAAGTATACTCACTTGGATGACGAAGAATATTCGGTAAGAGTAAGTTTGCAAGACTTTGAGGGAGAATATCCTCACAATAAGCCTAAGAATATAAGTCTAAAGTTTCAAGTTGATTTCTATAAGTCTAAGACAAAAGATATAGGATTCAAGACTTGACTAGGGTCCCAAACAGGAGATGGGCATGGTTGTGTTTCGTAAAGTTTAAACAAAAGTTTCAATTGAAGGTTTTAAATGAATGTCACAAGATTTAAATATCGAAGTTTCATAAGTTTATAGTTTAGAATAATTAACATGATTATTCAAAAGTTTTACTACTATTAATTACACGAGTTAAGTAATAATCAAAATAGTTTTCCAAGCATTTGAAAATAGAGTTGAAGTATTTGTTAAATGAAGGACTAAATACTTATTAAAGTTTAACAATAATTATATTATTCAAGACATAAATAATTATTAAAGATTTATAATAATTATTTAAAGAGTATATAATGATTAAAGTTTAATAATAATTATTTAAAGTATACATAATTATTAGGGATAAATAATTATTCTATAAGAATAAATATTTTGTCTAACCATTTATTAAAGCATTTAAATGTTTAGTATTTATTTCACATTTTAATTTTGAAATAAATGACGTTTAAAAGAATGGTATCTACTAATAATAAATATTAAGATTCTTAGATAATTATTATTAAGCATAAATAATAATTGTCTAAAAGAGAAAAATAATTATTTAAGGAGATAAATATCTCTCAAGAATATTTATTTACTTAAGAATTTATTATAAAATATAATTTTTCTCAAATGATATTTGAAGATGTTGTTTAGAAGTTTAAATAAATAATTTATAAAAATGGTTTTCTTACAAATTTTGTTTTATAAACTTTTTTATACTTTTATAAAGTTTTTAAGTCTACAAGCATCCCATTTAAAAATGTATTTATTTTCTTAAATAATCAAGTAAAGTATTTAGTTTTAAACATGCACAATTTAATAAGTTTCTAATGAAAGTATAAGTGTATACATCTTCTTTGTAAAATAAAGTATAAATAAAATAGCCTTTGCTTATTAAGAGAATTAATAACTAATTAAAGTTTCTAAATTAATTTATGTTAAGCGTTAAGTTTTATAAAACTTAAGGAAATTTTTGTAGATTTTTTTTGTATTCACAACAAATTTCGAGTATTAAATTTCGTAGTTTAAAAATCGATTTTTATTTAGTTAGAATGTTTCCTGAGACTAAAAATAAAAATAGAAATCGATTTTAAGTGTATAAAGTTTCAACAGATTTATAAAATTTATTAAAAGTCTAAAACTGTTTTAAAAAGGCTAAAAGAAATAAAAATGGGCAAAACCGGTTCGGCCGGATCGAACCCAAGACCTCTCCGGGTTACACACCCACACACAGAACTTAACCGCTGGACCAGAGGCTCGTTTGTGTTATAATCTGGAAAAAAAATATATATAAACAACACTTTCAACCACCTCCAATTTCTCAAGAACCCTAGCTTCGATCCTCGTTAAATACATGTCGATTTGCCCTCTGTTAATGCGATTAAACAGAGGGCTTTCGATCCTTAGGGTATAACGACTCTGATAGATGCAAGAATTACCTGAAATGGTGGAGAATCGAGCGAGAACGAGTTTGTGGTGGTCGTCGGCTGTCGCGAGGATCGGACGAGCAATGCAGCATCGAGTTGAATGAATTGAGAGTATGAGGAGTTGTGGTGTGGTGTTGATGAGCTGTGGAGGTTGGTATTTATAGTGGATTCAAGCATTAAATGCCCGATTAGGTGGGGAGATGGTGGTTGCGTAAAGGCGGATCAAATCCGTAAATACGCGTGGTTAAAGTTGGATTCGGGCATTGAAACACCTTGGGGTGTGGTCGCATGCGCGATTGGAAGCCCGAGGCGTTGTGAATCTGGCCGTAATACGCGATTTCGCGTGAATTGGGTGTAAACCGGTTGATGCGGGACTCGAACCCATGATCAGTTTTGAATTCTGGGAGTTTGGGCTTGTGGCAGAACAGGTCCCTGATGTTTCAAAGTTTATTATTTTATGCTGAAACTTAGGTTTTCAAGTTTAAACCAAGTCTTGGAAATGACAGTTTAGTCCTTAGACTTTATAAACAAAACAAAATACGTTTTATTATATAAAAACCAACACGTTTTATAAGTTTGTTTTTCTAAGATTTTATAAATCCTATAAACGGTTTATAAGATTTAAATATAAGTTTAAGGGGTTAATATAAGTTTATAATATTTATATCATTATCAACTTATAAAGGTTTCATCAAATATATCTATATATATATATACATAGATATATTTATATATATTTACACGTATATATATTTCAAATATTATTTATTTTTCTTAAATATATAACAATTAAATCAATGTTTGTCATTTAAGAAAATAGTTTTAATAAAATCTCGAGTTTTGAATTGGTAACACGTGCAAAGGTTTAGTCGGAAAAATCTTGGATATTACATGCAATTAGCCAGGGATATCAAAATCATGTATCTTCAGGCATATGTAGACTCATTATTAATTGCTAATCATTTCAATGGTTCATATGCTGTAAAAGGTGAGAAACTAGCCAAATATCTCACAATAGTTAAGCAATTGTCCATGGAATTCAAAACTTTTAACATTACACAGGTGCCTAGAGAAGATAACACTGAGGTTGATGCCTTAGCAAACCTTGCTTCAGCTCTTAGAATACCAGAAGGTACCAAAATACCTATCATACACATTCTGAGCCCAGCAATCGAGAAGGTGAATGAAGTATCCAACACTGAAGAAGAAGCAGACAGATGGGGTCTTGAACCTATTCCAAGATTCTGGATTTCACCTATTAATAAATACTTGAAGGATGGTGAGATCCCAAGTGATGAAAAGAACCACGAGGCTTTTCGCATGAGGATGTCTCATCTTATAATTTTTGAGAATGTTTTGTATAGAAAATCAGTTGCAGGTCCATACTTGAGATGCTTGGAAGATCCTGAAACACGTGAAGTCCTGAAAGATCTACACGAAGGAGATTGTGGTAATCACACCGGGGGCAGAGCGCTATTTTCAAGGATCCTGAGGACAGGATATTACTGGCCTACCATGAAGAAAGATGCTGTAAATTATTCCCAGAAATGCGACGCATGCCAAAAACACAGTAACATACTCCATCAACCGGCCGAACCTTTATATCCAATCATCTCTCCATGGCCATTCATGAAATGGGGAATGGATATAGTTGGAAAACTTCCCAAGGCACCAGGAGGAAAGGTCTTTATGCTAGCAATGACAGATTACTTCTCTAAGTGGATTGAAGCTGAGGCATTTGTCCAAGTCAGAGAAAAAGAGGTCATCTCCTTCATCAAGCGCAATATCTTGACAAGATTTGGGATCCCGGCAGAGATAGTATGTGATAATGGATATCAGTTCATTGGAAAGAGAACAATTGACTTTTGTGCCAGTTGGGGAATCAAAATGATAACTTCTACCCCAGTACATCCTCAAGCCAACAGACAAGCGGAATCCAGTAACAAGATCATCGTCAACAACCTCAAGAAGAGATTGGGAGCAAAGAAAGGAAGATGGGCTGAAGAACTACCGTTTGTACTTTGGGCAGATAGGACAACCACGAAGAATGCGACAGGGCAGACTCCATTCTCCTTGGTATTTGGAACTGAAGCAATGATCCCGACAGAGATGGTTATCCCCACTACCAGAACCAACTTCCATTCTTCAGAGACCAACAACGAAGCTCTTGCCCAGGATCTCGACACTTTGGATGAACTCAGGGATCTTGCCAAAGTTCGCATTGCAGCTTATCAACAAAGGATAACAAAATCTTATAACAAAAACATAAGGATTAGAAGATTCCAAGTGGGTGATCTTGTATTAAGGAAGGCATTTCAAAATACTACCAATCCCAGTGATGGAAAGCTTGCACCAAAGTGGGAAGGCCCGTACTTAATTAACTCTGAAGCAGGCAAGGGTGCCTATTGGTTGGCTACTATGGAAGGAGATATCCTACCAAGATCCTGGAACGCTATCCATCTTAAAACCTACTTTATGTAATTTTAAAACTGATGTTCTGACTGAAACTGGTACGTCTTCTATCCTTAACTATTCTTATATTTATTACCCTTGATCGAAGTACTGACTTGAGCGTCGGAGGGGTTTTATCCAGGCTAACACCCACCTTCACCAAGATTTCCTGTGTTACAGGAAGTATCTCCAGGGATCCCGACAGAAGAAAGAGATTGGCCATCTCTCCCAAGTTAAGGTATCCTGCATACCTTCTAAGGTTTAAAGGTTTTCACCTTTCTAAGTATTAGTTTGAACGCTCCGCCTGTAGCGCACGATATTCAAGTATAGTTCAAGGTGGTGCGACCAGTCCATGTAACAGTGGCTGATAATTCCATCACTGTTGGCTATATCTTGAATGCTACGATAGTAACAGACGTGTTACTCCTAAGGTTTTTAGCATTTTCATGCTAACTTAAGTCTGGCTTGGCCCACGTTATTCTGGCTTGGCCCACACTATTCTGGCTTGGCCCACGCTATTCTGGCTTGGCCCACGTTATTCTGGCTTGGCCCATGATTTTAAATTGTCATGGATATTTAATACTCATGTGTTAACTCGAGAAATTAGCATCAATATGCTGACTCAGGATCCTTAAACGGGTTAAAGACTAATGAAGGTCCCGAAGTATATTTACTAAGCCTACGACGTATTTTAAGACTATGCACTGGGGACAACCAACGGTTGTTATATTTCGAACTCAACATCATAATCTGGTATGTGTGTTTGCCTGACTTAGTTCTCGACAAAGGTATGTGTTACTTGTTAATTTTTAGTTTATAGAAAATTTTGAGATTCACAGGACTGAGTCATGATATGCTTACAGCTGATATTTTATATACCATTTATCAAAGATCAAACTGTATTTTTACAAGTCAGAGTTTGATAAAAACCTAAGGTGTTATTTGTAAAATATCGATGAGGATCCGGTATCCTGAAAAAATATTCTTTCTAAACTTATTCTTTCTGAGGTTTAATTACCTAACAAATCCTAATTTTCTACGAACAATCAAACAACATTCATGGCAAATAGTCATAAACCATCAACTAACATTTGAAGTGCAGGAAAATGTCATGGGTTTTCATCCAAAAAAGGAACCATCCACCCAGAACACAAGTTGTTAAATTGTTCATCCCATTCAGGGATCCCCTAAAAGCAAGGAAATTAAATTGTTCAACAATGAAACAGGATCAAAATTAAAGACATAGAACAATAGGAATCACAAGCACAGGACTCAGGCCTTCTCTTTATCGCCCTCATTGTCCTGTTCGGCCACCTCCGCTGCCACCTTCACAGAGCCCTCAGCCTCAGCCACTTGGTTGTCCACCTCCTCATCCTGCACCGGCTCACCTCCTAGCTCAGCCACAAGCCTTTTCCACTCCTGGACATCCCATTTGGCCCGGTCAAAATCCCTATCATCAGCCTCTTTAGCCATCTTTATCCTGGCTTGGAATATTGAAATGACAGTTGATGTTTTGGCTTGTTCGTAGGATTCCTCGAGATCTTGGGCATGTTTGGCATAAGCATCCTCAAGCTCCGCCTTCACCCTGCTGAGCTCCTTGGCCTCATCCGCTAATTTCTTATTTTTAGCTGCGGTTAATTTTTGCAGGTCGCTCACCATCTGTTTAGCTTCTTCAGCTTCTTTCACCGCCAACTCGTAGCATCTGGTCATTTGTTCCAGGGCCTGTTACAGGAACATATGTTAGGATTTCTCTAAATACAGGTTCAGGATCCGGGATACCAAAGGTTTTTACCAAGTGACCAAAAACGTGAAGCTTTTTGTGGACATCGACATAGCCTAGGTTCTCAAGGGAAGCTACGTCAGAAGGTTTTCTCTTCTTGCTAGAGGCAGAATTGGGGCGGAGAGTTGAGGATTCCATCGTAGGAACGTCAAGATTTAAAGCTTCAAGGGTTGGCTGGCCCATCTCCTTTTTGATGGCTTTACTTTTGGAGATCATGTTGTCGATATCATTAAGGGCGAACCTGGAGCTGGATCTTCGGACACCTGTTTCAGGATATTGGGTTAAAATTCCTAAATTCATATTTTACTAACATTCAAATAAGTTTCTCTTTCCTTATCAGATAAAGTCTGTAGTTCGGGATCCCTATAAAGAATCGGTATAATCTGGAATCATCAAGGAAAAATTATTCTTACCTGAAGACATGCTGGGTTTGGAGTATTGAGTATTAAAGCTGGCTTCACTGATAACAGACTCCTGGTGGAAGGATCTCTCAGTAGCAGGAATCTCCAACAAAGCTTCGATCCTCTTGTCGTTGTCGCTTGGAGTGGGAGCTAGCTCAGAAAACTTCGGAGCTACACGAGAAATGAAAGTCATCATCAACATGTTGGAAACACTAAAAATTACAGTCGATATCGTTCTGAGTGGCTTTAAAGACCAAAGGTATACGACCGGATTTAAGTTGGAAAACAATTCGGGAGGACCCGTGGGTTCTCAAGTTATACACATTAGCTATTTCAGGAGTTCCGATAGTAAGATAATGGAGACGATTCATGTGCTCTAGTGTGTACAGGATTCTCCAAGCCATGGGCATGACTTGAGAATAACTCAGACCGGTAACCTTAAAAAACTCAGAAATCAGTGATGGAAAGGGATAGGTAAGACCGAGAGTGAAGGGATAAGCTAAGAAACAGACCCAAGTCGATGAGGAGAAATCAGCCCTGACCTTCGGGTCGAAAGCCCTAAATATGGTTTTTTCGGGAAAAATGTTTGAAGTTTTCAAAAGCTTAATATCCTGGTCAGTAAAGGTGCACTTTTCCTGATCAGGATTGCTAAGTAAACCTGGATCAGAAAAATCCTCCACTGATTCGACGGCAGCCGGAGCTCGCGAGCGAGTTGGTTGTTTATTGCCCATTTACGGAAACGAAAGATTACTACGAAAGAAAAACAAGATCGAGAGAAAGCTTGTACCTTTTCTGCAACTTCAAAGTGAAGAAGACGGTGAATTTTAATGAGTGAGAAGGAAGGATAATTATAGCCTACTAAAATAACGCTTAAATCGCATTGGAATTCGGGAGGGTCTCATCACAGCCCTATAATCGTTTACCATTTGATATTCAAAAAATTTACAGATGTCGATGTAACTGACAGCTGTTAAATTTGGGGACAATAGTTATGGGTTAAATCTCAAGCAAGATCCTGAATGATGCATGATCCGGAATCCAAGATCCTGGTAACTTCGGTATCTTGAATATTAATGCTACTAACGGCTATTTGTCCTCTACTAACGCAGGTAAAACGTGTTGACTCGTTTTGTCCCTGAAGAATCGGACGAGAAGTCAAAGAGAACGTATAAATCTTGCGAGAGAAGCTCAATAACGGTCATATTTGAAGACCGAGTAAAGCTCCGGGATCCTCGGAAAGTTAGTTAGGATCATTTTCTGTATTTAATCAGCGGCTTGATCGATTAGCAACACACACAAACACTTAGGATTATCGAATACTCGAAAATAAGCTCTGTAACACCTAGAACTCGATCATT
Organism: Smallanthus sonchifolius; assembly: GCA_023525975.1. Taxonomy (NCBI): domain Eukaryota; kingdom Viridiplantae; phylum Streptophyta; class Magnoliopsida; order Asterales; family Asteraceae; genus Smallanthus; species Smallanthus sonchifolius. The sequence continues at coordinate 1,191,840 of JAKNSE010000030.1, read as the reverse complement.
TGTTGCTCACACTTGTAATCTTTTTACCATTTATTCAGGAAACAAGGCAGGTGTCGATTGTCACCTCCCGAGGTTTTATGTCAGAGATCCTTAAAGGTCAAGGGCTTTCCTCGTAAACAACCATGTCACTCTTTACGTTTTCGTATTGTTTCACATTGATTTTACAAGCACACTACCTCACTTACGAAATTTGGTTACAAAGTTAGTTCACTTAATTTTTACCCAAAACACTTAAGATGTTTGGAGGATCCTGAAGCACATGAAGTCCTCAAAGACATACATCAAGGTGACTGTGGTAATCACACTGGGGGCAGAGCATTATTCTCAATGAGGACAGGATATTATTGGCCTACCATGAGTAAAGATGCTATGACTTATTCCCAAAAATGTGACGCTTGCCAAATACACAGCAACATACTCCATCAACCAGCAGAACCTTTATATCCAATCATCTCTCCATGGCCATTCATGAAATGGGGGAATGGATATAGTAGGTGTGACACCTGCAAAATTTCAGAATCCAAAACCTAGTTGTTGGGCTAAAACCCAACTAGGCCCAATAAGGCCCAATAAGGCCCAATAGGAAGTCAAGCCCATTTGAGGCCCGGTAAGGATCCAAGCCCGTTAGAAATCCAAATTTACACAATCCGAATATCATATTAGTCACACGATTTCATTTAATGACTCGTTACGCGATTCTGAGAATTTTAGAAAAGATATAAGAACGTACGCGGTTCAGAAATTCTAAACGTTAAACGCGTTAAACAACGGTTTTTACCGAGTATTCGACAGAACGATTAAGTGAATTAATGAATTATTAATATTCATTTGGAAAGACTGTTGGATAAATACACGTGTAGTACGTGTATACGAACGTTAAACCACGTTAGATTCTCGTAAAACTAACGATAGCGATACGTTAATTATCGATATGATAAATATTATAAATATTTATTTTAACACTATTAGTAAATAATAAACCCTAAACGCGAAGCGTGAAACCTTCAAAAAGAACGAAAGCGTTATAAACGCGGTACCGACGCGTACCGGTTCGTACATAAATTGAAATGGAGATTTCACGATTTAAAATACTTAAATAATAATATTATTATTAACGTTTCATAATTCTAAGTATTATAAAATAATTATTCGGGGACTCGAGACGGATTAACACACGACCGAGACGAGAATGAGTTAGTTACGCGACGTAAACGCGTTAAAAACCCGTCTATATATAGTGGAAACCCCCCCTAAATCTCCTCATTCTTGCAAAACTCCAACACACACAAAAGGTGAAAATGGGAGAGGCGGAGAGCAGGTGGCCGGATTCCGGCGGACCTGCGGCGGCGCCGGCGAGTGGCGGCAAGTGCACCACCTCATCTGGTAGATCTCAGCGTCTTGAGTGCGACGGTGGTGGTGGTTTGCACTAGATCGCGACGGTGGTGGAGATTCCGGCCAAAAACACTTTTCCGGCGACCTCAACAATTGGGGATTTTTGCTAGAAAAGGGTTCCTAAAGGTCCGATCTATGCGTACGAAGAAGTTGGTTCGAAAAAGTGACGTTTTCCGGCCAAAAACCACAAAATCCGGCCACTGCCCGGTTTTCCGGCGACGGCGGCGGCGGCGGACGTTGGCGGAGACCGGCGGCGCTGGTGGGGCTTGGCGAGACGAGTTCATGGCCGCTTGAATCACCTCAATCGGAGTTCGTATGACCAAGTTATGAGCGAAACAAGTTTCTTCTCGCGTAGTGCTCAGCTTTTCGTACAAAACCGCTTAGAACGGCTTGTACGCTAAGGTATGACCCGAAAAACTTATAGATCTATTGTCGGGTAGTAGGACGGGACCTATGAATTTTGTTAGGGACGTCTTTTGAGAACGTTTTTCGGACACGTTAAATTGTATTATAATTATATAGTTTTTATATATTTATCAAATAATTGTCGAATTGAAGTATGACTTTAGTATTAGGATCTAAAGTGCGGTTTATTGGATTATTGGTGTAAGTTGATGTTGTAATTTGGACAATTGGATATTGTCGGGTTTAGCCAAAAACAAACGGGACTCTGCCCAATTTTCGTTAAAAATAAAGAATTTGGTTTCTACAACTTAGATGTCCTCAACATGGGTTGGGTTTAGATTTGAAACCGTAATGTTAGGGCACGATCCTAGTTATATTGTTGTTGATATTGACAACACTTGTTTGAACAATAGGAACCGTTTAGGATCGTTGCGCTCACTTGTTGTCAGTTGAGCTTGTGATCGCATTAGCAGGACTTAAGGTGAGTTCACGGCCCCCTTTTAGCTTTTTAATGTTTTGTAAACATCGGGGGAGAAACATACTTATGCGACATATTTGAAAGCATGAAACATATTTGTTTACACTCTGGATAACATGAACATTTTGGTTTAACTCCTTGTGAGTTTCACGGCCCCTCTTTATTTTTAAATGTTTTAGAAACATCGGGGGAGAAACATACTTGCATAACACGTTTGAAAACATGAAACATCATCGTTTGATACATTTGGAAACAATATTACTTGATGCATTTGAGAAACATACTTATACAACATATTTGCTTACATATTTGAAAGCATGAAAAATAAATGTTTGATACATTTGAGAAAACGCGAAACATATTTACTTGATACGTTTGGAGAACATAACGCATATTTACAACTATTTTTATATGATAACAAGAAAACAAGACCCGACCTTTATGTTTGCATGAGTGAACACATATAGAGCGCTGGAAGTCCCCTGACCATCATATTTATAACCATTAGCTATAGATTAGCCTGGGATTCTATGGATAGTACTATTGGGATTGACACCCCCGGTCATGGTTAGTCGCGCTAACCATGGGTCCCTCTGGCCAAATGACCGCATAGTGTTCAAACATTTGCTCGTGAGGTACGAGTGAGGGGCGAAACACCTGTGTCATGGGTTGGTTATGCCTCATGTATGTACATTTTATTCGTATTCCTTGCTAGTTTACGGATGGGTCAAACATTACTTGTTTTGTTTATCATATACACTTGGAACTATTTGCGAACAATTGGGTTTCCAAGGATTACATTACAGGTTTTCAGTGGACAAACTACTCATTTTATAACCATGAGATCATCACCTGTTTTCATTGGGAAAACTACTCATTTTATGACCATGAGGTCATCATATGTTTTCATTGGGAAAACTACTCATTTTATGACCATGAGGTCATCATATGTTTTCAGTGGAAAAACTACTCATTTTATGACTATGAAGTCATCACTCGTTTTCAATGGGAAAACTACTCATTTCATGACTATGAAGTCATCACTGGTTTTCATTGGGAAAACTACTTATTTTATGACTATGAACTCATTCACATATTTTCGAGGAAAACGGTTTTACTATATGGCCATGTACACTTTATTGATGTTTCCAAGGAAACGATTTTTATATTATGGTCGTGTGCACATTAACAATGTTTTCAAGGAAAACCACTCTACATTGCAACAATCAAACCTGTGAACTCACCAACCTTTGTGTTGACACTTTTAAGTATGTTTTTCAGGTAACACATAGCTATGGCACGGTTGGAATAGGTCAGCCATTTGGACTAAACCCTAGAAGCCGAAGGAACATGATTGTCAAACCATAAGACGGTTTTGACCTATCTGGTTCTAGGACGATGTACTAATTTATTTTAGTATTTGTAATGGTGTTTAACACCTTAGAAGTCTTTACTTTAGCTTCCGCTGTTGTGTAATGTTACCAATCGTTGCAACCTTTATTTATTTATTAAGTAAATAAATTTTGGGGTGTGACAGTAGGAGGAAAGGTCTTTATGCTAGCAATGATGGATTACTTCTCCAAATGGATTGAAGCTGAAGCATTTGTCCAAGTTAGAGAAAAAAAGTCATCTCCTTCATCAAACGCAACATCCTGACAAGATTCGGGATCCCGACAGAGATAGTATGTGATAACGGATCCCAGTTCATTGGCAAAAGAACAACTAAATTCTGTGCCAGTTGGGGAATCAAAATGATAACCTCCACCCCTGTGCATTCTCAAGCCAATGGACAGGCGGAATCTAGAAACAAAATCATCATCAACAACCTCAAAAAGATATTAGGAGCAAAGAAAGGAAGATGGGCCGAAGAGCTACCATTTGCACTTTGGGTAGAAAGGACAACCACAAAGAATGTAACAGGTCAAACCCCGTTCTCATTAGTGTTTGGCACTGAAGCCCTGATCCCTACAGAGATGATTATCCCTACTGCCAGAACCAATCTTCAAACTCCAGAGACCAACAACGAAGCTCTTGCTCATGATCTTGACACTGTGGATGAGCTCAGGGATCTTGCCAAAGTTCGTATTGCGGCTTATCAGCAAAGGATAGCAAAGTCATACAACAAAAGCATAAGGACCAGAAGATCCCAAGTGGGTGACTTAGTATTGAGAAAGGCATTTCAAAATACTACCAATCCCAGCGATGGGAAGCTTGCACCGAAATGGGAAGGCCCATACTTGATTGATTCGGAGGCAGGCAAGGGTGCCTACTGGTTATCCACTATGGAAGGAGATATCCTGCCAAGATCTTGGAATGTTATCCATCTCAAAGCCTATTTTATGTAAGTTGGAACTTAGATTCTAACTAAGACTGGTATGTCTTCTATCCCTGACTATTTTTATATTTATTATTCTTTATCAAAGTACTGACTTGAGCGTCGGAGGGGTGTTAGCGAGGCTAACACCCACCTTCACCAAGGTTTCATGTTTTGCAGAAAGGATTCTCAGGGATCCCGACAGAAGATAGAGATTGGCCATCTCTCCTATGTTTAAGGTATCCCGCATACCTTCTAAGGTTTAAAGGTTTTCACCTTTATAAGAATTGAGTTTAAACACTCCGCCTGTAGCGCACGATATTCAAGTATAGTTCAAGGTGGTGTGACCAGTCCATGTAATAGTGGCTGATAATTTCATCACTGTTGGATATATCTTGGATCCTACGATAGTAACAGACGTGTTACTCCTAAGGTTTTTAGCATTTTCATGCTAACTTAAGTCTGGCTTGGCCCACGTTATTCTGGCTTGGCCCACGTTCTTCTGGCTTGGCCCACGTTCTTCTAGCTTGGCCCACGTTATTCTGGCTTGGCCCACGTTTTTCTAGCTTGGCCCACGTTATCTAGCTTGGCCCACGATTTTAACTTGTCACATGTATTTAACACCTATATGTGCTAAAACTAGAACATATGCCGATTCAAGATCCTTAAACGGATTGAAGACCTATAAAGATCCTGAAATACAATCGCTAAGTCCACGACGTATTTAATGACTATACACAGGGGACAACTCAAGGTTGTAATATTTTAAACTACTTATCAAACATCTGGTATGTGCATCTACCCATTCTGATTTTCATTTAAGGTATGTACTTGAGACTACTTGATTAAAAGTAGAACCAAGATTTGAATGACTAAGTCATGATTCGTTTGTAATTGGTAATCTTCCATACCATTCACTAAAATAAAAAAATATTTTTCTAAGTCAAAATTCGATATAAATATGAGATATTATTTATGAAGGATCCGGTATCCCTAAAATATTCCTAGAAACTATTTTTCTAAGGCTTAAATACCTAAAGATCCTGACCTTCTAGGAAATGTCAAAACAAACCATACACACAACAATCATGGCAAATAGTCAAAAGATACTATTATTATGAGTGCAAGAAATAAAGAGTGTTCCGGGTTTCATCTGAAAAAAGGACCCATCCACCCGAGACACAAATTGTTCAATTGTTTATCCCATCCAGGGATTCTAAGAAGCAAGAAAAAGTAAATTGTTCAACAGACAAACAGGATTAAAGTTGAGAACCACAAATACCAAATTCAAGACTTAGGCCTTCTCTTCTTTTGCCATCATTATCTTGACCAACCACCTCCTCGACTACCTTCGCAAAGCCTTCCACCTCGCCTTCAGCCACCGCTTTGCCTTCATCCTCGTTCGGCGTTGGCTCTCCACTTAACTCAGCAACCAACTTCTTCCCACCCTGCACGTCCCAGTTAGCTTGATCAAATTTTTTGTCGGCGGCCTCCTCATCCATCTTGATCCTAGCTTGAAAGATAGAGATTGCGGCCGACATCTTGTCTTGCTCGTGGGACTATCCTCAGCCTCTTTTACTGACAACTCATAGAACGTGACCATTTTCTCCATAGCCTGTTAAAGAACAAGATATATTAATATAAGTATAAGATCACGATCAGGATCCGAGATTTTAAATATTTCTTACCAGGTGACTGAGAGCGTGCAGCTTCTTGTGAACGTCAGCATAATCAGAACATTCATTGATGGTAATCTCAGCAGGATCAGTGATCTTTTTCTTTTTGTTAGAGGTTGGCTTGAGAAGAGCAGTTAAGGATTCTGGATTAGGAGCTTCAGGCTTGGGTGCTACAATGGCGGTTTGGCTGGGTTCCCTCTTGATATTCTTGCCCTTGGAGACCATGTTGTCGATATCATCGAGGGCGAATTTGGAGTTTGATTTGCGGACACCTATTTCAAAATAACAGGTCAGGTTATTACACATCTTATTAACTAACAAAATATTATGAATCTTTCTTATCTTACCAGACATCTCTGAACTGGAAGGATAAGTCTCTGAGCTTTCTGCCACCGATGCAACCTTGAACTTAAAAGTTCGTTCGATGGGTTCAATACCGTAGAAGGAAGCAACCTTCTGGGCAGTCTCTTGATTAGGAGGAGCTAACTATGGAAACTTCGATGCTGTAAAACAAAATAAAATCAAGTGTCAGTATCACGGATGTCGAAATAATAGGGATCCCACAGACAGAATCCTACCCTTTACAATCCATTTCACCGGCAATTTATCCCCACCAGGGATTGAATCTCTTCTCACAAAGAAAAAATGATTTTTCTGGTTGGAATCATTTTGGGTTGTTTTCAGAATCAGATGACTCATGCCGGGTTTGATTTGAAATAAGAAATGGGAAGAACCGTGGCTTCTCCGATTATAAACATATGCAAACTCCGAGACGGTGAAATCTAAAGCATGATGATGGATCAAAAGTTCCAAAGAAGCCAAGGTTCGCCAAATCGTAGGCATCGTCTGAGCATAACTCAGACCAGTTTTTGTAAAATATTCAGTGGTAAAGGCTGGAAAGGGATATGAAAAGCCGATGATAAATGGGAAGGATGGAAAGCAAACCCAACCGTCGGAGGTGAAATCCGCCTTGGTCCTAGGGTCGAAAGGTCGAAAAACGGTATTTTTTGGGAAGGATCCTCTAGATTCAAGGAGTTCGATATCACGATCGGTAAAGGTACATTTTTCAGAATCAGGATTAGCCAGCAGATGCTGACTACAAAGATCATCCGAAGATGAGGAAGAACAAGTACTCTTTTTGGCCATTTTTTGATATAAAAATCGAAAAGTTAAGGAAGAAAAAGAGAGCTTTTTACCTGAAATCCCAGAGAAGAGAGGTTGAAGATGAAGTTGGATTAAAAAGAAAAGTAATTATAAGGGAGTAATAATAACTGTTAGGGGTCAATTTCTCAACTATAGGTATCCTGGATCCTGAATATGTTCGGTATCCTGAACGTATCCGGAATCCCGAGCAAGTCTAATATCCTAAACTAACTAACGGTGTTATTTACTTGCTATTGTCATTTGTCTTTGATTAGTCTTGAACAGGTAATCAACACTTCATTAATGACTAAGTCAATGCCTGAAGAACCGTTCAAACAGTTAGGAAAACACGTGGAAGTCAAACTATAACGGTCGAGAATTAGTGGAGACTTGTAACTGCCATGAAGACCTAATCTTTCGTCGGGATCCTCGCATTTCAGTTATTTTATCTTTGTATAAATACAGCGGTATGATCAGCCTAGAAAACACATAACACACTTAGCTATGACACATTGTAACACATAGTTCTATCATCTACTGCTCCACACTTGTAATCTTTTTACCATTTATCGAAGAAACGAGGCAGGTGTCGATTGTCACCTCCCGAGGTTTTATGCCGGAAAACCTCAAAGATCAAGGGATTTCCTCGTAAACAACTGTGTCAATCTTTACATTCTTGTATTGTTTTACATTGATTTTAGAAGCACATTACTAATTTGATCACTTGATTATCTTGTGTAATTTTTGGTCAAAACAATTTGGCGCCCACCGTGGGGAAGTGGTGCTTTTCATCTTAAAATCTTTGCTAAAATTTGTGTTCAATCACTATTTTTACAAACTGATTTCAAAAATGTCGTCCCAATCCAAAAATGTTTCTGTTTCCACTCTCTTCAAGCTTTGGGTTAAGCAACCCTCTTCCTCCTCCTCCATTCCAGAAGAAGAGTGACAATTTGCCAAAGAAACCTGTTTCTGCCGGATTTTCGGGATCTGGGATACCGGCTGGGGGACATGTGCTAGTTTCAATTGATGAGATCCTTAATCTGTTCTCATAAATGAAGCAACAGATGGAGCAGCAGAAAAAGACTAACCTGATGTTGTTCAGGGAACTTGAAAAAGTCCAAGAATCAAAGAATCCAGTGGAACTAACGACCTCGCTGCAACCAAGGATCTTGGATTTCAATTATTCGGGATCCTCAGGAATCCTTAAGGGAGATTTCTTACCCACGCAGACTGGAACCACTATTGTTGGGCCGACTCCAGCTGTCAGAGTTACCACGAATCAGGATCTTGGGTGTGCTTCGGGATCATCATTCCGAAATCCTGAAAACGGTAACACTTTTACTCAATTTTCAAACACTTACGAATCTGTGAAGGATACAGGAATCACTCTGTCCATGGCCAAGGAACTAAAGAAGCTAAGGGAGATGATCTCCAGTGTACCAGGTATAGTCCAACCTATACCGGAGATGTCCTCAAGCAGTCACAGGATTTCGAGATTCGCTCCACCAATATGTGATGATGAGATCCCAAAGCGCTTCCAAACTCCCAACATGAAGTTGTACGATGGAACTACGAATCCTGAGGAACACGTCGCACAGTACAGAGAGAGAATGGAGATTAATCCCATTCCCCTAGATTTGAAGGAGGCGTGCTTATGCAAGGGTTTTGGTTCCACCTTAACAGGATTAGCCCTGAAATGGCTACTTAATGTTCCACCTTATTCGATTACTTCATTCACTCATTTAATAAATTTGTTTAATAACCAGTTCTCTTGCAGCAGAACGTTCGAAAGATTAACAAGTTACTTATACAAGATAACTCAGAATCCCGGAGAATCTCTCCGAGATTATGTCAGCAAGTTCGGCCGGGAATCCCTAGATATCCTGAACCTTGATGTTGCCACAGCAGTCCAGGCATTCAAGATAGGGCTGAAGAAGGACTCCCAATTCTACAAACACCTTGTCATGAATCCTTGTAGGAATCTTGATGAAATCACGAACCGGGCATTGAGGTTCATAAGGCTCGAGGATGATAAGAAGATCAAGCAAAGGATGGATGCTCCAACCAGTTACAATCAACCCAACCGGAAGACTGAAATTGCGCCCTTCAAGCCTTATTAATCCAAGCCTTATTCTAAGCCTGACAATCACAGGTTTAATGTTGTGGAGGATGAAGAAAACGAAGAAGAGTATCCTAGACTATCTGAATACTGTTTTTCTCTTGATACAATAGGTTTATTATTTGCTATGCAGGATCTTGGTGAAAAAGCCAGGTGGCCTCGCAAATTTGAGAAGAACACAGGATGGAAGGATAAGTCCAAGTGGTGTGCATTCCACGAGGACTTCGGCCATGTAACCGAAAATTGTATTGCTCTGCGAAAAGAGATAAGCTATCTCTTAAGCAAAGGACATCTCAAAGAATTTCTAGGCAAAGGAAAGAATAAAGCTAAGGATCATGACAGGATCCCGAAGAGAGCAACATCCCCGTCGCCGGATGCCAAGGTAATAAGTTTTATATCTGGTGGAGCTGACATTTGTGGCACTTCTTACTCTGCAGCAAAGAGAAATGCCAAGGAAGCAAAGACAGAGAAAGGGGACAGGCCTACCAAGACCTCCAGCTTAACTGAAGAGAAAGTTATCTCTTTTGACGAAGGGGACAGAGACAATGTACAGGATCCTCATCATCACGGCTTAGTCATCACTTTTTACAATGCCAGTCACTTCATCCGCAAAATCTTGATTGGCGGAGGGAATTCGGTGAACATCATACAACTTGAGGTCCTTAAAAGGATGGGGATCCCGGATTCTGAAATTATTTCAAAATCCTCAGTGCTGGTAGGATTCAGCGGAGAGGTCAAAAGCACAGTTGGGGAGATAAAACTGCCGATATATATTGAAGGGGTAAACTCTATACAAAAATTTTGTGTCATTGATTCATTGTCTTGCTATAACATTATTTTAGGAAGACCATGGATACACGACATGAAGGCCGTACCCTTAACATATCAACAATGTGTCAAGATGCCGACCCCTTGGGGGGTAGTAAAGATTAACAGTGACTAGCAGGAAGCTAAGGATTGCTACACTTCTTCTATGAAAGCCTCCGCCAAAACCAGGCAAGCATAGCAATTAAAGAAGCAAGCCTGAAACGTCTTGGAGACCAAAGAACAAGATGTTAAAGAAATATCCCTAAATGCAGAGGATCCTGATGTCAAGGTGCTTGTTGGAACCAATATCCCCAAAGATATTGAGTAAGATCTTATTGAGTTACTAAAGAGCAAAACCTCAACCTTCGATTGGAAACATGAAGACATGACATGTATCTCTAAAAATATTATTACACATAAATTAGGTGTTGATAACAGTTTCAGGCCAATACACCAAAAAATGAGAAAGTTTGCACCAGAAAGGAATGAAGTTATCCAGGAAGAGGTCGAAAGACTATTGAAGGCAGGAATGATAAAGGAAGTGAAATTCCCAAGGTGGCTAGCTAATGTGGTGGTGGTCCAGGAGAAAAACGGGAAATGGAGAGTCTGTGTAGACTTCACTGACTTGAACAAAGCATGTCCCAAAGATCCTTTTCCACTACCACACCTTGACTCAATGGTTGACGCCACAGCAGGCCACGAAATGCGGACATTCATCGATGCCTCATCAAGATTCCAACAAATTCAGATGGAACCCTCAGACCAGGAGGATACCGCCTTCATGACCCCAACATGTATTTATTGTTATATTGCTATGCCCTTTGGTTTAAAAAATGCAGGTGCTACATACCAAAGACTGGTGAACATGATATTCAAAGACAAACTAGGGGACACCATGGAGGTCTACATAGATGACATGGTGGTGAAATCAAAGAAAGCTGATGATCATCTCAAGGATCTCAGAAATGCATTCGATATCCTGGACTAGTATAACATGAAGCTAAATCCTTCCAAATGCCCTTCGGAGTGGGGGCAGGAAAATTCTTGGGCTATATGGTAACCAAAAGAGGAATAGAAGCCAGTCCAGAGCAAATTAAAGCAATCATCAATCTGAAATCCCCAGCAAACACCAAGGATGTCCAGAGGCTAACCGGCAGAATAGCAGCACTCAACCGATTCATATCAATATCCTCAGAAAGGTGCAAAGAGTTCTACGAAATCCTAAAGAAGAACAAGAGATTCGAATGGGAAGAGAAGCATGAACAAGCACTCCAATCATTAAAGTAATACTTATTGTCAGCTCCTCTATTGATGAAACCAGAAGATGGCAAACCATTATCCATGTACTTGGCGGTATCCGATAATTCTTTAAGTGTCGTCCTAGTCAAGGATCATGAAGGCAAGCAGCATCCAGTATACTATGTAAGTAAAAGCCTACTCACGGTTGAAACCAGGTACTCTCATTTAGAAAAGTTAATATTAGCTTTAATAATGGCATCTACTAAACTCAGACATTATTTTGAAACTCATGCTATTCATGTTAAAACTAACTATCCTATTAAGTGTGTCTTGAGAAAACCAGAGATGTCAGGAAGGATAGCGAAGTGGTCAGTCAAACTCAACGCCTATGACCTCATATATAAACCTAGAACAGAAATAAAGTCTCAGGCACTTGCGGACTTTATGGCTGATTTCAGTAGTGACATTCAACATGAAGCAGACCTTGAAGTTCAACAATTGGAAGAATCCAAGGATAAGTGGACCTTATTCACTAACGGTGCATCAAATGTAAGAGGAACAGGTCTAGGTATCCTACTGAAATCGCCACAAGGGGACATAATACCCCAATCCGTAAGTTGTGAGTTCCAGGCAACGAATAATGAAGCAGAATATGAGGCGCTATTAGCAAGATTACAATTAGCCAAGGATATCAAAATCAGGTATCTCCAGGTATACGTAGATTCATTATTAATTGCTAACCATTTCAATGGCTCATATGTAGTAAAAGACGAGAAGTTAGCTAAATATCTCATAATAGTTAAGCAATTATCTGTGGAATTCAAAATATTTAGCATCACACTAGTACCTAGAGAAGAAAATACTGAGGCTGATGCCTTTGCAAACCTTGCTTCGGCTCTCAAAATACCATAAGGTATTAAAATACCTATTATACATATTCTGAGCCCAGCAATTGAAGAAATAAATGGAGTATCCAACAATGAAGAAGAAGCAGATATTCGGGATCTTAAACCTAGTCAAGGATCCTGGATTTTACCCATCAAAAAATATTTGCAGGATGGTGAGATCCTATGTGATGAAAAGAACCACAAGGCTTTTCGCATGAGGGTATCTCGTTTTATAATATTATACAATATCTTGTATAGAAAGTCTATTGCAGGTCCATACTTATGATGCTTGGAGGATCCTGAAGCACATGAAGTCTTGAAAGACATACATGAACGTGACTGTGGTAATCACACTGGGGGCAGAGCATTATTCTCAAAAATCCTGAGGACAGGATATTGCTGGCCTACCATGAGGAAAGATGCTATAACTTATTCACAAAAATGTGACGCTTTCCAAAGACACAGCAACATACTTCACCAACCAGCAGAACCTTTATATCCAATCATCTCTCCATGGCCATTCATGAAATGGGGAATGGATATAATCGACAAACTTCTCAAGGCACCAGGAGGAAAACTTTTTATGCTGGCAATGACATACTACTTCTCTAAATGGATTGAAGCTGAGGCATTTGTCCAAGTCAGAGAAAAAGAGGTCATCTCCTTCATCAAACGCAACATCCTGACAAGATTTGGGATCCCGGCAGAGATAGTATGTGATAATGGATCTCAGTTCATTGGAAAGAGAACAGCTAACTTCTGTGGCAGTTGGGGAATCAAAATGATAACCTCCACCCCGGTACATCCTCAAGCCAATGGACAGGCGGAATCCAGCAACAAAATTATCATTAACAACCCCAAGAAGAGATTGGGAGCAAAGAAAGGAAGATGCGCCGAAGAACTACCATTTTCACTTTGGGCAGATAGGACAACCACAAAGAATGCAACAGGACAAACTCCATTCTCTTTGGTGTTTGGAACCGAAGCCATTATCCCTACGGAGATGGTTATCCCTACTGCCAGAACCAATTTCCAGACTCAAGAAACCAACGACGAAGCTCTTGCTCATGGTGTTGATACTGTGGATGAGCTCAGGGATCTTGCCAAAGTTCGTATTGCGGCTTATCAACAAAGGATAGCAAAATCATATAACAAGAACATAAGGATCAGAAGATTCCAAGAGGGTGACTTAGTATTGAGAAAGGCATTTCAAAATACTTCCAATCCCATCGATGGAAAGCTTGCACCAAAATGGGAAGGCCCATACTTGATTGACTCAGAAGCAGGCAAGGGTGCTTATTGGTTGGCTACTATAGAAGGAGATATACTACCAAGATCCTGGAATGCTATCCAACTCAAAGCCTATTTCATGTAAGTTAGAACTTGAATTCTAACTAAGGCTGGTATGTCTTATATTCTAGATTATCTTTATCTTTGTTATTCCTTTGTAAAGTTACTGACTTGAGCGTCGGAGGGGTGTTAGCCATGCTAACACCCACCTTTACCAAGGTTTCATGTTTTGCAGGAAAGATCCTCAGGGATCCTGACAGAAGATAGAGATTGGCCATCTCTCCTAAAATTAAGGTATCTTGCATACCTTCTAAGGTTTAAAGGTTTTCACCTTTCTAAGAATTGAGTTTGAACACTCCGCCTATAGCGCACGATATTCAAGTATAGTTCAAGGTGGTGCCACAAGTCCACGTAACAGTGGCTGATAATTTCATCTCTGTTGGCTATATCTTGGATCCTACGTAAGTAACTGACGTGTTACTCCTAAGCTATTTAGCATTTTCATGCTAACTCAAGACTAGCTTGGCCCACGTATTCTGGCTTGGCCCATGTTATTCTGGCTTGGCCCACGTTATCTGGCTTGGCCCACGTATTCTGGCTTGGCCCACGTTTTTCTGTTATCTAGCTTGGCCCACGTTTACTGGCTTGGCCCATGATTTTAACTTGTCACAAGTATTTAACACTTATGTGTTAACCCAAGAACTTAGCATCAATATGCTGACTCAAGATCCTTAAACGGATTAAAGACTTATGAAGATCCTGAAGTACAATTACTAACTCTACGACGTGTTTAATGACTATACAATGGGGATAACTAAAAGTTGTCATATTTTGAATTTCCTATCAATATCTGGTATATGTATCTATCCAATCTAATTTTCAATAGAGGTATGTATTTGAGACTACTAGTTAATTTTCAATTAAGGGTAGATTCAAAAATTGAATGACTAAGACATTATATGTTTGTAACTGGTGTTCTTCCATACCATTTATCAAAACCAAACTATATTTTTTAAGTCAAAATTTGATAAAAACCTAAGATGTTATTTATGAATAATCATTAAGGATCTGGTATCTTGAAAATATACCTAAACCTATTTTTCTAAATATCCCAAGGCTTAACTACCTAAAGATCCTGATTTTCTAGAACATGTCAAAGCAAACCAAACGCATAACAATCATGGAAAATAGTCATAAGCTACTAATTATTATTGAAAGTGCAGGAGGATCAAGAATTCAACCTTCATCCAAAAGTTGGACCCATCCACCCGAATCATTAACCATTAGTCAGAAAATTAAATTGTCTATCCCATGCAGGGATCCCCAAACACAAAAGTAAATTGGTTTTAGACAGGTAACAAACATGAACAGTCAAAGAACCACAAATTCCAGGGCTCGGGCCTAAGCATCATTACCCTCATTGCCCTGGTCAGCTTGTTTCTCACCATCACCAGCTCTAACCTCCTCAGCAACCTTGCTAGTCTCCACCGCTTCACCTCCAAGCTTAGCCAAAGAAGAACACCATCCCTGAAGATCCCAGGCTGAAGGGTCAAAACCTTTAACTGTAGCTTTTTCAGCCATCTGGATCCTAGATTGAAGAATAGTCATAGCAGCAGACTTCTTGTATCATCCACAGTTTCCTGCATCTTCTGCTCGTGCTAGGCTGAATTCTCTTGCAATTTGTCCTTCAAAGTTTAGATCTCTTTCTCCAAGTACTTGGACTTGGTGGCAGAAATTTTCTTCATGTCCTCAACCTTCTCTAGAGCTTCTTCAGCATTCTTCTCTGCCACAGCCAAGTTAACATTCAGCTTCTCAAGACCTTGCAAGATTCAGATACATTAACTTAGGGATCCTGACATCAAAATAGGGATACCGAAACTTACTTACCAGGTTCAATAAGGATTACAGCTTCTTAGCAATC
Organism: Smallanthus sonchifolius; assembly: GCA_023525975.1. Lineage (NCBI taxonomy): Eukaryota > Viridiplantae > Streptophyta > Magnoliopsida > Asterales > Asteraceae > Smallanthus > Smallanthus sonchifolius. Next base: position 1,176,169 of record JAKNSE010000030.1, on the reverse strand, counting down.
TCAATGGAATCCATGCCCTCAAAGATCTCCAGATCCACCACATCCGCTGTTTTCTTACTCCCTTAAGCTTTGGACCGGAGTAGTGGAATACGAGACTTGGTAGTTGCAGGTGTAGAGCCCTCTTTCTTGACAATGGTGGTTCCAGACAGAAGGCTATCGAGATCAGACAAGGCAAATTAAGAGCTTGACTTTGGGATTCCTACAGAATATTAGAGCAAATCAGGATTATAGTATGCAATAATACAGATATAAATTGTTCTTTATCTGAAGACATGTTGGACTCGGAGTATTGCTTGTTAAAGTTGGCTTCACTAATGATTGATTTGACACGAAAGAACCACTCCGCAACATGTATCTCTAACAAAGCATGTATTCTTTTATCTATGTCACTTCTCGCAGGAACTAATTCAGCAAATTTGGGAGCTACACAAAGAAAAAGCTTAAAGGTTAGAAAGAAACCGAAGATTGGAAGTAAAAGAGCTTTACCTTATTATCTTTGAGAAGATCCAAGTGAGATAAGCATGAAGGATTATGATTATATCTTGCAAAAGCAACGGTCATTTCGCATTGGAACCCAGGAGGAGTCCTATCGATACCTTATCATCAATTTACCGTTTGAATTTTTAAATTTTACAGATGTCGATGAAGCTGACAACTGTTAAATTTGGGGACAATTGTTAGGGGTCAATTTCTCAACTATATGTATCCTGGATCCTGAATATGTTCGGTATCCTGAACGTATCCGGAATCCCGAGCAAGTCTAATATCCTAAACTCACTAACGGTGTTATTTACTTGCTATTGTCTTTTGTCTTTGATTAGTCTTGAACAGGTAATCAACACTTCATTAATGACTAAGTCAATGGCTGAAGAACCGTTCAAACAGTTAGGAAAGCGCGTGGAAGTCAAATTATAACGGTCGAGACGTAATGGAGACTTGTAACTGCCATGAAGACCTGATCTTTCGCCGGGATCCTCGCATTTCAGTTATTTTATCTTTGTATAAATAAAGCAGTATGATCAGCCTAGAAAACACAGAACACACTTAGCTACGACACTTTGTAACACATAGTTCGATCATCTACTGTTCCACACTTGTAATCTTTTTACCTTTTATCGAAGAAACGAGGCAGGTGTCGATTGTCACCTCCCGAGGTTTTATGCCGGAGATCCCAGATCAAGGGCTTTCCTCGTAAACAACAGTGTCAATATTTACATTCTTGTATTGTTTTACATTGATTTTACAAGCACACTACCTCACATTACTAATTTGATCACTTGATTATCTTATGTAATTTTTGGTCAAAACAATAACTGCCTCGAACGACGATATTTCTACCCTCGATTCTCGCATCATGTCTTATCAAGCAGCCGTATATTTCTCAAAATTCAAATTTTGAAAATTTTACAGCTGTAACTTCCGTGTACAGCTGTCAAAATTTTGGGGACAATTGTTATGGGTTGAATTTCATACAGGATCCTGAGTATTGTATAATCTGGAATCCAAGATCCTGGTAACTTCGGTATCCTGAATTTTGCTACTAACGGCTATTTGTCCTCTACTTCTTTATTATTTGCAGGAAAGACTTATAATGTCATTCTTACCTGAAGACTCGCTCATAAGGACGTGGACCACGCGGGAAATACGCATGAAGACTTGAGTAACGGTCATATGGAGAAGACTTAGTCTAGCCTTTATTTTTGGATAGTTTGTTATGTTATCCATTATATTTATTCGAGCGATAGATTGATTATATAACATACACACTCGCAAACCTCTGTAACACTTAGTATTCCATCATTCGCTGCTCACAGTTGTACTTGTTTTATCGATTTATACTAGAACATGAGGCAAGTGACGTTGTTTTATGTCGGAGATCCTGAAGGATCAAGGGTTTTCCTCGTAAACAATCGTGTCATTTTATTGTTCTACACACTTTATTCATCACGAATATTACAAGCACACTACCTCACTTACGAAGTTTGGTTACAAAATTTGATATAATAATTTTTACCCAAAACAATTATAGCGGAAGTCTTTATATTCAAATTTCATAAGGAAATAAAACATTCATTAACTCATTGTTCATTAAGCAAGAATGTCAGTCTTCAGAGCAGCAGCCTCCAGTCCATGTCATTCTAAGACCTCTGCGGCTCCTCTCTTACAAAATCCTTCATTTAACCTGATGTGCATACTAAAAGTCAGATATACTGAGTGAGTTATATCTTTACTTCATTAACTGTAACTTTATCTCTTTCATTTAAAACAACTTAGTTATAAAAATAAAACAAGCTTTTAATTCGTATTTTTATCAAAATATTTTCTATCTTTTAAAACATTGTGATTTCCACAAAATGGCAAATCCTTTGTTTTCTCTTTTCTTCATTAAAACTCTTTCATTTAGGGACACTGGTTATAGTGTCCCACTATGTTTCTTTCATACATTTCTTTCTCTTTCAAATCACCGAGTGAATTAGCACTCAGACGATATCATTATAACATAATCATTGACGTGTCGTGTGATAAGTAAATTAAAATATATATATATATATATATATATATATATTTGTTTTAGAAATGGTTTCACGAGATCAGGTTTTAAATTTATAAAATGATAAATACTCAAACTTAAAACACACACAATAGGCAAGTGTACCTATCGCAGCGTAATATAGTTTAGGTAAGAACCAAGTATCGAACCAACGTACACGGTCGAATTCCAATACTCAACTTTTGTTAACGTTTAGCCGGTTTAATTAGTGAGTGAGTTTTGTGTGCTTATGGAATAGAAAAGTAAATGACAGAAAAGTAAATGGCGGTAAAGTAAATAGCAGAAAAGTAAAAACATGCGTGAAGTGTGTAACAGAAATGTAACGAACAGAATAGTAAATAACAGGAAAGTAAATATGTCGGAAATGATCAGGTTACGAATAGTATTGCTTTGGGTTTCGAATCCGCTTGGTACGTGATAATGTTAAGTTGACTAATCCAGTGATATCACTACTACAAATGTGTGACCCGGGTCACCGCTAGAGCCTCGTCCTCACGACATTTGATTTGCAAATTTAAAAGCTTAAACAAGTGGTAGTGCCTCCCGTTAAGGACAACAATTACCCTCAACCCTTCGAATGGTCATCTCCGGGTTGGTTTAAGACATCGAACATAAAATGCTTTGTATTAGAGTTAAATAGGTGATTATATTTTGCTCACCGGGAGGCGGTGTAACAATGGGACCAAGTATAAAGATGTACCGTTCCCAACATGAGTTCACCAATTCTTAGTCGCATAATAAGTTCGTATAAAGACGTATGACCTTACTAGTGTTGACCAAACCTTGGCTTATCAATCTCTGCTTGTATAAAGACGTACAAGTTTCAAAAGAAGTTTGATTAAAAAGGTTTTACGATCTTACGCTTTAAAACCAAGAACACTCACAAATATAAAGACGGATTTAGAAAATAATAAAAGCCAACCAAAATGGTTGTTTTAAGGACGAATAGTTAAAGACATAAACACATCACTTGGATTAATACGTTAAACATTAACATGCACCAAACTTCATCTTCACCCTAGCAATACAAAGAGTTTAGCCACGAATGGCCATACTAACTAGCATAATGCTGAGTTTCGTAGGCTCCCCTATTGCGGAACAAGGAGGAAGAGCCCCTCCACTCACTACTCTGTACTCTAACTATGAAATACGCTCTCAAATGAGGTCTGGATGGTTGTTGTAAGGTGTGGATGGGTGTCTTTCATGAAGAACTCAAGCCATCTATTTATAGGCCTCAAAATGAGCAATGCACGGCCGTGCAAACACCTCGAGAATCAAACAGGGTACACGGGACAGTGTACTGGACCCTTGGAGAGCAAGATAGGGATTGCACGACCGTGCAATGGGATGCACGGTCGTGCATTGCCCTAAAGCTCTCCAGTTTTGTCTTTTAGCTCCTTTTGACCAATTTTGACTTCTTGGGGGTCAATGCTTGGGTTTGGTCTTCCAAAAGCTTGATTTCTTCATGTTTTAAGCTGATTTTTGCTCTATTCATCTTTGGGATACCGAATAACCTGTAATTGTGAAATATTAACGTTTTAAGTATCAATTGCAAGGTTATTAATCAATTAGTACCATAATATGGGGATTATTATGCATGCAAAACATGTATAATTTAGGACATATCAATCATCCCAAAGCCCGAGAGCAATGGTCCGTTGTGCTTGCAAGAAGCAAGACTCCTCTGTTTACTTGTCCGAAGACAAGACTCCTCTATTTTGCTCGTCCAAAAACAAGACTCCTCTGCTTGCTTGTCCAAAGACAAGACCCCTTGCCCAAAGGCAAGACTCCTTTGTTTGCTTGTTACGAAAACAAGACTCCTATGTTCTTTCATTTACATTAGCATAACATTTTATCTACTCTATCTATCACATAGTCATTCATATTAACACATAATACATACAATTAGCACACATTACCACATAAGTCAATAACATGGTAACTATCACATTCATTTGGCACTAAGGTACCATTCTTTTCTTTTCATTTAACTTTCATAAAGATATATTTGTATAAAATGTATCTTATCTTTCAATTCTTTCATTTTATCTTTCATTCATCGTTAAGTATACACATCAGCCTAAAACATAAGAAAATGGATAATAGAAACTCACGAGTTCAGCTGTTACTATTCAACTCTTTAACTGTTCAAGCTAGGTGGGGTTGCTAAGTGATTTGTAGGAAATCTATACGTGAAATCTATCAACATATTAGCTAGTGTCTCCTAGTGTCGCCAAGCAAGTGTCGCCAGGCACTAGTGTCATTGGACACTAGTGTCGTTGGTGACAGTGTCGCCATAACTCGCGTTATAGACTTGTGTTGTATGTCTTAGTGTCACCAGTTTATTAGTTGCAAGTGTCGCCACTCATTTGTGTCGACACTTTTAGTGTCGCCACCTGAGCGTCACCTAGGTTCTTCATTGAGCCTGACTAGTGTCGCCATATGAGTCAAGGTCGCCACATAGCGTCATCACATGAACACGATATCAACCATACCCCGTTTTTTATCCAAAATCAAAACTTTTTACGTCAGAATCATTTGTTTAACTTCCATGAGGCTAGATCTAAGTTCTTTAGTACATTTTACACGTAAAAATTCGATCTTTATATATAAGGCCCCATAAAACCCTAAAGACCCATTTCAAACTTAAACAGAAGAATCTTAGCTCGATTCTTACCTGGGAATCGTTGATTCTTCTTCCCTTCTCTTCTAATAACGATCTACGACAACATTGAGTAAGAATGGAAGCTTTAGATGCGAGATCTTGGGCTTTCTCTCTCTAGAAATTTTTGTTGTAAATAGTGAATGTGGATTACAAGGGGGCGGCTTGGGTTTGTAGACCCTCCCCCTTCCCTTTTTCCTTCTTTCCCGAATGGTCCTCGACATTTTTATTCTTTTTATTTCCCGAATCCCCTTTAGTAAACCGTCTATATTTTTGGTATGTTACACTACACATGTGTAAGTCATGTGTAGGTTATATTATTTACACATAACTTATACATATGTAGATAAACAGTTAAAAAAACATATGAAAAAAATTAGTTTATGGCTTTTATGTACATAACATATGCTTTTGTATGCAAGAAGTAAAAGGTTTAAAAATATAACCACAATTTAATGTTTTGTAATGAACTTATGTGTGTGTGTGTGTATGAAGACTTTCATTACAGAACACAAAGTTACTACGAGAATAAAAAGAATAAACCTAAATCGTTTAATTTTTTGATTCATGGTTTATTTTTTTAAAAAATTTTGTACTTCTTAAGCATAAATATGTATGTTTATATACATAAGAAACTATTAAACTATTTTTTTTACATTTTTATATATTTAAAATATTAAAAGTTTACCTACACATGTGTGGGTTATGTGTAGGTGGTAATATAACCTGCACATGAATTACACATATGTAGGTTATATAAATAAACGAAATTTGTTCATATTTTATATTTTAATTTAATGAGAGATGAATAAACATTGCATTTCTATTATCTTTTATGTTTAAAATATTTTTAAGATTGAAAAATAAAGGAATAATTTTGTTCTACGAATTCTCGTAATATTTATTGTTTTGTATAGAACCCTTCCCTAATTAGTAATAGCTAACATATGTTGCAATGAAAGTTAGTAAGTTCACATAAATGTCTAATTACTGTGTTATAAAGTTTCATAACGGGCGTCTTAGAACTCTTTTTTTTTAGGTAGAATTTTATTAAAACTAGTAGAGGCTAGAAGAAAAAAAAGAACAAACATCAGGAAAGAAATAAGAGGAAAAAATATACAGCCACACCCATGAAAAATAGAATTTAAAACCACGCCATTTCTCTCAATCTAGTGCACCAATCCCACTTCTATTCTTTGCCCACAAAAAACTTGAACTTTCTAGGTCTTCAAAAAGCCACTTCAGGGACGGCCTTCTTCCTTCGAATATTGCACCATTCCTTAATTTCCAGATGCTCCAGATTGTAGATAGGACAACCACTTGAAGAGCTTTGCCATGAATATTGTTTGCCACCTAGGCAGAATTTGCAAGCTCCAAAATGTCCCTAACAGAGAAAATGTAAATGGGATGGATTTGACACCAAGTGCTAATATATCCCCATAACATAGAGGCGTAATAGCATGAGGTGAATAGGTGTTCAGATGTCTCGACACACTGCAAACAAATGGGGTACCAATCTGATTCTTGATTAACCTTCCTTCTAGCTAACGACTGTCGGGTGGGGATTCGGTCAAGTTTCGCGCGCCAAGCAAAGATGTTAACTTTTAACGGGACTGTGTTGCACCATTTGAGCAAGAACACATTCGATGAGGGAGGGGAAGGACAGAGTAGTTGGCGCATGGATTTAACTGAGAACACTTGTTCGTCATGCCGCCATGTCCAAACCCCATCTTTTTCCACCAACATCTCTTTAAAGTCCAGATTTTGCTTATGGAAGATGATCTCAAGCTTCTTGATGTTTCCCAACACCCTTGCAAGGTCCCTAAGGCCAGAAATAATAGCGTTGTTCCTCGGAGCCGAATGAATACTTAGGATGACTTCCTTCCATTGAGAGTTTGTCTCCGTCATAAATCTCCACCACCATTTTGATAAGAGGCTCAGATTTAGTACTACCCAAGGCCTAGGCCCCCAGCTGATTTCGGTGAACACACCCAATTAATCTTCCTAGTGTTCCCGGCCCCTCCCCAAAGGAAATTTCTTCTTATTCTTTCTAAAGCTTTGATTACCTTGTCCGGGGCTTTATACAACGAAAAGAAGTAAATCGGGAGGCTATCGAGGACTGATTTTATCAACACTACCCGCCCTCCAATAGATAGATTCTTTGCTTTCCACACTGATAGCCTTGCCTCGAACATGTCTATAACTGGTCTACAGTTTTTAGCCAGATTCATGTCTAATTACTCTAAGTTCACATATAATGCAATGAAAATTAATAAGTTCACATAAATGTCTAATTACTCTGAGTTCACATGATCGTTTTAAACAGTATCAACTTCAGGTATGGGGTTTTTCTTTCATAACGTTTATATATGCATCGTAAAGATATAATTTATACAATCAAAATATTTATAGTGGACGCCCTAATAGTTTGAGTTCATTAAATTATAAACAAAAGTTTTATGTTATAACGTTTTGGTTTTAAAATTATAAATCAAGATTCCGTGTTCATAAATTATTATTTCTCAAGAATCGAATACGAATCATTTCTTATTCTTTCATTTGATTATGCATAAATATTTCCTTTTTCTTTATGTATATTATTTTTTAAGACAAATGGATATAGCTTAATCCATCCAAACATAACATCTGATTTTTTAAATTTATGATTGCCTTCATAATCAATTATTGTCCAATCAACATTAATTTAATCTTGATTGTCGTTGCTGCTACATATAACATCAATTTACTCAGAACCAGACCGGACATCAAATTGGCCTTCTCACTGGTCCACTATCCAACCGGTCAAACAGGTTCACGTTATAAACATTAGAAAAATTAAAACTGTTTATATATTTCTATTTTAAAACAACAATATAAAAATAATATATATTTTGGTATGGATTTATAATTTTAATAAAATATAAAAACTTAAGTAAATAAAATATAGATCATAGAATATTAATTTAACCAGAATATGAGATTTTGAAGGAAAGTCCAAAAATAAAAATAAAAATAAAAGAAAATTGAAATCCAGTCCGACCACCCGGTTCAACGATCCGACCGGTAACCAGCCGGTTCAATTGCAAAACGGCTCAAATAAGCATAACCGTTCCGGTTCTGAAGACACTGAATAACATGAAATCTGAAACCATTTTCAGATCACACAATTTTATTCATTAACGTGAATGTGTAATTAAAAAAAAGAGTCATATTTTTAATCACTAAATCTTTTAACTTTTTTAAAATATAACGAAAGGTATTTTTAATAAATCTTTTAAGTTTTTAAATAGGACATTTTTATTTGGTTTTATGATCACTTAAAGAGATTATGTAAAAACAAAATTTGTTATTAATGACCAAACAAAACAAATATAAAAACTTGAATCTTATTGAAAAAAAAAAAGTGGGAATAGGAAAGGAAGAGGGAGGGGGAGCGGGGAGGGTGCATTGGAACCCGCGTCTCGTGAACCAGGGCAATCCCTAAATTGTGTTCATAATCCATTCAATGCATATATACATAAAAAAAAAAAATACAAAAGGCGCTATTATTCATACCAACCACCGTTTTTGATTATAAATATAATATATAATCCCAAACAACCCCTAAACTAAACTTTCTTGGATAGGTCACAGCACATCCTTTTGCCACCCCCAGTCGTCGTCGATGGCATCACTTGAAACCACCATGCATCCTCTCCACCATCGTCTGAAAGCACAACACCCTAGTCGTTGGTAACATCGTCTTCATCGCAGCCCTCTTCTTCATCTTCATCATTTCAATAAGATCGATTGAACCATCGCTTGTGAAATCACCGGATTCTGTTCAACATACACCATCATTGAACTATCGCCTGTGAAATCGCATCTTCAAAGTCCCTAAAAGATCAATTTCACATGTGTCTAGGATAATGGGTTTGACCCACTCAACAATTTATCTTTTATCTCGGGGGAAATACGATCGGGAGGGGCTAATTCAAAACCCTCTGGTAAAATAAGAACAACCCCCACATTCAAACCCCTTGTTTATCTATAAAATCAGTTCGAATCTTTGACTAAATTACACCAATAGTCCCAAAAAAATTTGAAAAGACCGAATTATCCTCATGTGCCTTGCACATAAGTAGACTTAACTTTTGAATGTAACATCCATCTGTCAAAAGGACAAACATTAAACGTAAATATCGTTAAGTGTAATTATTGAAACTTAAGGATGAAAGGTGTAATTATATGTATACCTAAAGGACGAAAAGTGTAATTTACTCTAAAAACAACATTAGAGCATCTCCATCGCGAGCGCCACGTAGGCGTCCATGTGTCGATGTCAAAAATTCGCAGGGCGGATTTATGTTGTGTAACATCCCAAAAATAAAACGACGATTTTAGTAACGGGTTAAATACGAGATGAACGGAATGAACGAACGAGGCGAGAAGGGCCGGATCGGGATGGGCCCGGCGAACTTGTAGGCGAACTTGGAAGGGGGGAGTCTCCCCTTTAAATAGCAAACACACTCATTCTCTCTCATTTCACAAGTTCTAGAAAAAGAAACCGTAGAGAGAAAAAGTTGACGGATCGGCCCGAGAAGCTAGCATCTTATTCCTCCACTACTCGTGAGCAAAACCTCCGAATCAAAAGCTCGTTTCAGGTAAACAATCGACCTAGATCTGAGTTTTTGTAAGTTTTGGGGTTTTCGGGTTTTGGGTAAAAAGGTGATGTTTTTACGTATGAAACTTGGAAATAAACATAGATCTAGCATTTAGAATGAAAAACGAACGTTTTGGAAGTAGAAAGTTGGGATTTTGACGTGATCAGATCCGCATGCATGGATCTAGGGTTCTTGGAGAGGAAAACATGCGAACTTGCTAATTTTGCTGGCAGGACTGGGGTTGCGAACTTATGGTAAGCCCACTTGCTAAGTTCGCTGAGTATGAGTCAGGTGAACTTAGCCTATGTTCGTCTGTATGTTCGCCAAGTTGGTAAGAGGCGAACTTAGCCTTAAGTTCGCCTAATTCAGTATAGTTAAACCGTTAGAGTCAGGAATTGGTCTGATGTGTATTAACTAATCAATTCAGATCGTGTGTGACGTTGTTGGACCTTTGTTTAGGACAACCGAGACTAGCTTATCAGGTGAGTTCTAGAAGCCTTTCTTTAAATGTTTTAAATAAAGTTTTTCGGGCCGGTGTGCATACGTAACGATGTGACTGTTTTATAAAACGATGTTTATAAATGATGTTTATGATGTTTTATGAAATGATGCTTATGAACGAGGTTTTGGAAGGAAAGGTTATGAACGATGTGTTTATGAAATGTTTTGCCAAACGAAGTTTACGATGTGTTTACGAATGAATGATTTTTAATAAAACGTACGAATGCTTTAACTGAAGTTTTGTAGTAAAGAAGTGAATGTTTATGAAAGTTACAAACGAACAAATCTGCCATTATTCCTTTGGGAATTGAGGTTATGGGTATGGGATGTATGTTATGGGCCTTACCTTTATAGGAGCCTTTGTGGCTGGCCAGCTGTTGTACAACTGGGGTGATGACGGTCACCATGGGGATTACCGTGATCCTTGAAGTTGGTACGATTTACCTTGCGGGGTAATCGTGCTTGAAGTTAGGTACGACTACTCCACGGAGTATCGTGCTGGAAGTTTGGTACGTGTCATCCTTGTGATGCCGTGCTTAAATTTTGGTACTGATGCCCTATGAGGTATCGTACTGGAAGTTGGAATTGACGGTTACGAGAAGGCGCAGATTCGATATGTTTGTTGACTTAATTGTTATGTTATGTTATGTTATTTCATGTTTCCATACGCTTTTATGAAAGAAGTTAAATGATATGTTTTTGGCAAATATTTAAAGTTAATGCTTTATGTAAAAGCTAGAACTCACCGGCGTAGCTGACTTTTTAGTATGCACATTCAGGTTAAGGGCAGGTAATGATGATGAATGGTGATGCTTGGCAAGCGATGAAGAGTTACACGGCTAACGATGAGGACTTGCATTCCGTTATGTTTTGATTACGTTTATGTTATGTTTAGGCAACGTTTACGCTTCCGCATGTTTAACAATGTTACTGTTATGTTTGAATGAAAGTTTTTCCGCTGCGTTATTTGATATTCAAGTTTAAGAACTGTATGTGAATGAGTAAATCCAACACGTGAGGCCTCCCGGGTTTGGGGCCTTACAAGTTGGTATCAAAGCAATAGTTTGAGAGATTTGGACACTCCCAGTGTCTGAACTTAAACTGTGAATGGGTCCGATAGCGGGTGCCAATACGGGTAACTTGAGCCACAGCATCAGGTATGAAAGTAGTGTACGAGTAGTATGCCTTAGTAGGTGTTAGGTTAGGACTTGTGTTCTGATGAAATCATAAAGGTGGTAAAATAGAAGTCAAATGGTAGTATAATGATTAATTACAGATGGTCATTGTATATTAACATCTTACAATACTTGTTGAATTCTATTTGTTAACTAGCGTGATAACATTGGATCCCTTGTCTTATAGAATGAAATGGCGGGACGAAAGAGCGGAAGGCGTGGTAGGGCCGTACCAGTGGTCGTGATAGGACCCCTGCTCGTAAGGAATACAGTGAGGAGGGGAGCGTTAACACGGAGCCGGAAAACAGTGTGCACGAAACTGTGCGAACTCCCGAACAACATTTTACCTTCGAGCTAGAGGTGAAAGCGGCCCTGGCCCCAGATGTTACAGAGTTGATGAAGGCGTCCTTGCCAGATTTGTTGGTTGAAGCGCTGAAGAAGGTTAATGGGGCAGGCGGGTCTAATCCGGAAACTGGTGCCACGATCGTTGAGGCAGCTAACATGCAGCTTGCTCGCGGTTGCGACTATAAGTCTTTCAAGGCATGTTACCCACTAGTTCTGACTGGGAAGAAAGACGCGGTCGCTACTTTTGACTGGGTGATCCGTATGGAAGCCGCCATCCGTCTGAGCAAGTGCCGACCCGATCAGATTGTGAAATTTGCTGCTAACTCCTTAAGAGAGGAAGCCTCTCATTGGTGGGAAGGTGTAAGGCAGGCATAGGGGGACGAGGCTGCTGACTCGATGATGTGGAGTGAACTGAAAACTCTGGTGATTAAGAACTTTTGTCCGAGGAATGAGATCGAGAAGGTGGAGAGAGAATTTCTGGGATTGAAAGCCGGAAGCATGACCCATCGGCAGTACACCACTCGGTTCGATGAACTAGCACGTCTGGTGCCACATCTGATTACAACCGAAGAAAGGAAGATTGTTTGCTATATTTAGGGACTGTCGGACCAGCTCCGCACCTACATTAAGGCAAACGCCCCTACTACCTATGATTCGGTAGTAGAACTGAGTGGCGTGGTATTTGATGATCTTGCGTTGAATGTCGTTGCCATTGATGAGCCCAAAAAGAAGTCAAGTTTCCCTGCCAAGCGAGCGGGTGGGAAGTTACTTGGGGCTCGGGACAAACAGGACAGGGTAGGCGAGACAGCGGTCTGTGGGAAGTGTGGGGGGAAACATGCTGGTGAATGTAGGCTTGGGTCGAATCTGTGCTTCAAATGCGACAAGACCGGACATTTCACATGTGAATGCCCACAAGGCTTCAAATGTTTTAACTGTGGGGAGAATGGCCACATGAGTCGGGAATGCACTAAGCCGAGGATGGGTGAAGCTGGGAAAGGGAAAGGCCCGGAAAGGATCGAAGAGAGGCCCCGAGCGAAGACTCGAGCGTATGCACTGACGCAAGAACAGGACAGGGTGGAACCCGATGTGGCGTCAGGTACGTTCATCCTTGACATCACTTTTGTATCTGTGTTATTTGATTCGGGTGCTAGTAAGAGTTTCATATCTGCTAATTTCTGTAAACGGGTAAAATACGCGTTCTGGCTTAGGGAAGTCCAATTCCTAGGTCACGTCATTAACCCGAACGGCATTATGGTCGACCCAGCAAAGATAATGACGGTGAGAGATTAGGATATTCCTAAGACGCCAACTGAAATCCATAGTTTCTTAGGATTGGCGGGCTACTATAGGAGATTCATTCAGGATTTCTCGAAAATAGCATCGCCATTGACAAAGTTAACACGAAAAGAGGTGAAGTAAGAATGGGGTTCGACCCAGGAAGAGGCGTTTAAGGAACTGAAAGAGAATCTAACCGAAGCTCTAGTCTTGGCCCTTCCTGAGGGCAATGAAGACTTGGTAGTATACTCTGACGCTTCGGGTCAGGGATTGGGGTGTGTACTAATGCAACGCGGGAGAGTGATCGAAGTCAATTATCCGACTCATGATTTGGAACTTGCTGCTGTGGTATTCGCATTGAAAATCTGGAGGCACTACCTTTACGGGGTGAAGTTTACCATTTACTTCGACCACAAAGTTTGAAGTACTTCTTCAAACAAAAGGAACTGAATATGAGGCAGAGGCGATGGTTGGAACTTTTGAAAGATTATGATTGCGAAATCATATACCATCCTGGAAAGGAAAATGTGGTGGCTGATGCTCTAATCCGAAAGGACATGCCAGCTCCTATTAGGGTGAAAGCTTGCCAGTTGGTGGTAATACCGGATGTGTTGAGGGAAATTGAGAAGGCTCAGGACGAGGCACTTAAGGAAGAGAATATAAAGAAAGAAAGGATGGTTGGACAACAGGACAAGTTGGAATATAACACCCTCGATGTGAGGACGCGTTTTGGCCGGGTGTGGATACCTATGGGTGGCGAGCTTAGAACCAAAATCTTGGATGAGGCTCATAAGTCTCGTTACTCTATCCATCCCGGTACCAACAAAATGTACCAAGATCTGAGGAAGGAATACTGGTGGCCCGGGATGAAACATGAAGTGACGAAATACGTAAGCAAGTGCTTGACTTGCTCACAAGTTAAGCCCGAACACCAGAAACCATATGGGAAGATTCAACCACTTGATATACCAGAATAGAAGTTGAAACACATTATCATAGACTTCATAACCAAGCTACCTCGCACAGCTAAAGGTCATGACGCCATCTGGGTAATTATGGACCGTTTGACGAAGAGTGCTCATTTCCTACCTATTCGTGAGGCGTTCTCATCAGAAATGTTAGCAGAAGTGTTTATCAACGAAGTAGTAGCACGCCACGGAATGCCTTTTTTATTGTATCTGACCGCGACACGCATTTCACATCGAAGTTCTGGAAATGATTTCACGAAGCGATGGGCACGAGGCTTAATATCAGCATGGCATACCACCCGCAGACGGATGGTCAATCCAAAAGGACCATTCAAACGTTGGAGGATATGCTTCGTGCTTATATTATTTCTTTCGGCGGTAGTTGGGTCAGTCATCTTCCGTTAGCCGAATTCTCAGACAACAACAGTTATCACACGACGATAGGCATGTCGCCTTAAAGATGTTGTATGGGAGAACATGCAGGACCCTGGTTTGTTGGGGTGAGATTGGACAGAAGGAATTGGGAAGTCTTGAGGTCGTTAAAGAAACATCGGAAAGGTTCGATCAGATCAAGGATCGAATTAAGGCCGCTCATGATCGTCAAAATCCTACGCGGATAAGAGAAGAGGGCCTATTTAGTTTGATGTTGGGGACAGAGTAATGTTGAAAGTGTCGCCCTGGAAGGGAATCATACGATTCAGGAAGAGAGGGAAGTTAAGTCCGAGGTTTGTTGGACCATTCCGAATTTTGGCACAGGTTGGTGAAGTCGCTTATCGGTTGGAGTTGCCTAATAATTTAAGTGGGATTCATCCTACGTTCCACGTGTCGCACGTGCAAAGGTGTTTTGCGAATGATTCAGCTCACGTACCACTTACTGACATCGAGGTTAACAACAACCTTAACTACATCGAAGAACCCGTGGCCACCTTAGACCGGAAAGAGAAGCATTTACGAAATAAAGTCATTCAACTGGTTAAGGTACAGTGCAAGCACCGGAAGGGATCGGAAGCCACTTGGGAAACGGAGACGGATATGAGGGAGTCGTACCCTCAACTATTTGGCTTATGATAGGTTTCGGGGACGAAACCTATTGTAAGGGGGGTATACTTGTAACATCCCAAAAATAAAACGACGATTTTAGTAACGGGTTAGATACGAGATGAACGGAATGAATGAACGAGGCGAGACGGGTCGGGCCGGGATGGGCCCGGCGAACTTGAAGGGGGGAGTCCCCCCTTTAAATAGCCAACACGCTCGTTCTCTCTCATTTCACAAGTTCTAGAGAGAGAAACCATAGAGAGAGAAAGTTGACGGATCGGCCCAAGAAGCTAGCATCTTATTCCTCCACTACTCGTGAGCAAAACCTCCGAATCAGAAGCTCGTTTCAAGTAAACGATCGACCTAGATCTGAGTTTTTGTAAGTTTTGGGGTTTTCGGGTTTTGGGTAAAAAGGTGATGTTTTTACGTATGAAACTTGGAAATAAACATAGATCTAGCATCTAGAATGAAAAACGAACATTTTGGACGTAGAAAGTTGGGATATTGACGTGATCAGATCCGCATACATGGATATAGGGTTCTTGGGGAAGAAGACAGCCCCGCAAGTTCGCCTGGGAGCGAAGTTGCTAAGTTCGCTGGCAGGACCGGGGTTGCGAACTTATGGTAAACACACTTGCTAAGTTCGCTGAGTATGAGTCAGGCGAACTTAGCCTAAGTTCGCTTGTATGTTCGCCAAGTTGGTAAGAGGTGAACTTAGCCTTAAGTTCGCCTAATTCAGTATAGTTAAACCGTTAGAGTCAGGAATTGGTCTGATGTGTATTAACTAATCAATTCAGATCGTGCGTGACGTTGTTGGACCTTTGTTGAGGACAACCGAGACTAGCTTATCAGGTGAGTTCTAGAAGCCCTTCTTTAAATGTTTTAAATAATGTTTTCGGGCTCGTGTGCATACGTAACGATGTGACTGTTTTATAAAACGATGTTTATAAATGATGTTTATGATGTTTTTTGAAACGATGCTTATGAACGAGGTTTTGGAAGGAAATGTTATGAACGATGTGTTTATGAAATGTTATGCCAAACGAAGTTTACGATGTGTTTACGAATGAATGATTTTTAATAAAATGTACGAATGCTTTAACTGAAGTTCTGAAGTAAAGAAGTGAATGTTTATGGAAGTTACAAACGAACGAATCTGCCATTATTCCTTAGGGAATTGAGGTTATGGGTATGGGATGTATGTTATGGGCCTTACCTTTATAGGAGCCTTTGTGGCTGGCCAACTGTTATACAACTGGGGTGATGACGGTCACCATGGGGATTACCGTGATCCTTGAAGTTGGTATGATTTACCTTGCGGGGTAATCGTGCTTGAAGTTAGGTACGACTACTCCACGGAGTATCGTGCTGGAAGTTTGGTATGTGTCATCCTTGTGATGCCATGCTTGAAGTTTGGTATGGATGCCCTATGAGGTATCGTACTGGAAGTTGGAATTCACTGTTACGAGAAGGTGCAGATTCGATATGTTTGTTGACTTATGTGTTATGTTATGTTATTGCATGTTTCCATACGTTTTATTAAAGAAGTTAAATGATATGTTTTTGGCAAATATTTGAAGTTAATGTTTTATGTAAAAGCTAGAACTCACCAGCATAACTGACTTTTTAGTATGCACATCCAAGTTAAGGGCAGGTAATGATGATGAACGGTGATGCTTGGCAAGCGATGAAGAGTTACCCGGCTAACGATGAGGACTGGCATTCCGTTATGTTTTGATTACGTTTATGTTATGTTTAGACAACGTTCGCTTCCGCATGTTTGACAATGTTACTGTTATGTTTGAATGAAAGTTTTTCCGCTGTGTTATTTGATATTCAAGTTTAAGAATTGTTTGTGAATGAGTAAATCCAACACGTGAGGCCTCACGGGTTTGGGGCCTTACATGTTGGTGGGTTGCGACTATGAGGAAGGGCCGAGTCGGAGGAAAGCGGGGTGGGCCAATGGGTTTTTATTTTTTTAAATATATTTTTTAAACTTAAAATATATTTTATTATATTAAATAATACAAAATTAAAAAAGATACTTTAGTATAAAAAATTTGATTATGAAAAATAAATATAAAAGATGGTGATAATGTGAAAATGTAAGAATATTTTTAAAGGATATAAGGTTAAAGAGAAAATTAGTATTTTTAAAGGATAAGTAAAAATTTGATGTGGTAAGCTAAGTAGCCCATTTTTTTTGAGTGTACTAAAGTTTTAGTTTGTTGGTGATGGTGGTGATTCTAGTGTTTTCAAGATTATTTTAGTGTAACTGAATTTGCTTATGACCAAATGAGAGGTTAGAATATACATTGATGAAAGTTGGAATGTGCGAAATGCTCAAATGCACAGTTGATCAAGACGATCTATCGTTTTTATTTTAGAGTAAATTTCGTTTTGAGTCCCTGTGGTTTGCTCCAATAATCTTTTTGAGTCCAATAGTTTCAATTCGACTTTTTGCGTCCCTGTGGTCTGTCAATTTTCCCAATCAAGTACCCCACTCTAACACCATCCATTGTTACCGTTACTTTGCACACATGTGCCCCTCATTCTATTGTTTCTATTTCCCAGATAACAAAAAACCCTTTAATATTCTAATGTCTCTTTCATTCGAGTCCCAAACATCCAACTCCATCTCCAAATTAAGCACTAGGGTTTACACTTATAGAATCATCGATTCTTACATGAACGAGTGCACTAAACAACTTGCAAGATTAGAACTTTGATTATCTCAAGAGGTCGTTGCTATGGTGTTAAGGCTCTCGTATGTTCGTGGTCCAGGAGACAATGACGTCGATCCTTACCAGCTATATGGTAAGTGTACCCTAAATGCTTGAACATTTTTCTACATTTAGTATGGAATGTAGTTTACAAACATTGTTTCTTATATTTGCTTGATTTTTATGCAGGTGAAAACCCTACATTGTTCTCAGTGGAGTTACACCATGGAGGATATTTCACTAAGTTCACAGGAAGACAGTATGTTAATGGTCAGGTAAACTTTGTTGATCTAGTGGATTATGATGAGTTTTTAGTGCATGAGATAAATGAGATGGTTCAGGATTTGGGTTATCCTAAGGATGAAATCATGTATTACCATTATAGGATTCCTGAAAAGGATTTAGATTTTGGTTTAAGGGCATTGGGAAATGATAGTGATCTGCTTGAATTCTTGAAATATGTTAGTAGGTATAAGTTAATGGATATATACATTGAGCATGGTACCATAAGAGTTGACACTTATTTCATGTCACCTCCGACTAGTAAAGTTGTTATTCAAGAATTGATTGAGGTTGGACCTTCTCAACCAAAAAAGGAACTCACAAGAAATCACCCAAGCTTGTAGGAGGTAACTAGCCTTAGATTGGCATGGTCATGATTATGCAGAGAGTATGGTTCAACCTAATGATGTAAGGTTTACTGTTGTGCAAGTTGAAGTTGAGGTGCAAGTTGAGGATGATGAAGCTGTTGAGGATGATGAAGTTGTTGAGGATGATGAAGCTACTGAAGATGATGTTCTTGAAGATGAGGATGAGGACTTTATAGTGGACATAGCCAATATGGTAGATGATGTTGAAGTTGATATGGAAGAATTTAGAGCATTAATTTGTTGACAATGACATTCATGAAAAACCCTTAGATCAGGACAGTGAAGAAAATGAGCAAGATGTTGATGTGGACTTGGATGATTTCGACAGCCTTAGTGATGAGGAAAATGACCCCCCCCCCCCCCCCCGAAGAGATCATTGAAGAAGTTAAGGAAGGTCAATAAAAGAAATAAAGATGTAGTTGCAGAACCTTTCTATGTTGGCCAACAGTTTGTAACCAGGGAAGAAATAAGGATGTTAACTAAAACATATGCTATTGCTAGTAGAAGACAACTCGAGATAAGAAGAAATGACAGCTCAAGGTTTCGGGTTGTGTGTGAAGGTATGCATCCTTCAATTGTAGTAGGGACCAATCATGGTATTATTGGGAATTTACAAAAATAAAATGGGTCCAAAAAAGTAGGTGGGTGAAACACAAGTGGGTCTAAAAAGTAGGTGGATCAAACAATAAAGGCAACAAACCCCCAAAAAAGGAGAGAATTAAAACACCCACCTGCCCTTTTATACTTCATGTCTCAAACCTTAATAAAAAGGGTTCATGGATTGTGAAGACCTTCATCAGTGGCCACAATTGTCTTCAAACCAGGGATGTTAAGCTCTGCACCGTCAGTTTCGTAGCTAGAGAATTGGAAAGCCAAATTACAGTTAACCCAACCATACCATTGAAGGCTCTGTAGGATATAATAAACAGGAAATTTCATATACAAGCCTCAAAACAGAAGATCTGCATGGCAAAGGCTATGGCAACCCACAAGATTTAAGGTGATTATAGAGGTCAGTATGAACTTTTAAGAGATTATTCTGAGGAACTCATAAAGGCTAACCCAGGTACTACTGTAACAATTGATGTAGAAAGGGAATGTAACCCAAGTAGTGAAACCAAGCAGTTTAGAAGGATATATATATATATATATATATATATATATATGTGTGTGTGTGTGTGTGTGTGTGTGTGTATGTGTGTGTGTGTATTGGAGCATTGAAGGCTGGATTTAAACTTTGTGGGAGAAAACTATTGGGTTCGGTTTGTTGTTTCATGAAAGGTCCATTTCCTAGACAAATCTTAACTTCAGTTGGCACAGATTCAAATAATGGTATCTATTATGTGGCTTATGCATTGGTAGAAGCTGAGACAGCAAACTCTTGGTCCTGGTTTTTGTCATGTCTATGACATGATCTAGATCTGTACAACAACTCTAACTTCATTTTCATCAGTGATAGACAGAAGGTCCATTTCTGGTTTGAATGACTTAATTTGTTTACATTTTGTCATACATTTTAATGACTTTATTAGTTTACATGATAGGGCATCATACCAGCTTTAAGCAAAGTGTTTCCAAGTGTTGAGCATAGGTTTTTTTTTAGGCATATACATGAGAACATGAAGTCAATGTGGAGGGGTCATTTGTATAAGAACATGCTTTGAAAGTGTGCCAGTTCAACTACAATTCCACAATTTGAGAAAGCAATGAAAGAAATTGCTACCACAGATCAGGCTTTGCATGATTGGCTAAAGCAGATACCACCAAAGCATTGGAGTAGGGCCCGTTTTAGTGGTATGATCCTTTACTTTTTAATAATTAGAGTGTAGGTTTTACAATTAAAATATTAACTTTTAATTCATCTTTATCATTTGTAGGAATATCAACGAGTGATGTATTGTTAAACAACTTATGTGAGGTATTTAACAGGCAGCTAATTGGAGGTAGAGATAAACCTATTATAACATGTTTAGAGTACATTAGAGAGTATCTAATGAGAAGAATAGTGGATGTGCACAAAGTGAGGGTTAAGTGTGAAGGGCATTTGACTCCTACTGCAACAAAGATGTTTGA
The DNA here is from genome assembly GCA_023525975.1 of Smallanthus sonchifolius. Taxonomy (NCBI): domain Eukaryota; kingdom Viridiplantae; phylum Streptophyta; class Magnoliopsida; order Asterales; family Asteraceae; genus Smallanthus; species Smallanthus sonchifolius. The sequence continues at coordinate 1,155,565 of JAKNSE010000030.1, read as the reverse complement.
AGCCATAAAGGCTGATGCCACTAAATGCACAGTGATATGGAATGGGGTGAACAAGTATTAGGTGTGTGGGACTTCAGAGGACTAGTATGTGGTGAATATTCAAGAAAAAACTTGTTCTTGTAGGAAGTGGGAGCTTACTGGAATGCCATGTAAGCATGCAGTAGCGGCTTTATGGAATATGGCAGAACATGGAATGGAAGTTGGAATACTAGAGACATGGGTTTCTCAGATCTACCGGTTAGAGACATGGAAAAAGGTGTATGCTAACACAGTTAACCCAATCAATTGAAGGGAAATGTGGACTCCATCAGCTTGCCCAACAACACTCACTGCTCCAAAACATCATACCCAAGTTGGGAGGCTAAAGAAAAAAAGAAGGAAGAGTGCTGAGGAGTTGAGTGAACCAGTCAATAAAGGGAAAATGGTAAGAAAGGGTAACATAGTCACTTGTGGAAAATGCAAGAAGAAGGGGCACAACTCAAGATCATGCAAGGGTCAGGAACCTCCAGGTGCTTCACAATCAAGTCATGATGCTTAGGGTTTGGTTGAAGTCTTTTAATTTGTGTTTGTAATGGTTATAAACAATTGGATGTATTTTGTGCACTTGTATTCTCATCCTAGGTTATGCTTATGGTCTCTACATTGTCTTTTGTGAACTACTTATGACTTTTGTGATCTTTTGGTTAATCTGTTATAACAATGTAGTGTTTGACTTTCTATTTATGCAGATACCAAAGTGTTTGTATGCAGTTACCAAAGTTACATTGCATTTGGTCATTGGTTATATTGCAGTTTGTATGCATGACAAAATGACTGCATTTGGTCAGTGGTTATATTGGTTGTTTGTATTGACCAAAGCATTTCATTATAGTTTGTATTGCAGTTTATATTGGTTGTTTAAACATTTGGTCAGTGGTTATATTGAAGTTTATATTGGTTGTTTAAACATAACAAAATGACTGCAGTTTTGTGGCCTTTTTCATTACCAATATCACATTGCATCTGCAGTTTTTATCAAATGCCATTTTTTCATTTACTATAGTTTTTTTTCATTCACTACAGCTTCTTTCATCCATCTGCAGTTTTGTTTGACAACACCACATCTGATTTCCAATGTTTGACCAAAACAAATGACAATTTCATTAAATTACCCACATATTAAACTACATCATAGGAAAATTAATGACCTTTACAAGGTTTTAGGTCATTTTCAATATAAAATACATGACGAACAACATCCAACTACCAACTAAAACAATTTTCAATTTTTTTATTTTGACTGGCATTTAATCTTACAATTTCTTCCTTCTTGTTCATGTTCCTCAAAAGGCCAGGCCGGTATAATTTCAACAGCTCTAGGACACAATGGAGGATCAGCCCAAGCTATAAATCCGCAACTTAATCCCTAATCACAAAGTAGGTCACCAAAATAAGAGAGATGAGGTTGGAATGCCATTACAGACAAAAAATTAGGTCAACAATAAGAACAAGGCTACGATTGCAATTACCTTGGCAGTGCAACAGTAAAAACGACGACCAGGGTTTGAGGATGTCCAAGAGTTTCATACAGAAGTTGGAGAACCACATGAACACATCACACCTTTGAAGTTGTTCATTGTCGTACAGAGGTTTAATTAGAGAATCGAGCATGGTGGTAGATGAAAAAGTAGGGTTCCTTTTTTAAATATGAGTGTATCAAGAGAAACAATAGAATGACTAAAATGCCCCTCACGTGAGGGGCACATGTGTGCAAAGTAACGGTAACAATGGATGGTGTTAGAGTGTGGTACTTGATTGGGAAAATTAACAGACCACAGGGACGCAAAAAGTCGAATTAAAACTATTGGATTCAAAGAGATTATCGGAGCAAACCACAGGACATCAAAACGAAATTTACTCTTTATTTTATGTTATCTTTACTTGATTATTACTACGAAACTATGATGTATGGTCTATAGGAGTATAGGGGTAATATTATGATTAATTAAGATGATACTGTTGGCAGTGGAAACCCTACCAAATCAGGCTTCATTGTATCTCCACCACATATTATTAGTTTATGATAATTATACTGTCATCAACCAACATATTACCTTGCAAATTAGTTAGGAATTGATGTGTATGAATTTGCAGCCACAAGAAGCGATTTGACCAATGCCAAGTTGTGTGCAGATCGACAGTGACCCCAGAACTGTCCCTTGTGATTGGCTTATTGAAGTCTTTTACTTAATTAAGTATTAACAATTTGGCCAATTGGAAGTCTTTTATTGATCTACACCTTTTTTTTATATTGTTGCGTTATCGTGTTATTATTGGGTTGTATATATGTCTATTAAAATTTAGCAACGGAAGCACTTTGACATGTAAATCTAGAAAAAAAAAATTAGAAACAAAACCCACCAAGGATCCATATGTGAGTAACTTGAAACTAAAATATAACCATAGCGTGTTTAGAAGATGCTAGTCTTTAGCCCTTTGTCAAGATGAACCAAGTAGGAGCTAAAATAACCTTTTTGAACTCCCTACTTAATGCAAGTTTATAATCCAAGAGAACCACACCAAAAACTCCTCTAAGAACAACCAACAACTCACCAACAAATCTTGCAAGCTATATGTTGTTCTTAACCCTTTTGTATGTGTGATTTAAAAAATGTTTTAGGCATAAAATATTCTGCCCTAAAACACTTCATAAAATCCATCGAAACTTTCTGCATTAAGACCCTTGCCAAAAAGTCCAAAAGGATGAAGAAAATAGATCCCAAAGATGTGGTCAATTGTGTGCTAAATTGGTCACTTAAATTCTGCCAAAAACATAGACATTCGAGATTTTCTGTTGTGATTTTAGGATTTTGTAGCATAAAATCTTTGCCCTAAATCCCTTCATAAATCATGAAAATTTCAGCCCCTTATCACACCTTGAAACAGCCGAAAGGGATATGCAAAAGAGGAGAAGATTGAGACCATAAAGCTGCTCCCTTCTTTTAAGATATATCTCTATAATGTTGGATGAGGCATTATCCTGCAGTCCACAGGCCCAAAAATCTGAATCCACCTGTTTTAAAAAAATGACAGTGGGGAGATTCGAACCCATTATCTCTAGGTTATAAAGCAAAACTTAAACCACCTCACCACTTGTTAAACTTTGTATATGGGTTCACCCTATAATTTATTTAGGGGTTCACCACAGTTTTTTTACATACCGTTCTATAAAAATTTCAAAACTCGGGGGGTTCCGGTGAACCTCACCCGGGCTATGTAGGTCCGCCCCTGTTCACAATATAACTAGTGTGGAGTGATGTATGTAGATTCACTAGTGCAGATTCACTCTTAGAAAACTAAGTTTAATTTTTTACGTCGGTTTTGTTGGAAATGCGTAGAAATAGCCGTTTCCGACAAAATTTATTTTGTCGGAAAAACCTTTGTGGGAAAAAATTCCAACAAAACTTCTGGCAAATTTCCGACAAAATAAAGTGGTCGGAAGTTCCTATGCATTTCCGGCCACTTTCTTTAATTTTCCTACGTACTTCTGACGTAAATTTTTACTATGTATTTTCTACCATTTCCGGCCACTTTTTTTATTTTTTTATTTTTTTTAAATTAAACTATTCCCTGCGTATATCCGAACCGAATATTTTCCTGTGAATCATCATCATCATCATCTTGTGTTTCTGTAACAATTTTGAAGATGTAGTGATGATATTATTCTGATCTATAAGTTCAAAATAGGACAGGTTTAAGAGATTATCTATAGCTTGGCGAGGCAAAATCGGAGGACGGTGAAGTGCGAGAGTGATTGTGATCCATTGTTTCTCAGTCTCCACATTACAACCTCTAGATCTGCAGCCATGGCGGATAATCCTCTTGCTCCGATTGTAAACAGATCTGAGCCTCCTCACTTTCTACAATTTTTGTTCATCTTTCAAATGTCAATTGATGCCGGAGATTGGTGTAATTTTGTTTTTCTTTCATGATTGTTCGATTTGTTTAGGTCTTAAGCATATTACTTGATACTGATTCTTAGTGTTTACATTTTTAGGTCTTCAACTATTCACATTTGGAAAAATAGTAATTCAATGTTAATCTATACTATATAATAAATAAAGGTTTTTGTATGCCACATGTCGTCATCATATTCAATATTATCAATATTTTCTCGCCTCTCTCTCTTATTAAATGCACTCATATCTTTTAATAAATTACTTATTATACTAATAAAACACATTTATTTTAACTTATCTTTTATTATAAAAAAAACTTAAAAATCTAATTATGTAATTTTTATTTTCAATAAAATAGTAATGAAAGTCAAATTAAATTAAATAGTAATTGACTTATTTCTGAAACCAATTATATATTATTTTTTACATATTTTGAATTTTGTTTTATATCCTTAGTATATAGTAATACATTTTTACACCTGTAAAATACATAAATAAAATTTGAGAAATTTATGTATTGATGTTTTTCACCCGTGTGTATTACACGGGGTCTAAGCTAGTATGTTAATGAAACAATTAAAATAATCAGATTTGTATAAGGTAATGGTGGCAATCTTTGTTTAAACATTAAATTTGGGTTATTTTGGACATTAAATGCAGCCATGCTTCTTGTTGAGGTACTTGTGGCAACTTTCTGGGCACTCTGGGTTAGCCTTATATATGCCATACGCTCATTGGCGTACCCACTCTATGGAGAGTTGGTCGCTCGACATCCATGAAAAAAAAATTATTTATTATATATACGATCTAGTCCTGAGCAACCCTCAAGAAATTTTGATACCGACCCCCATGGAATTTTTTTTTGACCAAAACAACACCCAAAAAAATAATTTATAACTTTAAATTTAATAAATATAAACTTACTGATTGTTATAAACTAATTAACAAATATAAATCTATTATAAATTAATTAGTTTATTTGACATACCTATTAATCCTTATAAACAATTAACCCACTAGGCCACTAACCATTTAATCCAATAATCTTTTACCGTAAGCTCATATGTTCCCTTCTAAACAATTAATTGGTCTTGTCAAACCCTCTCTCTCCCCATCGAACGTGATTCAATGAAACGGAAACAATCAAATGAGAAGGATCGCCCCCTAGCGCCCAATAGGCAATCACCTGTCATTTCCATATTCGTGAGTCAGGTCGCATGTCGGAGTGCTGCCCCTCACTCTCCCATATCCGGTTCCAAAAGACCGAACAAACCAGCTTAGTCTATTTCGGTGAATTTAATCTAGTAAAAAAAGTTCGATGCCCCTACACAATCCAGCAAAAAAAATTCAATGACCCAACTCAATCTGGAAATTTTTTTTGAATGACCCGACCCGACAAAAAGTCTCTTTTAATAGATATCCGTACACTGAAAATTTCCGACACCCATAAAAAAAATTTCTGGGTCCGCCACTGTATACGCTTCCCTTGGTACCATGACACCTCATCCTTCGTGTTCACTCCTTCGATTTGGATCAACGACGTGTTCGGATATTGGTTCGATTTTGACCTAGTTAATAATAATCAGTAATCACTCAATTTCAATCTCGATTTCAACCGAAAATACAAAATGAAAACGACGAAAGAAACCTTTTGTAACCGAGAATCGTTCCTCGGGTGTATAATCTGAAAATTATTGAAGAAATTGTCAGCAAAATGATCATATTATATGTATCGATGATGATTTGCGAATTGGATATTTTCATTTCGGAACCAATGAAGGTTAAATAGGCCTAGTTCTTATGGACAGATTTAGCGTAAGTTAGTATCATAAAACCATGTACAGGGCCTAGGACCAAGCCCGGACAGAAACCAATGAAGGTTAAATGGGCCTAGTTCTTATGATAATTTATGGGCCGGTGTTATATGATCCACAAAATATTAGTATGGGTATTGACATCTTAGGCCCTTCATTTCTTAGAAATAGACATAAATGATCCTTAGTATTTTATGTTATTCAATCGTGTCCACTATTCCGGGATTCAATTTAATTTTGATTTATTATTCAATTTTCTTATTTTTTTAAAACGTCGTAATTTTAAAAATTATATTTTTTCACTTAATTTAGATATTATTTCCTATAAAGTGTTATAAACAATGGCGGAGGATAGTGAGAGCCAGAGGGCTCCGCCCCCCCCCCCCCCCCCCGATTTTTTGCTCAGAAGTGTTAATATATACGTATTCGACCGATTTTTCGCTCATTAGTGTTAATTTATATATATTCGGCCGAAAATTTTATAGTTCCGCCCCCCCCCCCCCCCCGATAGGAAACAAAAAATCCCGCCCCCCTTACGTTTTTTTTCAAGCTCCGTCACTGGTTATAAATACATTATAATGTGACTGTGTTGGTCATATGTATGTTATGTAGGAAACATAATATTGTTGTGAAGTTGTTTTGTAGCATGTGTATGTAATGAAAGAATATGTGTCTGTATGTCTAATGTATGCTGTGTAGGAAACTTTATTAGTTTTGTTTATGAAATAGATAAGTATATTTGAATTCAAATTCAAATTGAAGATAAGCAAAAATAAAAAAAAGTAACATCAAAATAAATTGCTAAAAACGGGAATAACTAAAAATAGAGCAATTAATTAATTAAGCAAATTACTATAACACACTTTTAATAAAATTAAAAAAAATAGAATGAAAAAATCTAATTGGTTGAATTTAGTTCTTTTTTTTCTCGCAGCTTTATTGTTCTGAAATGAACCTCCATATATATATATAAATATATATTATAATTTAATTATTATTTTGTATGTACTATATATAGTCACAGGGTTAGAAACTCGTGTATTACACGGGTTGAATAAAAGTAAGGGTGTAATATTGTTTTTATTGTAATTAGATATACCTGGAAAAAAAATGTAACATGCATTACAATTAAAAGAAAATAAGTTGCAAAATATAAAACTAAAGTTAAAAGTTTGCAAAAAATATGTTTGTGTATTTTAGGACTATAAAGAGGAAAATCGTACAAGTGGTAATGTCAGATAACAGACTTCTAAGGTTTATATTTGAAGAAATACACCAGAAGCTTGTGTGTTGATATGCAAACGATTTATCTATGTTGACAGTATCTCGAATTATTTGATGATATTAAATTCTTCTGGTATTTAGCCACACCCTCTATACAATGATAAAAATAATTAACAAAAAAAAATATTAATTATTAAATAGAAAAAATACTTTAGACGTCAAACAAATTTTTTTTAATATATTCGAATTATCCGTCATGTTAAAAAATTGTCTGCTAGATGAATATTGAACATTTGATGTGTAGACATAGCCTTTGATTTTCTGCTATCTAAAAATAAGTTTCTAACTTTTCGCCTTTCTCCGGCGTCAATATAATTCATCCGAACCCGATTAAGATGGAACCCGAACAACCCAAATCTGATTATAATGGAACCCGAATCCGAATATAGTATTTGGTTTGGTAATTGGGTTAAAAAAACCCGATTAACCCGAATAATAATAAAAAGGTATTTTTATTATTAATATTTATGTGTAATATTAGCTCGATCTATATCTAACCGTTTTTAATGGTTTATTTATTTGACTTTATTTTAATATAGGATTAGAAACGGACGAACGAACACTAATGTGAGAATTTGAACAGTGATGACTGTTAAAAAGTTTACTGATTGATACGATTTGACGTTTTATTTTTAGTTTATACGATTGATTGATACGGTTTTCTTTTGTGCTTATTTTATTTGATTTTTATTAGTATATATACGTGTTTACTACATGAGTTTGAACGAAAAATCATATTAAAAATGTTTTTATTTGACATTTAGTGTTTATTAGTTAATAAATATCATGTTAAGTTCAATTGTTAAGCATGCATTGCAACTTGTACCTAGAAACCCGATTATCGATTAACCCGACCCGAATAAACCCGAAACCGAATAACCCGAAACAGATTAAGTCGAATCTTATTTGAGTCGGTAAACGGGTAGGATTACTGTAACAAAAAACCCGACCCGAATAACCCGAAACCCGATAAAAAAAACCCGATGAACATCCCTAATTACATACATACATTTAAGGGTAAAATTAATCACCAAAAACCTCTAAAAAACATTGATCTTTAACCCAAACACCCCTAAATAGGACTGACATCACTAACTTACTCTAATCTAGCCTATCGTTGTTGTCACATTCAAACTCAAAGTCGAGTTTCCAGTTGAACAGGAACTTCAAGGTTACCTTGCAATGAACCACAAGGTGGATAATGGTGCCGGCTATCCTCATTCCAGCTACAACATGATCGTTCTCTATCGTTGCTGTAATTCGGATTGGAAACACCGTCGTTCTCTCTCTTGTGCGCTGCGAGTGGTGGATCGGTGGAAGTGGTGAAGTCCGACGATGAGGAGGGATGAAGTACGGTGGCAGTGGTGAAGTCCAATGATCATGCGATGGCCGTCGGCGGATGAAGAGTGAGGTGGTGAGATGGTGGTGCGGCGGTTGGAGAAGAGCGTCGCCGATGGTGACGCGGGAGGGATGAAGATGAGGGGAGGGATGAAGAGTGTAAAGAAAGTTTGGGGGGAGGGACCTAAGTGGCAATATATAGGTGAAAAGTCCGAATTCCCCCCCTCATTATCCATTAAATGACTTATGTACCCTTGTTTACTAACAGATCCCTGGCGGTGGTTAGCCTCAGGGACTCAATTGAAGAAAAATTAAAACCACGGGGACTCAATGGTCAAAATTTCAAAAGTAAGGACGCAATGTGTAGATTGGGGTAAACTACAAGGACGCAAATTACAGTTTACTCTATATCTATATTATCTAATAAATAAAGGTTTTGGTGTGACACTTGTCACTATCCTATACATCCTTATTTTTTTCCCGCTTCTCTCTCCTATTAATTATACAAATATCTTTAATTATTTTTTATAATTTTTTGTTTCCCGTCTCTCTCTCCAATTAAATAATGATGATTTTTATAACTATTTTTACAAAAAGTTTTTTATTTAAAAAAAATAGGTTTGTTCATAAAAAAAATTTATAAATTGAACATTTCTATCATTATTTTTATAAAACATTTTAAAAAAATAACTATATAGCGTTTCTAGAATTTATATTAAAAAACTATGTAAGAGCATTCACAGTATGTTCCTTATCCTCATCTTTATAATTACACTAAAAACCACTACTTTTTTTCTCTGCTTTTCAATTAAATAATACTTTTTTACACTTTTATCTTTACATTTTCTCTCTTCTCCACTCACAACCACTTTAAAAAAATAGTAAAAAATTTATACAGGTGAACAGTGTTTTCACAAATATACAAAAAATTTATACCTTTTCTCTCTTCTTCACTCACAACCATTTTAAACTACTCCTTAAAATATACAAAATCCACTCACAAACATATACCAAACCTACTGTGAATGCTCTAATATGTCATAAATCTATACTATCTAATAAATAGCGGTTTTTATATGCCACGTGTCGTCTCCATATTAATTCTTATGATTTTTTTCCCGCCTCTCTCTCATATTAAATATATCTCTATCTTTTAATAATAATATTATTTAAAGAAAATACTAATAAAACACATTTATTTTAAATTTTCCATAAGAAACTTTGAAATTTAATTATGTAAATTTTATTTTCAATCAAATAATAAGTGAAAATCAAATTATATTAAATAGTAATTAACGTATTTTCGAAACACAATTATATATTAATTTTTACATATTTTTAATTTTGTTTTGTATCCTTAGTATATGTAATACATTTTTACACCTATAAAATATATACATCAAGATTTAATAATTTTATGTATTGATATTTTTCACCCTCTGTGTAGTACACGGGATCTAAGCTAGTATGGAATATGTAAATCTTTATTACTAAGTATATAACATTGCATTTATTCAACTCGTGTAATACACTGGGTTTATAACCTAGTTGTTACTATATAAATGGTTTTTTATGTTAAAACAATTTCACACGCCACACACACATATAATATATATAATCTATTATCTATTATTTATACTACTTAATAAGTAAAAATTCTACGGGACACGTGTCATAATTCTAGAGCACCTTCATTTATATTTTCTCGTCTAAACCATTCTAGCTCAATATTTTATGCAACTAAATTATTTCTTATAATTCAATATCATAATAAATTTATATTTTGATTAATATCAACATAATAAAATAAAATATTTCTTATAATTTTTTTTAATCAATAATAAAAATAGGATTTTGATTGATATTTTCTTTAATAAAATCAAGTCATCTACTAATTATGGCCCTCTAAAATCTAATAATAATTTATCAACATATAAGATATTTATTTTTTGTATTCTCTTTATGATTCAGCACGTGTAATACACGAGAATCTAACCTAGTTAAATTATATACACAATGAATTACATTATTTTAGTTAATTTTTAACTAGTATTAGGTAATTAATCATTTATTAAGTTTTATTAACCTTTATTTATTAAAATAAATATCCTTTACATTATCTTCGAACAAAAACGCTATATTTCTTAAAAAAAAAAGTTCACAGGTAAGATGACAGTGAATGATCGGTCACTTTTATCAGTAATTCAGTTGTAGGATATTTTAATCTTTAAACACAGGTGCCGTTTGTCGTCAATCATGTTTCCGATTGCATCATCTTAAAATGTCACGGCGACGGCGAAAGTTAAAGCAACAGTCCCCTGTTGTCACACACCAACCGACGACGGAATGTGTCGGGGCGGACGTGTAGACTGTTCGAAAGCTCATGATCAAACTAAATTTCATAACTTTATTAAATTGAATTACGGGTACATATTGTTCAAACAACAAAAACAAACAATACATCCAATATAGGTGTTACTAGGTCCATAAGCTCCTAAGTGATAAACTTGTACTTCAACATATCCACCTGAAACATGTTTAAAATGAGAGGTTCAAATATAAATAGTTGGTGAGCATTCATAGGTTTAGATATCTCATGCAGTTTTTAAATGGTTTATACAATTCATATGACATATGGTAAATAAGCCATTTTATGGAGAATCTATAGTTGAAACTAGGTGTACAACCAAACCTTGTGACTGAGGCATAACACGCAGGTTACCCTAATATAATTGTCGGTAACAAACACCCTACCCGGGTGGGTTTGTCAAACACAATAGATCTATCAATGTTAACCGTTGGCTTGTACTGAGTTAATAATTGTACGAGTGTGTCATGTATATGTAGTTCAACTCATAGCATTCAAGCACAAAAGCACAAATTACACAAATAGTCATAATGTAGAATTGTATTTGTAATTGCAAATAGTTTTCAATACACAACATGTTTCACCCCAAAATGTACAAAAATAAAAAGGGGCTATGTAAACTCACCTGTATAGGTTGTGTAGATAACGCGAGCAATAGGTAGCACAAGTGATTTGCAAATCACGAAGTTAACCTAAGGTGAATTGTATGAATTTGAATTAATAACATGCACAAAGTCTAAGGCAAAGTCTAGGGTTCCACGGGTTTTAAGTGTAGGGATTTATACAAAGGGGTTGGTGTTATTCTATGTAGAGGATGTGTGTATGTTAGTGTTTGTATTTGAATAAAAGTATAAGACGTAAAGTCAAAGTATAACAATTAAACAAAATAATATTTTACTTAGGGTTGTACTAAAATGAATAAATAAATTAAATAAATAAATTCTTTTTATTCATTTAATTAGAATATTGTGTCTTTTAAAAAGTAGTGTGAAATTATATTTAAATAAATAAATTCTTTGTATTTATTTGTTATTGTAGTGTGTCATTAAAAAGGGGGAGTGTAAATATATATTAGTATATATATATATATATATATTTAGGAAAATTATATTTGTTTGAAAAGAGTTTAAACCTTAATATTTATATGTAATAGAAAAATGATTTATAAAATTGTTTTATGAAATTATTTAAAATGATAATGTATTTTATAAAAAAATTTGTCACAATTTTTATAAAATAAGTAATATATCGGCTTTAATTAAAACCAATAATTTTAATTAAAAATAGATTTCTTCTTAATTTATTTGTATTGTAAATGAGGCTTTAAAATCTTTTAAATTGTAAAAATTCTAGTTCTTAATTAAAATCTGCTTATTTTTGTATAAATTTGTTCTAAATGATACTGGGTTTTATAAAATAAATTTTATAAATTAATTCAGCTGTTAAAAATGATTTTTAAAAATAAAAGAGGCTCACCTAGATCGAACCCGGGTGGGTTCTGTGTGGGCACAGTGGTTTACCACTAGACTAGGTGACTGATGCTGATAACAAATCGGTCCGAAAATGTTTTAATCTAAACTGGAGAATGGGCCGGGTTTCAGGGTAAAACCAAGCGCAGGAAAAAGGAAATGGCATGGTGCGGGGCTGGTTCGAACCCGCGACGATGCCTGCACAATGTGTGAGTTTTACCGGTAGACCAGGGCATATGCCTTGGTAGTAATCCGGTTTTCCCTTATTTTAAAACTCGCAAGACCAGACCCTTCTCCCCCTTATCGTCCCCGATTGAAAATACCCAACCGTAACCATTCAATTAAACCCGATAACGTAAAATCAAATGCCCAAACCATGGGGCTTTTGATCCTTGGATTAAAACAAAGCTATGGATATAAAATTTACTTGAGATGATTACGAAACGAAGGCGATTAACAGAAAGCAAACACTCGGTGTGCTTGGAGTTTAACAGGGTTCCAGAGGTGCAATGCAGGTCAAACGAGAGTTGGGAGAGTTTGAAAAAGGTTGTGCGACGGTGAGGGAATGAGTTAATCCAGTTAATTTAGTCTTATACGCGTGATTCGAATTGATCTTTGCCGCTGACAGCTGTTAATACCATCACACGTTAATTCGATGATTGAGCACTGAATTAAGTCACGAATTCGGTTTAAATATATGCGGGGACTAATTGAGCGTGATTTGCGGGGTTGAACGCGCTTCAATTTCACTGATTTGAGTTTGATTTGGCTCGGTTTGACTCTGATAAGTCAAACCCTTTAAATTTTGAAATAAAGTGCGTAACAGGTTGGATTGAGGTGTCATTAGGACTTGTAACAGGTCGATATTCGAATTGGAGAATCAAGGATTGTCCATAACAGCCGGGTGATTGATTTTGGATGCTGGAATGCACGAATTCGGACTTATTTGACTTTATAAGGTCAAAATAGGTCAAAATTTGTGAATGGGGTCAAAATTGGATGAAGGGGTTCAAATTGAGGGTTCAAATGAAAGTATAATGGGGGTTCAAAGGCTTAAGACATTTCTAATTTATATAAGGTTATATATTTTTGATAAAACTTATATTTATATATATATATATATATATATAGGTATCTATATATATATCATTCTTTATTTCTTTTATAAAATAAGACCCTATTTTTGTAGAACTTAAAAGTTTATAATTTATTTAAAATATGTATGTGTATATAATATCTATATAAAAATATAAAATAGAGGTTTAAAATCTCAAAACTCCGTGTCGATACACGTTTGATATGACATAATGTAATGTATAAATACGATATACTTGGTTGAAATAATATGGCCATCACAAAATGAAATAGAATAGATAAGCAGAATCATGGATGTTACAGTATCCCCATGTTGAGGGAATTTCGTCCCGAAATTGAGTTAGTGGGGACTACTGAATCAGGAAAAAGGCGAGGGTTTGGATTCTAAATGTGTTATGACGGTTGATTTAAGGAGTCTAACTGGTGACAAGATTTGTGTCTTGGTACTTAAGGTCAGGCATGAATGGTGTTAGTGAGTTTAGTTGAAGAGGATTTAGGAGGAAAAAGTTGAAACAGAATCTAGATTCTAAGGATGAAAAACATCACTCGAACTGAGAACGATGAGAATTTGATGATCCAACCTTGTTTAGGATGTAGTCTAATATGTTTAAGAATTGTCAGGGTATAAGAGATTTCACAAACATTGGTCAAGGTCAAAATAACATAAAACTTCACGTGACACGAATAACGCTACTTCTGTCGATATGACAGGAACACTTATATATAGGAAGTACCAGCGGCGTATCCACCATGTCCTTATCATATCACATTAGTTTCGTTAATATATATCACGATAGGTTTTATGTCATATCACATGACAGAATTCACTATGTTTTCCATGCGCTGATTTTTATAATTACGTGTGCACCCGTAATTACTAGAATCGTCGCATGGTCCGTATAGATCCTTCCGTTGTGTGCGGGTCAAGAGGGGGCACTAAATTCACTTAGTTCATGTCTATTGTTTTCACGTATAAGCTGCTAATAAATAATTGTGTCCCTAGATAGTAAGGTCAATGAGGAAACTAAAGAGTAATAATGTAGTATAACTTAAAGTTCCATAGCTTACTCGTGTTTGAACAAGAATACGTCAAACCCCGAGTAGCTTCAAAGTGTTATAGCTTTCCACTTTAGTGAATAAAGTGTATGATCATGCCTTGCGTATAATGTGATCAGTCAATTTCAACAATTGTAACCAATTCAGTTTCATGTAAAATGTAAACACTCAAGTGTTCATGTATGATCTAGTGTTATGCACATCATAAGCAAATAGGTTTCATATATAATGTGAATAGTTTAGTACCATGTATATAGTAAACAATGGGTTTTATGTATTAGGTGAACAATTTAGTATTTATGTATTCTGTAAACAAACAAGTTTTCATGTATACTGTAAACAATTGAGTATCATGTGTATCGTGAACAACTAAGTTTCATGTATCATGTAATCAATCTTATATCATGTATATTGTGAATCAACTAAGTTTTATGTACTATGTGACCAATCCAGTATCATGTATATTACAAACAACTAAGTTTCATGTGCTTAATCTGGTATCGTGTATATTGCAAACAACTAAGTTTTATGTAGTCAATCTAGTATTGTGTATCTTGTGAACGTTCATACGTAAGTTATTGAATCTCATGAGTGACGTAAACTAACGAATTTTGTAGTTGATCGAGTGTTGCGGACAAGCGTGTTGTTTGGTGTTCATGTATAATGTGGGTGGTTGGGTTTTAACTTTTTAAATCTTGTTGAGGTTTATATGGATGGTTAATGTCTTCGCGAAATGATTCATCTCTTTGAAGTGGCAAGTATACTTGTACATTACCGAAAGTGTAAGATGACGAGGAGGTTCTGAAAATATTCTGAGTAATGTGCTTACGAATAGCTGATTTTGTTTGTAAATCAATAAGTAATTGTAATTTATTCTTGTTTGTAGATAGATAAGATGGTGAAAATAAGGAGTTGAATAAATGGATAATTATACGAAGGCCTTTTTATTTAATTTTTAATTATATATATAAAAAAAAATTCAAGAGAAAAAAAAATAGTGGCTAAACAACTTACGCCGTAATTTATAATGACTAAACAAGTAATTGTAAATTAATTTAGCCAAGGTTTAGTAATAATAAATTTTGCGAAGTAAAAGTCATAATTGATTAAGATAATGTTTCATAAATCGGGTTGAATTGAATTTCCTTTCTAGGTAAAAATGTTTATTGAAAATTTATATCCTAGTTATATCTACAAACATCGAGTTTGATACATAAAATACCGATGTTGTTTAAATCAGATAATAAGGTGATTTGTTTACGAAGAAGGTTTTAGGTAAGTGTACTAAATTGTAATGAATGAAAAGGTGACATCTGATGAAAATATGACGGGTGTATTAAACCAATGATTAATGGCATTTAAATAATATAAAACTTAGCATTAAATGATAAAATGTCAAAACTTAATCCAAACGTAAAGTAGTGGTTTCAAACGGGAATTAGAGACAAAAATAGAAAATCCACCTAGCGTCTCAGGTAGCTCTCCACAAGAAAGCAGAGGAGTACTAAGATGATCATTGCTATGGTGACTCGGATAGCAAATCGGGCCTCAGCTCTAGCTGCTTCCGTGCGTTCCTCAAATATTTCCTTGTCCTCTTCGAGGCTTGAAATTTTCTCCTCCTGGCACCACACTTGATCCACTAAGCTATCTATTCTCTGACCTAGCAGGTCGTGTCTCATCCCGTGCTCCATTCCTTGTCTTACAAACTCTGAGGTTCTCACGTATTGGTGAATGGCATCAAATGGGACTCCCATAGCACTAGTGGGTGCCATGTTTTGCCTTGCCTTTGGGTTAGGGTGATATGGATCAGGTGCTAGGTAGGGGTCTCTCAGAGGGGATGGTAACTGGTTGTGTAGATGAGGTGCCTGATACGGGTTTCTTGATGGGGGTGATCCAGATGTTTAAAGTCTTGGGCCAGTGTTTCTAACCCAATCTGCTTTTATGTCAAACCTTGATCTAGTTGCTGGGAGTGTTGGTGGCTGATGGTCTGGTGATCCGATGTCTTCTTCCTGTTCAGACTCTACTCCGGGATGGTATACCGGGGAGGGAGGAGTGTAGGAGTCCATGTCTAGCAGAAAAGAAGGAGATTGCGAGTGATAGTAAAATACTAAATGTTAGGTATAGAAGTTTTTTTATGAGTTCAGAGTTTGACTACTCATAACACCGAGTCTTTACAATAGTATGTTAGAAGTGACACTTGACCTATAAGTAGTGTATCCATGAAGAGAATTCCTAGGAAGGAGGGGTGGGTCGTAAAGGACACACTTAAGTACCCGGTCTTTCCTTAGCCAGAATCTCTCATGGGTCTACACACACTCTTTCAGCCATCATGTACCAATAACACTATCGTTTGGGCTCATGGTCATGATGAGAATCATTATGGGCTGGGCTTTGAGGCCCAAGGGTGAGGTTTATTTACTCCAGCAGGCTTCCTCTTCTTGGAGGGTAAGTGGTCTCCTTAGTTTCTTATTAATGGGCATTAGGCCCAATGGTTTAAGTTCTGTTCACAAAAGATGATGGTGACATAGTGTGTAAGGATGAGGGTGTATAAAGAATTCGGTGTGAATAAGTGTGTAGTAAGACTTAGGATAACACTTAATGAAATCAAATAGGTAGCATGTAGATAGCAATGTTTGTAAGCACATGAGTTATCAAGTAGTGTAGTGCATAGACTATCAAGTTTTGTATCATGCGATGTAATACTTAGAATAACATGTAAGATAATCACACAAAGTAGTAAACATGTAGCATTTACTAATGTGGCAAATACCATGTAACATGGAGCATGGCATAAGATGGGTGTCCTAAGGTTATAGTCTAGGTCAAGGGTGTCTAATAACCTAATTCCCTATAACCATGACTCTGATACCAATCTGTCACACCCCAACCGACGGCGGAATGCGTCGGGGCGGACGTATAGACTGTTCGAAAGCTCATGATCAAACTAAATTTCATAACTTTATTAAATTGAATTACGGGTACATATTGTTCAAACAACAAAAACAAACAATACATCCAATTTAGGTGTTACTAGGTCCATAAGCTCCTAAGTGATAAACTTGTACTTCAACATATCCACCTGAAACATGTTTAAAATGAGATGGTCAACTATAAATAGTTGGTGAGCATCCATAGGTTTAGATATCTCATGCAGTTTTCAAATGGTTTATACAATTCATATGACATATGGTAAATAAGCCATTTTATGGAGAATCTATAGTTGAAACTAGGTGTACAACCAAACCTTGTGACTGAGGCATAACACGCAGGTTACCCTCATGTAATTGTCGGTAACAAACACCCTACCCGGGTGGGTTTGTCAAACACAATAGATCTATCAATGTTAACCATTGGCTTGTACTGAGTTAATGATTGTACGAGTGTGTCATGTATATGTAGTTCAACTCATAGCATTCAAGCATATAAGCACAAATTACACAAATAGTCATAATGTAGAATTGTATTTGTAATTGCAAATAGTTTTCAATACACATGTTCACCCCAAAATGTACAAAAATGAAAAGGGGCTATGTAAACTCACCGGTATAGGTTGTGTAGATAACGCGAGCAATAGTAGCACAAGTGATTTGCAAATCATGAAGTTAACCTAAGGTGAATTGTATGAATTTGAATTAATAACATGCACAAAGTCTAAGGCAAAGTTTAGGGTTCCGTGGGTTTTAAGTGTAGGGATTTATACAAAGGGGTTGGTGTTATTCTATGTAGAGGATGTGTGTATGTTAGTGTTTGTATTTGAATAAAACTATAAGACGTAAAGTCAAAGTATAAGAATTAAACAAAATAATATTTGACTTAGGGTTGTACTAAAATGAATAAATAAATTAAATAAATAAATTCTTTTTATTCATTTAATTAGAATATTGTGTCTTTTAAAAAGTAGTGTGAAATTATATTTAAATAAATAAATTCTTTGTATTTATTTGTTATTGTAGTGTGTCATTAAAAAGGGGGAGTGTAAATATATATTAGTATATATATATATTTAGGAAAATTATATTTGTTTGAAAAGAGTTTAAACCTTAATATTTATATGTAATAGAAAAATGATTTATAAAATTGTTTTATGAAATTATTTAAAATGATAATGTATTTTATAAAAAAAATTTGTCACAATTTTTATAAAATAAGTAATATATCGGCTTTAATTAAAACCAATAATTTTAATTAAAAATAGATTTCTTCTTAATTTATTTGTATTGTAAATGAGGCTTTAAAATCTTTTAAATTGTAAAAATTCTAGTTCTTAATTAAAATCTGCTTATTTTTGTATAAATTTGTTCTAAATGATACTGGGTTTTATAAAATAAATTTTATAAATTAATTCAGCTGTTAAAAATGATTTTTAAAAATAAAAGAGGCTCACCTAGATCGAACCCGGGTGGGTTCTGTGTGGGCACAGTGGTTTACCACTAGACTAGGTGACTGATGCTGATAACAAATCGGTCCGAAAATGTTTTAATCTAAGCTGGAGAATGGGCCGGGTTTCAGGGTAAAACCAAGCGCAGGAAAAAGGAAATGGCATGGTGCGGGGCTAGTTCGAACCCGCGACGATGCCTGCACAATGTATGAGTTTTACCGGTAGACCAGGGCATATGCCTTGGTAGTAATCCGGTTTTCCCTTATTTTAAAACTCGCAAGACCAGACCCTTCTCCCCCTTATCGTCCCCGATTGAAAATACCCAACCCTAACCATTCAATTAAACCCGATAACGTAAAATCAAATGCCCAAACCATGGGGCTTTTGATCCTTGGATTAAAACGAGTCTCCCCCTTTCTCGGACGGTGAAATTTTACCGGTGGCTCATGTTATTTTTTTAATCTAATTGGGAAATCTAATTTCAAAAGGTAACAAAAGCTCATGATCGGTGATATTTAATTTGGAAACGATTTTGTGTGTGGCTTTAATGATTTTGTGTACCTCGGCAAATCCAAGGCGATGTAAAAACCAAGAAATTGGTGTCGATTTTCAAACTAGGATCCGTTGTTGTTAAAGCAATGCTTTGAAAAAGGGGGAAAAGTGGAAAAAGCATCACTCTTTGATGTGTTTGAGATTGAGTTTTAAAGTTATTATTATATTATTTGACATCAAAATTTGTTTATATGTTATTTCAAAACACAATCGGCAACCGTGCATATCTCCTTCCAAACTTGTAAAATTACATATTTACTTAAATCATGTAATAAAAACGTGTGTTTTGAGAAAATATATAATTTTGTAAGTTTAGAGGGGTTAGATACGATTACCTCTAGTGTTAATAACACATCCCAAACACCTCCTAAGTAACAAAAACGGTTAGGTTCATTGTTTATATACTTTTTAAAACCAATATGTCAAATATATAAACAATGAACCACAACTTGAAATAACATAACAAACTCCCTAAACCCTACCTTTGTGTGGGATTTTGCTGTATATGTTTGTTATGTTGCTTCAAATTGTGGTTCATTGTTTATAAATTTGGCAGGTTGATTTTAAAAAGCGCGTTTGACGGGAGAGACGGTCTGGAAAATACCACGGGGCCTTGAGGTGACGCCTCATTTACATCTGGGTCAAAATTAGTCAAAATTAGAGTCTATGCCAATATGTAAAACAACCAAAGGCATGAATACATCATAAGTGATTTACTTAATAAAAAAGACTGATATGTAAAAGAGATGAGATACGTGCAACTTTTAATTGTATATAAAGCTTATTTGGTTGTACATAGAGCAACTTATAACGTACGACGAAGTTCTGGTCTCACGCCTTGTGCTTCCGCTTTGGGACCTAAACAGCTCGGAGCGTCTCGCGCTTTTTAAAACCAAGTTTAACACATTCAAATTATTTATAGATTTTACATGCCAGGAAAGTATGTTGCTTCAATACATAACTAATTTTAAATAGAGAACTGAAACTGTATAAACACAAGTACTAACTGTGATAAATAACATAACCGCATCTCTTTGTCTCTCATACTATATGATACAAGTGCTTATACGGTTATAGTGATTCTCTACTTAAATTAGTTATGTATTCGACACGCTAATTGATACTTACATAATTAGAGGAAGTTTTGTTATCCAACTACTTGAATAAATTATAACTAGATATAATCACTTTAAAAAAGAACAATAGAAAACACCCTTGTGACTTGTGAGTGTCCTTGGCCTTGGTATTCTCATAGAGCGCACACGCACACAGGAAATGATAGGGACCCAAATAAAGAAAGAAAGACTGGTCAGTAGCCATCAGAAAACTGGAATGATTATTAGGAATCTTTTTTTCCTCTTTTACTGTTGCCTTAGCACACCCCACCCCCCTTCCTTTCCCATTTAGTCCTTTAGTGGTGTTTATTTTAGGTGTGTTTTTGGATCCATGTTATGATCTAAAATGTCACTTGTCTATATGGGGTTTTCACTAGGAGATGACCTTGTAAGTCTCTTATTATCTCACCTTATCCTTTCACCTTAATTTGTGTGTTTGTATGTGTTTGTTTGAAAATGTTAATTCTTGATATGAAACTTTACTATCTTTTCTTTTCTGCACCATAGGAAATGAAAGAACGGAGGGTGGTTCAAATGAAAGATGACACTAGAGAGAGTAGAAACAACGGTTTTGATTTAGAAACCGAGTTCGACTTTGGGCCGATTCAACACCCAACCGAACCGTCCCATGAAGATAGACCCGTCCAGTGTCCTATGCCTCACTCTTCCCATCTCATCAATGTAAGTCTTTTTCATTTCTTTACTTGTTTTAGGCGGTGTTTGGATGTGTGTTTTGAAATTTACTATATGATATTCCATAATCATAGTCATAAATAACTATATGGGTTGTAGAAAATAGTGTTTGGATGTGTGGATGAAGTTTGAAGTTGTAATAATAAGATAATCATCTTCAAAACGCACATCCAAACATCCGCTAAGTGTTTTTTTTTCTTTTTTTTATCAAGGAATATCATATAATGTCATTGGGGTTGGTGGCCCAGTGGTAGAGGAAAATTTTTTAGGAACACCAAGTTTTGAAAATGTCATAGGTTCAAGTCCTACTTCTACAGGAATAAAGAAATTTTGCCAATAAAAAAAAGGAATATCATATAACCAATTTTCTTTCTTGTTTCAATAAAGTCACTCATGTTTTTTAACTAAAAATTCGCTAAATTTTCATTTATTGTTGCATTGTTGTGATTTTTTTTATAAATGTTTAAATTTATTAAAATTAAGTAACTTAAATAGAATATATATATATATATATAGGGGATGGATATATTGAAAACCCTGTGTTATATATGTAATAGTTTAATACATAGGTAAATTTTTTTTTGTTTTTCTGGGATAGCTTCTATATTTAATTTCATCACTTTTGGAAAAAAAAATAAAAAAAGCGTCAAGTGTTTTTTTTTTAATTTTTACCATAATTTCACGTATGTAACATCTTGTGTTACATACTATTTAGTGATAATATTGTTCTTTTCAGCTAGAATTAAATGTTAGAATTATGAAACTTGATATAATTCAGTGAAAATTTTTCTTTAACACTTACTTTCTATTTTAGGTTAAACTTGAAAAAATGGTCACTAAATATAAAATAGTAACTAAGTTATATATATGTTCTATTTATGTCACTTCATTTAAAAAATTTTAACGTTTTAAAAAAATCAACAACAATGAAACAATATTAAAACTTGAGTATTTTTTGTTGTTAGAAAAAAAAGTATGAGTGACTTTAATGAACCACATAATAAACTTAGGTCTTACAGGGCGGAATACTCTTTTTTAGTAATCCAAAATCATTCTAATTTTTGGTGTTATAATCGCATTCGTTTATAGGATGAAAAAATGCAAGATGATCGATTTGTAGATCACAAGAAGTCTGAAGCAAAAACGGTTCTTCACAAAGATAATAATGAACTAGAAGTTGTAGAACGGCCGGCTATTAGAATGGTTCGTAAGAGGCATCATGATCATACAAATACCATCATACCGCTGCATCCAATGTCGCCCATGCATCCTTATTCACACCAAAAAACCGTCTTCAATAAGCTTCAGCAAATTCACAAGTTTGAATCTTAGCGGTCTCGAATCGAGCTTCAACTGTTTCTAGCATTCTGTTGATCATCAATGGTGTTATGACACTTAACCTAGAGTAAATGTGATATTAATAGTGAAATGCGGTTTAGGGAAACACCTTTTATATATGTATAATATTGAGTTTTTCTTTTAGTGGTATCAACCTTGTGATCGTTAATTCAGTAGGATTTAGTCCTTAGCCAAGCCTAATTGGTTAACGATTTAGAGGGTGAAATATGTCATTTATTGATGATCGTGCTCAAGTCATGTACAAACTTATTAGACCGGGTGTAGTGGGCGCCATCCCCTTGAGCGCCAAGTCCACATAAGCAGCATAAGGCGTTAAACACCACTACGTGGTCGGCGCCATGGAGTGTGATTGAGCTGGGCGCCACCGGGCGAAAGGGCCTTATTAACTTTTTTTAGCCAATCACACTATGACAAATCACACTTCTTTTTTAATTTGTTTTAGTTAAACCATTACACACTTTTGAGGCTTTATTAACTTTTTATAGCCAATCACACTATGGAAGTCAAATCTTTTTTAATATGCAACCCGTGTAATTGGTAGTCCCTTTTACAATTTTTAGTTAAACGACTAGTCGATTACACATAATCTTAATCTAAGTAGTTAAGGTAAGTACTAAGTAGGGTGACGTATTTAGTTATTTACATAAAACACATATTTTTTTTATTATAAAAATATATTCAAAGAGTTAACACATATTTTTTATTACAAAATATATTCAAAGAGTTTGATTCAAGGTTGAATTATACTGATGTTAATGAAATGGTTTTATTTTCATACTTATATTGGGTTGTTATACCCGTGATCTTCTCCAGATTATTAGGAGTTTCCTTTTATCTTGTCTTCCTTTGTATACAAATATTATATCGATTGATTCAATAAAAAGATATAACCTTTGGTACCAATTTCTTCATGGTATCAGAGCGGGTACCTAATCAAATTAAAAAAACCCTAATCGGCTACACCATGGCCGGCAATGATACTCAGAAAACGAAACCTCATGGTGGGGCGGTCGATCATACCTCGCCATACTACCTACACGCTTCCGACCATCCTAGGCAAATGCAAGTTAACGATTTTCTTACAGACAAGAATTACAACGAATGGGCTGCGGAGATAATGAAGCCTTCCATGGCAAATGCAAGTTCTAGTCCTATACCAGGGATTAGCGATGAGCAATATCAATCTTTTTTGAGATTGTTTGCCGAAAACAGAGAAGAAAAAGGTGTTAAAACACCTAATGTTGCTAACATTGCAGGTGGATTAAATGAGGATCGTGATTGGATCGTAGATTCGGATGCAAATACTCATATTACATATCAAGAAAAATTACTTGAAATGTAGATGTAGGAGCACTTGAGAAACCAGTCACGATACCCAACGGTGAAGCCGTTCCCGTAAAAGGGAAAGGTGATCTTATCTTAAAAGGAGGAATAAAAGTTAAAGGGGTCCTCATTGTGCCGAATTTTACGTGCAATCTTTTATCAGTAAATCGTTTAACGAAGGACCTCAATTGTGCAGTAACCTTCTTCCCTGACTTCTTTGTCTTGCAAGACTTGAGGAGGGGAGACTTGATTTGGGGGGGGGGGGGGGGGGTAATTGTCGTGGAGGCTTATATCGAATGGGGGAGATGAGAGAAGAAAGACGTGCGATGATGATGACTACGGATACATGGCACAAGAGACTTGGGCATGCCTCAGATATAAAGTTGACTCATGTTGATGTTCACAAAGGTGTTACTTCGAATTTTAAAGATAAACTTTGTGATTCTTGCAACAGATCCAAACTTGCTCGTCTCCCTTTTCCGGTTAGTTTTGCTAAAACAAGTGAATGTTTTGATTTGGTGCATTGTGACATTTGGGGTAAGTATAGAAAACTGTCTCTTACATGAGCAAACTATTTCTTAACTGTAGTAGATGATTATAGTAGAGCGGTATGGGTTTATTTTCTCAAACACAAATATGAAGCTAGCACCTGTTTGATTCATTTTCATAAGATGGTCAAGACACAATTTGAAAAATTTATTAAAAGGATTAGGAGTGATAATGGTGGTGAGTTCGTTTCAAACCAAATGAATCAATTTTATGCAGAACAGGGAATCATCTTAGAGGCTACTTGTCCTCACACCCCACAACAAAACGAGGTGGTAGAGCGGAAACACCGCCATCTTTTGGAAGTAGCACGAGCCATACGGTTCGAAGCTAGTCTTCCTACGATGTTTTGGGGGAAATGTATCTTGACTGCTGCATATATAATAAATCGGTTACCTTCAAAAACAACTGGCAACAAAGAAACAGTATGTCGTTTCTCGTTCATCGGTGGAGGCAGAATATAGAGCTATGGCAACAACAGTCAGTGAAATATTATGGGTTTGTTGGTTACTTAAAGAGCCGGAAGTTCCACAAGATACTCCAACACAATTATTTTGTGATAATCAAGTTGCGCGACACATAGCCAACAATCCAGTGTTTCATGAACGAGCGAAACACGTTGAAATGGATTGTTATTTTGTTCGAGAATGTGTCGAGTCGAAAGAGACCGTTCCCATGTATGTTGATTCGAAGCTGCAAATTCCCGACTTACTTACTAAACCACTTGGCTCTCATCAGTTGCAAACTTTACTTGACAAGTTGGGTGTACGTAACCTACACGCTCCAACTTAAGGGGGAGTATTGGAATGGTTTTATTTTCATACTTATATTGGGTTATTATACCCGTGATCTTCTCTAGATTATTAGGAGTTTCCTTTTATCTTGTCTTCCTTTGTATACAAAGGTTATATCTTTTTATTGAATCAATCGATATAATATTTGAATACAAAGGAAGACAAGATAAAAGGAAACTCCTAATAATCTGGAGAAGATCACGGGCATAACAACCCAATATAAGTACGAAAATAAAACCATTCCAATACTCCCTCTCAAGTTGGAGCGTGTAGGTTACGTACACCCAACTTGTCAAGTAAAGTTTGCAACTGATGAGAACCAAGTGGTTTAGTAAGTAAGTCGGCAATTTCCATCTTCAAATCAACATACATGGGAACGATCTCTTTCGGCTCGACGCGTTCTCGAATAAAATAGCAATCCATTTCAACGTGTTTCGTTCATTCATGAAACATTGGATTGTTGGCTATGTGTCGCGCAGCTTGATTATCATAAAATAATTGTGTTGGAGTATCTTGTGGAACTTCCAGCTCTTTAAGTAACCAACGAACCTATAATATTTCACTGATTGTTGTTGCCATAGCTCTATATTCTGCCTCCGCCGATGAACGAGGAACGACAGACTGTTTCTTTGACTTCCAAGAGATGGGTGCTCCCCTGTAACACCTTGAAATTTCCTATGGAATATAAGGGCAAAAAATACTAAGAAATGAAGTCTAGGGGTTGAATTGCAATTATTCCAAAGTTGAAGGATTTAAAATATAAAATTTTGAAAGTTGGCTGGTAGCAGACCACTACCAAGGTCCTGACGGTCCGCTACGTGGAGAGAAAGGCAATCATGAGGGAATGCCACGTCATCAGACGCGTGTATGATGACTCAGCCCTATGGCGGACCGCTAAGCCTTTGGCTAACAGTCCGCTAGCCGCAAAGTAGACCCAGACAACGAGCATGTGACGCGTGTCCTGTGACTCGCTGAAACCCGTTGGGCGGCGGACCGCTACCACCCTGAGTGACGGTCCGCTACGTGGGCGCTACGCCAATTAAGCCGCCATAAGGGTGGCGGACCGCTACACTATGTGTTAACGGTCCGCTATGGGTCCGATGATGGCCTATAAATAGAAATCGAAGACCAGAGCTTTTGACACATATTCCATACATAAAAACACACTCAACAACACACACTTAGCCTAGGGAATCGTGCCAAGATTTCGATACGCGTTTAGAAGTCCGATTTCTAGCCGTACGCCTTTAAATTTCAGAAGATAGTGCTGAGGTAAGGTTCCGACCTATTATTAAGCTTCGGATTATATATTAAACTTATTATAGATCTTAATTAAGAAATATTAGCAATTAATATTCGTAGGGGTGCTGTCCGAGGTCTTTGACATACTAATACGATAAGCTGAGATACTGTCCAGGTGAGTTCCTCTGAATTGAAATATGTATTTGTTTATACAGTTTTTATTTGAAATATTCCTGATGTAATGCCCTATTCCAAGTATATATAAGGTGTATTAAAGTACTTATTACATTCCGAGCGAGGCTAGGACCTACGGGTGGAATGATTATATCATACTACTGGTGTGGGATGACCAGTAATATGGAATAATTTGTCCATTTTATACTAGTTGTGTACACTAGTGGTGGGAACGGTTGACTAGTTATATATATATAACAAAAGCCTGATTAGTTTGTGTACTAATGGATGGGACGTGGGATTGCTTGTGATTGAATAACAACCATGTGGTAAAGATTCATGAACTCACCAACTTATGTTGATCCAATTACTTTTATTATTTTAAGATTGTTGCAGGTGTATCCCTTAGTTGGCATTCCAGGTAGATAGATATATATACAGATGTTGTTGGAATGGTCAGAGGATCGTGATGGAAGAAGGCATGCTTGGGAGAGCTGCCATGTGGATGTTTTGAGTTCCATGATAGGGACTGATATGTGATGGTTTGGTTAGTCTGTAATAGAAGTTTGGTTTATGATGTAAAAACAATTTAGTTATTAATAGAAGAGGTTTTATGGTTTAGCTTTCGCTGTGTGTTCTGTACCATGCGTCACGTCTAACCGGTGCCTGGGACCGGTGTGTGACATCCCCCAAGTAAAAGTAAATACCCGGTTCTTGAACGTCAACTAAAGGGGCATCCCAGCTAATATGCATCACAGTATGTGATGAGTTGCATTCCCCCTTTGTTTGGCAACAGAATTCCCTGTCCCGGTGTGGTTTTTAAGTACCGTAAAACTCTATGAACAGCCTCCAAATGGTTCTTTCTAGGATCTGCCACGAACTGACTAAGCACATTCACCGAGTAGGCTATGTCAGGTCGTGTGGCTTGTAAGTAGAGCAAACGACCAACGAGTCGCCTATATTAATTTGCATCGACCTTATCCTCTTCATCTCCTTTGTTAAGTTTCAAGTTTTGTTCCATTGGGAATGAGCTTGGACGTGACCCTTGAAAGCCACTATCTTCAAGTATGTCTACGGTATATTTTCGTTGACTGAGGACAAGACCTTCTGACGTTCTTGCAACTTCGATGCCCAGGAAGTACTTCAAGGAACCGAGATCTTTGATGCTAAATTCTTTATCAAGATGAGATTTCGTATGTTGTATTTTCTCGATGTTGTTTCCCATGATGATCACATCATCAACATAAATCAATGCTGCCACAAAAACATTCGAGCACTTCTAGGTAAACAAAGAATGATATGATTTTGATTGTTTGTAACCCATACCAATTAGTGACGTGGTGAACTGGTGATACCAATTCCTCGACACTTGTTTCAAACCGTAGATTGACTTTTTGAGTTTGCAAACTCTTGTGACCTTTTTATTAGAAAATCCATTCGGTATCTTCATGTAAACTTCGTATTCTAAGTCTCCATGCAGGAAAGCATTATTAACGTCGAGCTGTTGGATTTCCCATCCTCGTTTAACAGCTACGGCCAGAAGGGTTCGGACTGTAACAAGCTTGGCAACTAGAGCAAAGGTACCATGGTAATCAACTCCTTCTATTTGCGTATAGCCTTTAGCCACGAGTCTCACCTTGTACCTTTCTACTTCTCCATTAATAGCCTTTTTTTCCATTCGGGAGTGTTTCAAGCGTCCAAGTTTCATTTTGTTCAAGAACGCGTCAAGTCGAAAGAGATCGTTCCCATGTATGTTGATTCAAAGCTGCAAATTGCCGACTTACTTACTAAACCACTTGGTTCTCATCAGTTGCAAACTTTACTTGACAAGTTGGGTGTACGTAACCTACACGCTCCAACTTGAGGGGGAGTATTGGAATGGTTTTATTTTCGTACTTATATTGGGTTGTTATACCCATGATCTTCTCCAGATTATTAGGAGTTTCCTTTTATCTTGTCTTCCTTTGTATACAAATATTATATCGATTGATTCAATAAAAAGATATAACATTTGGTACCAATTTCTTCAGATGTAATGTAGAACACTTACGTGCAACAAGAAGTACGTAAAAAAGATCGATAAGGCAATATAATTTACTCATAAACATCTTGATGACCAACTTTTGGGAATTTCTACAAGTAACTAATAATTAAAAAGATCTAAAAGTTGAATATAACTAATTATGAGGCTATATCTAATATCTATCATCTCCATTTATAAATTTCTTAAGCTTAGGGCCCGGCCAGTAGGGTATCTGGGCCAAGCAAGGGGTTAGAACCACCTGGCCCCAATTTAAAAGAAAATTCATATATGTAATATTGGGGTTTTTTGAGAATTGGGCTCGTAATATTCCACTGGAAACGATCATGGTCCGTCAAAAGTCCAAACAACAAAAAGAGGTCAAGCGTGAGGTGACGGAATCAGACATTTAGGCTGTGATTTTGCGATTTTGTGAGAGCGGCGGGTTCATAAAAATACATTTTATGATCATTCTCTACGTTAAGCTTTGGTAATATTTATTATTTTTTACTCCTATTTTTTGATGCGGATAAGGAAGCAGTCAAATGGCTAGGTTACTCAAAGATTCAAAAGTTTAAAACCCTCAAAGTTTTAGAGAATAATAATTCAATGATAAAAAAACTAATACAAATGTTCACCAAGAACAATATTTATAGTAGATCATAACAACTTTAAAGATAAACCAATTAATTAAAGATAAACACTAACATAAAAATAAACTCAATAAAACAGATAAAAGAAATAAACTTTAAAATTTAAAGTCGAAGATAATCATCAAAATATCAGGATCCTGCATCATTTTTTAAAAGTCCTTAGGAAACACGTTTTCTTTTTAATACTGAGCGGCATAATAATATGATATCCATTCCTGCTCAAGAACCCCTACGTCAAATATTAGCTGCAGCCACTCCGACCAAACGACGTCGCCGAATATTTTTAAAAGTGAACCATGATTCATACCTTCATTAATTAAGCATTTTACATCATTTGAGGTGACTTTTTTGTTTTTACCCATGATGATCATACATCATTAAATAAGTCAAATCAGTCTTTTTTTTTAGTTTAAGTTAACTAATTTTTATTTTTTTACTCTAAATTTTGCCCATTATTATTTGGTTTTTTTGTTTTTTATTTTACTCTAAATTTTGTATATAAACTTAATACAATTTTTTTTTTAAATTTAAGTTAACTATTATTCTTTTTTTTTAATTTAAGTTAACTATTTTTTAAAAAAAAAATAGTTATGTAAATCTCAAAATAAAATTAATAACAACAATAAAAATTTCACTAACAAATAAAAAAATAAAAAAATAAATAAATAAGAAAATAAACAATCAAATATATTAATAAATAAAAAATTAATTTACAACTACATATTAAGCAGGTTTTGCTACCCAGTCTTTATAAAGCTTTTGACGTGATTTAAATATGTTTTCCCACTTAGCTGCGTCTCTTTCACTCCTTAGTATCCATAAGTTGTGTGTGAAACCCATTGGAAACTCTCCTTGTATTTCAACCTTACATAATGATTTTTATTCACCAGTGCAATTGTGATTATCTTTTTATCTGGGAACTGGTCAGCGCCTCTCCAAAGCGGAAACAATCTCGAACTGTTATTACCTTCTTTAGATATGAAATGAAAAATTACGTTAAACTTGTTCGCAATCAAAAACCCCGTCTCTGGCATAATCATCCAGTATTTTCGTGGCGCAAAACTAGGCCCTAACCACTATAAGGATGAAAACACCTCATTCTATTCGTCCTGGAAAGCCTTTCTGTGATATGTTTCAAACTGCACCATCTCATCAATTAGTAGCCTCCGGATTAATAGCCATTCATCTTCACCGTACCTAAGAGCAGAAGCTGTCGCCCGAAACCCATAATTTCCATCACCTAACACATCTTTTATATCTTCCACATACGGTTGAAAGACTGTTGGAATTTGATCAATATATTTGTGATACTCCTGTGATTTTTTATTAGTAACATTGTGTTGGGTCAACCATAGGAAATCGTAGACAGGCGGACTTGAAGGGCCGGCGCCTGAAGGGTTGGTTAAATAAGTTTGTTCGCCACTATATTCGTTCAACCCGAAGAAATCATATCCTATTGCACCTGAAGCGTTGGTGAAATAAGTTTGTTCGGCAGTATTCTCGTTGAACCCAAATAAATCATATGACGGTACGGTTGAAGGGTTGGAGAAATAACTTTGCCCGGTGACATCTTGATTCATTAACGAACTCGGTTCACTAGTCACCTGGTAGTTCACGTATGCACTGTTGTAACCAGAATAATCATCGTAGTTCTCGTGTGAACCTTGTGTAGCAGGCTCTAGATACCCGAAAGTATCCTCGTTCATGAATGGACTCGGTTCACCAGGCATTTGGTAGTTCATGTAGTTACTGTTGTAACAGGGATAAGCATTATAGTCCCTAAAAGAAGTTTGTGTTTGATGCTCTTGTGAGTGCACGAATGAACTGTGTCTTGGAGGCTCTTAGCCGTAATCACGTTCTTGGGAGGTCACATATGAACCGTGCCTCGGAGGCTTATGGGAGTAGCTTCGCTGAAGGGGAGGTTTAGCTGTTGCAAGGTCCGTTTTTTTGTTGTTTGGATTTTGTACTTGGCCTTCCACGAGCTTTTGTTTGCACCGTGGGCTCATCATAAACCGTGATGCTAGGATCCCATATAGCTTTTATCTTTTGTAGCCGGCTCTTTTTCACCACTGCTTTTTTTCTTTGTTGTAAGCCTCTTTAAACGCATGTAGTTGTTCATGAAAGTCAGTATCTGGATCATCAGGTTCATTTGTTTCTTCCTGGTTCAACAGTGCTGGTTCTAAATCAAGCTTCTTCCAAAAGACATTTATCGAATGCAATGAAATCGATACACCTGCATCGACATATTGAGAGATTTCACATGCACATGGTAAACCGCAGCTTGTACGAATTTGACAGCCACATGATTTATTTTGTTGCTTTATACATTTAACCCACTTCATCTCACATGTTAATACATCTAATGCTTCGATAGAAACTTTTGTTAGTAATAAAGAAAATGCTCTATTCCTGTGTAAATGTTTTATCTTATTCATGCTTTCTCCGAAACTTGACTTTATTTCTGTGTGTTGACTACGAACTATGTCATCTATACTTTTTATTTTCACATATGTATCATTCACATGAAATATATCTCATGCCTCTCCAACCCTTAATGAAACAAAAATATCTTATAAGTATAAAACAGAAAAAGGAAGTAAAAGATGTAAACTCATTACTCATTTTCTTCCGGCCCCCACAAAGTCAGTTTTGTCATTTCTAAATTCTAACCCCTGATTAAAAAAAAGATATTGTGCAAGTATTTGTTTCATAAAAAAAGAATTTAATACAAAAAGAATTTACTTACGTATGATTAATTTTTTTAAATATAACAAATTAATGAAAATGATAGTCACAACTTTTTATGTGAACTTTTTATTAAAGTGGTGTATACAACTTTATTGGTGTATTAAACTCAACAACCTTTTAAAATCCAAGATGTCTCGTCTTTTCAGAAATTATTTTAATTTTTTAATTTGGGAGGTGAGTATGAACTTCAAGGGTCATTTACATATATCCCCATACTAAAATCATTTATTACGTATTTACCCAACCCCTAAAATCAATTACATATTTTCCATTCCTAAACCATATATATTACATATTTATCCAACTAGGTTGGAAACCCCGTGTATTACACGGGTTGAATAAATGCAATGAATAAATGCAATATTGTATACTAAATAATAAATATTTACATATTACATATTTATAGCATATTACATAGTTTTTTAATATAAATTTTAGAAACGTCATATAGTTACTTTTTAAAAATGTTTTATAAAAAAATGAAAAAATGTTCAATTTCTAAAAATGTTTTATGAACAAACCTATATTTTTTTAAATAAAAAACGTTTTATAAAAAGAATTATAGAAATCATTATTATTTAATAGGAGAGAGAGATGAAAAACAAAAAATTATTAAAAAACAATTAAAGAAAATTTGTGCAATTAATAGGAGAGAGAGGCGGAAAAATTTGTCTCACCAAAACCTTTATTTATTATAGAGTATAGATTCATTAAAAATACTCCTATTGAATTACTATTTTACCCTTATTATTAAAAAAATAATAAATAAATTCAATATTAAAATAACCATAACCCTTATCTCTCCCCACGATGATTAGCCTGCAACATACGAATCCAGAATTGAGTAATGGGTCGGAGGCACAAACGGGTTGACCCGGATGTATTATGTGGATCAATGGAGGATTTAATGGGGTTTGACCCATTCACGCCACTTTCTTACAAAAATATAGTGGGTTTTCGGAATAGAACCACTTTCATTTCCGGAAATCATCACGAGGTGGAGATACTAACTTGGGTTTCCGACGAGCGAGCGAGCGAACGACCAGGTTACAACGACGAGTTCAAGTCCGGTGAACGAACGACAAGGTTCAAGTCCGGCGAGCGAACAACAAGGTTCGATTTCGGCGAGCGAGCAGGTGCGTTCCATTGATTGTTCTTCTTTCTTTAGATTCCGGCGAGCGACCAGGTTCTATATGTTCTCGTTTATGTATTCAGTTGGTTGGTCTTCTTTCTTTTGACTTGTTCATGAAAAATTGAATTTTGAATGTACAGTAGTTGCAGAGCTTCTTGGTTGCAGAGCTTGTTACATATATTAAAAAAATTGATTTTTGAATGCTATTTAGGATTGGGTAAATATGTACAGGATTTGCTTCTTAGGTATGAAAACATACAAGGGTAAAATAGGTAATTATGTAAGAATTGGATAAATATGTAATTGATTTTTATGGTTGGGTATATATGTTATTAAGAAGCTTAAAAGGGGGAAATAAAAATCAAATTAGATGGAGCTTCCGACAATTTTCTTAATTATACGGATATTAAGGTCGTATATTAATTATCCGTATACATAATCTGTATTTGTTATTTAATAGTTTTATGATGGAGTTAATTGCATAAATGGTCCATGTGGTTTGATCAAATTACATGTTTGGCCCCCAGGTTTTAAAAATTGTAAACTTAGCCCAAACATTTGAAACATACTGCGTCTTTAGCCCCGGGTGTTAACACAAGTTAGTTTTTAACGGAAATTTAACCCATGTGCTATCCACGTGACTTACGATTGCAAACTTAATCTTAAAAATGAGTAATATCAGTAAAAATCAATAAAAAAAATTAGTGATTTTTACTATAATTTACGAACTTTTACTGATTTTTACGAATTTTTACTGATATTTAGCAAAAAAAATATTTATTTTTAAATAATTTTTACTAATTTTAACTCATTTTTAAGATTAAGTTTGCAATCGTAAGTCACGTGGATAGCACATGGGTTAACTTTCCGTTAAAAACTAACTGGTGTTAACACCAGGGGCTAAAGACGCAACATGTTTTAAATGTTTGGGCTAAGTTTGCAATTTTTAAAACTTAAGGGCCAAACATGTAATTTGATCAAACCACATGGACCATTTATGCAATTAACTCTTTTATGATGTAACAAAAGTTTCATTATTTGCTAGGTTTTAAATTCATATAATACTATATTATATAATAAATTGTTATTGAAATATAAATATCATAATTTACTGTTTGATTATTTTTAGATTACGAGAAATTCTTTAAGTTCTATGATAGATCTAAGGGTGTCGTTGTAACATCCCGGAAAATTTATAAACTAATAGTTCGGGTTAGTGGACGACCCGAACCTATATGAAATTTAAAATAGTAGTTAGATTTGTCACGCATGAGGCGTGTTATCAACATTAGATGACACCGTTGGTCGTTTAGGGAAGATTCGAGATCGAAACGCATAAGATGGAACCGCAGGGACCCGAAACGAAACTAGTGGTAATTGATAAACCACATTATGGGAAAACCCTAGTGCGACGGCCGGTTAGAGGCGCAAGGGAAGGAGAAGTCGGCGACGAGGGTGATCGGGCGAAGAACCAAGGCGGCGACGCGGCGGTTTCTGATCGGGAGGCTCCGAAACACGACGAGGTAATCTCCTTTTCCTCAGTGTATTCGGTTTGGATGGTTTTCCAATTAAGGTTGCTTAATTTCAGTGTTAAGGCCGCTAGAAAGCGACATGGAGACGATTGGTGAAGAAATCAAGCCAGAACGGGAACTTCGGCGAGGAATCCGGACACTGTTTGTGTCTCCAGCGGCGGCAGGCGGCGGAGATGGTGGGAGGTTGAAGGGATTGGCGACACGGTCACGTGGATATATTATTTGTCCAATTCTGAGTTCGTTTGATTGGGGTTCGAGCATCGCGAAGATAGACTCGCGAAAAGGGGCGAATCCGGCCACTGTTTGGCTTTCCGGCAAAGAAGACTGGTGGGTTTGAAAGGGTTCGGCGATACGGACGCGTGTACATATTATTCGCCTAAAACGGAGTTCATTTGGGTCGGTTTTAAGCTACTCGAATATTGACGCGCAAAACCAAACGTGCTGAATAACGAATATGCGTTCTGGCAGCAATGGTGGCGGCGGCGGCCGACACCAATAATTTTCTAAGGTCAGGTATGTCGAGACGAACGCGTGGTTAGGTGGATCGCGCGAAACGGAGCTCGTATGGTCGAGATATGAGCAAAACAAGTTTTCTTCTCGCGTGGTGCTCAGCAGTTTCGTACAAAACCACTTAGAACGGCTTATACGCAAAGGTATGACCCCATTGAACTTTATATTCGTTGGATGTGAGAAAATTGTCGGGGACGACATTCTTGAACGTTTTTCGGTAACGTTAATTTAGTTGTTTTTGTACGCGAATGAGCGCGTCGGTTGTACGGTTTGGGACGATTCAGACCGAGCTTGTAGCTCGCTGGTCTTGAGTAGGTGTGCTAGTGTTATTAAGGTAATAATGTTGATCTGGATAATCCATCTGACGACAGGTTCACGTTGGACTACGCGTTTGCGGGTATGCAGCTTACGGAAGGAAAGCTTCGCAACCAGTGAGTTTCTAATCCCCTACTTTTAAACGTTTTACTGTTTTTGGGGCTATCGTACATACTTACAAGAGGTGTTTATTATAATTAGACGTGTTAAGAGTTTTGGGTTAAACCCGATGAGTTTATGAACTAAAACATTCAATAACGAGGCTCAGGGGTCTATGTGGTGTCCTTGTGATTATGGGAGCCAGGGTAAAAGAATTATTGTTGTAGGTCGTGTTATGAGTTAGTCGGGGTGAGTCGAGGTATGAGTTAGCTATTTATAGGTTTGAGTAGGATGTGTTATCCGGAGTAAGTGTGTGTGGTGCACACTTAGCTAACTGGTCGTGTAAATGCTAGCATGTTGTTATGTGTTATGAGTTAGTCAGGGTAAGTCAGGATGTAAGTTAGACGCTTATGAGTTTGTGTAGGATATATTATCCTGGGAATGTGTATGAGGTGTAGGCCTAGTTAGCTAGTCATATAAATAATATGTGACGATGTGTGTTATATGTTTATTATTGTGTTTGCAACGTTGTCTTTGTGACACGGCAAACGGGATTGTGAAGGACTAAGTCCTTCGGGAAGTCACCAAAGGTGACAATATTCAGCAGGTCAGTGATGAGCTCGGGGTGTGTTGAACGCCCTGACGAGGGTAACCCTGACGAGGGTAACCCTGACGAGGGTAACCCTGACAAGGGTGCAAGTGACGAGGTACGTCTTTGTGTGCATTTATATGTGTTTACAATTGCATGCAAGTGTTGAGTTATATTTATTGTGTATGAGATTGATGACCGTCGTTTAAGTTATGCAAAAACCTGAATAAACTAGATAGCTAGAATAAGTAGGGTATCGTATCCACGAGAAGCATGTGGTCAGTGTTATAGGTTTTGTCTGGCTAATCTTTCCTAAACATAAATAAATTAACTAAATTAATCCTAAGAATAGAAAATTGATTATGAAAGAACATAAACTCAATTACTAAATAAATATGATAAAATGAATCAAACCCGGGTTTCAAGTTAATAAGCAATTGGGAATTACCACGCCAAAGATATGAGTTCAAGCAATCAAACGATTATCTAAGTTTATTAGACCAATTCTAACCAAGAATATCAACATTCATACATCATAGGCAAATGGTGCAAGACAACATTCACGGATGAAATCTAGACAAATGTATGCAATATAGAATTAGATTAATCAACAAACTCAACACAAACCAAAGTTCATAGCAATTATCATCTAACGAGGTCAACGCTGCAAGAAAACCTTGACTCCCGTGAGTTCATAACAATATCAAACACAATGATTCAAGTAGTTCAAAGCGAAAGATTACAATAATTGGTACCTCAATTCAAAAGCATGATAAAACCCTAAAACTTACAAACCTTACACCCGGGGATGATCACGGGTGGATTTGCCTCTCATTTTCATAAACAAATCTTTAAATCTCTATTCTTTCTTCTTCTCTGCTGTGCGTAACAGCAGCCAAAGGCTGCGATCGTGCCTCTTCCGTCTCCCAAAACTCCCCTTTTGTTTTTAACTAGTAAATGCAAATCGCGCGTTGCGGCGAGCCACTAAGTTGTAAAAAAAACATTTAACGTCGCGTTCCGGAACGAAACTTTTACGTAAACCTACGTGTTACGCGTTGTGGCTATGGCGTTGATAATATCTAAAACTTTATATAAAAAACGAAAGCGTGAAAAAAAAAATTCACGTCGAGACTTTGATAAAAATAGAAACATCGAAACAGCAAATTCGTTAAAACAACTAAAAATTAAAATTAAAATATAAGTAACCAAGAAAATAAAAGAATTTAAAAAACGAAAGAATAAAAAAGTTTAATATCAAATAAAATAAAATTGAGCTAAAAAACCAACGCCGAAAATCGAACCTAGGTTAGTTAAGAAAAGGGTCAAGGTGTAAACCACTATGCTAGGAGCTTGTTATCTAAACAACAATTACAAATGTCGGTGAACACTATTCATGCTCGACGTTTTCGTTGGTCCACGTGTGCCTTTTTTTTTTTAATTTACCCACCTTTATTTCTTAGATATATATTAGGTAGATGGAATTTAAGACAACAATTACAAATGTCGGTGAACACTATTCATGCTCGACGTTTTCGTTGGTCCACGTGTGCTTTTTTTTTTTTTTTTTTAATTTACCCACCTTTATTTCTTAGATATATATTAGGTAGATTTAAATCCCATCTACCTAATATATATCTAAGAAATAAAGGTGGGTAAATAAAAAAAAAAAAAAAAAGCACACGTGGACCAACGAAAACGTCGAGCATGAATAGTGTTCACCGACATTTGTAATTGTTGTCTTAAATTCCATCTACCTAATATATATCTAAGAAATAAAGATGGGTAAATTAAAAAAAAAGGCACATATGAACCAACGAAAACGTCGAGCATGAATAATGTTCACCGACATTTGTAATTGTTGTTTAGATAATTCCTTCTCTGGTCTTGTATGCGAACCCACCAGCAGCCCATCAACTAACAATATGGCCCAAATTAACTCAAACTCAACACACATACTTATTATGTCTAAAGCCCACGTGGAGTCTGGTTAATTCCATATGAGTAGTTCATGACTTCATGGCTCATCTATATCTATACTATATAATAAATAAAGGTTTTACATATCACGTTCCGCCTCCATATTTATTCTCACCATTTTTTTCCCATCTCTCTCTCTTATTAAATGCACCTATTGTAAGGCACATTTCCCGGGAGACTTCACTTGTTGGATTTACTTATAAACATAGTCATCCATACTGAACTTTTTAAATAAAATCATTCAACATAGCGGAAGCGTACAATAAGTCAAATACATAACGTAGCAGCGAAAGTCTTAACATTTAAACATAAATATTGTCTTAACATAAACTCAAGTAATTGGGATGTCAGTTGTGCCGAGTAGCCGTCACGCCTTAGCACGTCCCTTCTTCTTTCTACCTGAAGTGCATACTAAAAGTCAGCTAACGCTGGTGAGTTCTAGTTTAAAAGCAATCAGATATTATCATTATTTTATAAGAATAAACATATATATATATATATATATATATATATTTGTATATACTTATTTGTACATTCTTTACTTTACTACTTTCATATAACATTCATAGTTGGTACGTATATAAATACATACATGCTTATTTCTTGGTGCACATTCATTGGTCATACACATATGGGTGATCAACCCGTCATTTGCTTACGTAAGTCACAAAGACAAACATTCTCGAACTACCGTCGTAGCCCATTTACTTAACCGTCCGGCACTAGAAACCGTCCGTCATATCTTAAACCGTCCGGCAAACCTTCAGCCGTCCGTCTTTACCGTCCTACCGTCGTAGTCCGTCATATTTGCCCGTCTGCCCTAAGGCATCCGTTTCCCATGCGACTATTATTTATGCAACCGTTCTACTTATCATAATAAGGCAATTGCTTCGACCGTCCATTAATGACTTTCATACGTCCTAGCTGATGAAGGAACGAATATGTCCCTGTTGCAAAATAGTCACGTGGTGTCCGTCTATCGAAGTAGCCGTTATCATCGAATCGTCCATAACGTTTACTTATACTTGGCAAGCAATATATACATGGATATAAAGCACGATTTCATTTTTACACGTTATGTTATTCTTTTCATACTTGGCAAGCAATATATACATAGATATAAAGCAAGATTTCATTCTTACACATTGTGTCATTCTTTTCATACTTGGCAAGCAATATATACATAGATATAAAGCAAGATTTCATTCTTACACATTGTGTCATTCTTTTGAGACTTGGCAAGCAATATATACATAGATATAAAACAAGATTTCATTCTTACGTGCTATGTCATGCTTTCATTTATTTATTTAAAAACATACTTGTCATACTTATATTCACCATGTATTGTCATGTAGCACACAACATAACATTCATTCATATCATGTATACACTTCAGCCCCAAAACATTTTAAATCATTTGCACGTAACACATAGGGGCACATAGAACTCACCTGATGAGTGGTTTCTGTAATACACTTAGCTGGTTACTGAACGTCACTAAGGTCACTCACTATCTGTATAATGAAGTCATACACATAAGGTAGTGCTCCTAGATGACACTAGACATTACTATGCTTGAACCCAGTAGTTTCGGTGGATGAATCACATCGAAACTATGGTAGTTTCGGGTCATGGGTTTATATCGAAACTATGGTAGTTTCGATAAGTAACTTATGTAAAATCTTAGTAGTTTCGGGTCATGGGTTTATATCAAAACTATGGTAGTTTCGATAAGTAACTTATGTAAAATCTTAGTAGTTTCGGGTCATGGGTTTATATCGAAACTATGGTAGTTTCGATAAGTAACTTATGTAAAATCTTAGTAGTTTCGGGTCATGGGTCTGCATATATCGAAACTAGGTAGTTTCGATGGATTTACTTATATCGAAACTAGTAGTTTCGATGCATCAGTCTT
This sequence comes from Smallanthus sonchifolius, assembly GCA_023525975.1. Classification (NCBI taxonomy): domain Eukaryota; kingdom Viridiplantae; phylum Streptophyta; class Magnoliopsida; order Asterales; family Asteraceae; genus Smallanthus; species Smallanthus sonchifolius. The sequence goes on along the minus strand of JAKNSE010000030.1, from coordinate 1,115,534 downwards.
CTTCCCCAACCAGAAACCCTATATCTGGCCAATTATTTCTAGTTGATCAAGCCTTGAACTTTTTACGTTCAAAACGTTCCTTTTTCATTCATGAGCACAAATATGTGATTTGTTTCAAGTTTTATACGTAAAAACCATGTCTTTATGCGACTTAAACCCGAACCCCAAAATGTGTAAAAACTCAGATTTAGAGGCGATGTTTACCTCTTGGAGTCCGGTTTTCCGTTGCTATGTGTTGCTGTGATGTAGACAAACGATTCTCGAGCCTTTGAGCTTCTTTCCTCGCTTTCTCTCTCTAGAGCTGGTCTCTCTCTCACTCTAGAAACTTGCACAGGAAGAAAATGAGAGGGAAGGGTTGGTGGCTGTTGATTAGAAGGGTTTCACTTCATATTTCGGGCCCATGGGCCGAACCTTGGCAAGCCCACCTTGCTTTTTTTTTCTTTTACTTGTTTTCTATTTATTCGAAATGTTACAAGTCTACCCTCCTTATAGAGGTTTCGTCCTCGAAACCTGCTACAAGTTAAACAACTTTGGATACAGTCCTTTCATATCGTCTTCCTTCTCCCAAGTAGCTTCGGACCCTTTCCTGTACTTCCATTGTATTTTGACTAAAGGAATCAACTTATTGCGTAGTCGTTTCTCGGCTCGGTCAAGAATAGCTATTGGTTCTTCTACATAGTTCAAACTGTTATCCACTTCGATTTCATCATAGGTTATGTGAGCCGTATCGTCAGCAAGGCACTTGCGTAAGTGCGATATGTGGAATGTAGGGTGAATTCCACTGAGCTCGTCGGGTAAGTCGAGTCTGTAAGCAACCTGACCAACTCTTGCTACGATTTTGAAAGGTCCGACAAACCTTGGACTTAATTTGTCACGTCTTCTGAATCGGATGATTCCTTTTGAGGGTGACACTTTCAATAGTACCATGTCCCCTACTTGAAACTCTAAATCCCTTCTTCTCTTGTCCGCGTATGATTTCTGTCTGTTTTTAGCGGCTTTCATTCAAGCTTTTATCTGGTCAAACTTCTCTGAAGTAGCTTTGACCACTTCGAGACTAGCAAAGTCTTTTTTTCCGATTTCTCCCCAACAAACTGGGGTTTTACATCTTCTCCCATACAGCATCTCAAATGGCGGCATGCCGATAGTTGAGTGATAGCTGTTGTTATATGAAAACTCTGCCAATGGTAAATGGCTGTCCTAGCTCTCACCGAAATCAATGATACAGGCCCAGAGCATGTCCTCCAAGGTCTGGATGGTCCTTTCCGATTGACCATCGGTTTGAGGGTGGTAAGCGGTGCTGATATTCAGTCTAGTGCCCATCGATTCATTGAATTTCTTCCAAAACCTTGATGTGAATCGAGTGTCCCTGTCTGACACGATCGATAATGGCATACTGTGTCTGCTTAAGATTTCGTTGATGAATATCTCCGCTAACTTCTCTGACGAGGAAGCCTCACGTATTGGTAAAAAGTGAGCGCTTTTCGTCAAGCGGTCGACGATCACCCAAATGGTATCATTGCCCTTAGCTGTTCGCGGTAGCTTCGTAATGAAGTCCATTGTGATCTCCTCCCACTTCCATTCTGGTATCGGCAAGGGTTGCATTTTACCGTATGGTTTCTGGTGCTCGGCCTTGACTACTGAACAAGTTAGGCACTTGCTCACATATTCGGTTACATCGTTCTTCTTGTCAGGCCACCAATATCCTTTCTTCAAGTCTTGATACATTTTGTTCGCCCCGGGGTGGATAGAGTAGCGAGACTTATGGGCCTTATCAAGGATTTTGGCCCTAAGTTCACCAATCTTAGGTATCCACATCCGGCCAAAGCGAGTTCATACATCATACGCATTGGTCTCCAAATTACTCTGTTGTCCCACTATTCTTTCCCGTTTCACATTCCTTTCCAACAATGCTTCCTCCTGTGCTTTCGCTATTTCATTCATTATATCCGGTGTTATAATCAATTGACATGCTTTGATTCGGATAGGTGTTGATTCTTCTTTCCTGCTTAAGGCGTCAGCCACTACGTTTGCATTGCCTGGATGGTACAATATTTCACAGTCATAATCTTTTAGCAGTTCCAACCACCTTCTTTGTCTCATGTTTAATTCCTTTTGCTCGAAGAAGTATTTCAGGCTCTTGTGATCGGAGTAGATGGTGCATTTAACTCCGTACAAATAGTGTCTCCATATCTTCAACGCGAATACTACTGCCGCCAACTCCAGATCGTGAGTCGGGTAGTTAACTTCATGAATTTTTAACTGTCGCGAGGCATAAGCAATTACCTTTCCCCTTTGCATTAGTACACAACCCAATCCATGACCCGAAGCGTCAGAGTAAACTACCAAGTCTTCGTTTCCCTCAGGTAAGGTCAAGATTGGAGCTTGGGTTAATCGTGTCTTCAATTCTTCGAACGCGTTGTTTTGGGTTGGACCCCATTCGTACTTTACTTCCTTACATGTCAGCTTTGTTAGTGGCGAGGATAATCTCGAGAAATCCTGAATGAATCTTCGATAGTAGCCTGCCAATCCCAGAAAACTTCGTATCTCCGTTGGTGTTTTCGGGATGTTCCATTCCTTAACTGTTACGATCTTTGCAGGATCTACCATAATGCCGTTTGGGTTTATGACATGGCCTAGGAATTGGACTTCCCTAAGCCAGAACGCGCACTTGGAGAATTTTGCGTATAACTTCTCCTGCTTCAGAATCTCTAGAACTTCCCTTAGGTGACAGTGGTGATCACCTTCGTTCTTTGAATATATGAGAATGTCATATATGAAAACTATTACTTACCGATCCAACATTGGTCAACATACCCTATTCATTAAGTCCATAAATGCTGCAGGTGCGTTGGTTAGTCCGAAGGACATCACGAGGAATTCATAATGCCCATAACGCGTGCGAAACGCGGTTTTTGCTACATCCTCCTCCCTTACTTTCAATTGATGGTAACCCGACCTAAGATCGATCTTTGAGAACCAACTCGCGCCTTGCAGTTGATCAAAAAGAGCGTCTATTCTAGGCAATGGGTACTTGTTCTTTACTTTTCGTTTGTTCAATTCACGGTAGTCGATGCACATGCGCATGCTTCCGTCTTTCTTCTTTACAAATAATACCGGAGCGCCCCATGGTGAGATGCTCGGTCTGATAAATCCTTTCTCTGTCAGTTCTTCAAGTTGAGACATTAATTCTTTCATTTCTGACGGAGCCAATCGGTAGGGTGCTTTGGCAACGGGCTGAGCCCCTGGTAGTAAGTCAATCTGAAATTCTATTTCCCGATTGGGCGGCAAGCCAGGTAGGTCATCTGGGAACAATTCTGGAAAGTTGCACACCACAGGTACGTCTTTGAGCTCTTTCGTTTTCATTCTATTGTCAATAACATACGCCAGATAAGCTTCGCAACCGCGCCTCATGTAACTTTCGGCCTTGATCATGGAGATGACGTTCGGCATCGTGCAATTCCAATCACCATAAACCGTAATCGGACTGCCGTCAGTGGCTTTGAGATGTATCGTCTTTCGTTTACATATGATTTGAGCTTCGTTGGCAGCTAACCAATCCATGCCCAATACTATATCGAATCCTCCTAAGGTCAGAAGGAATAATCTAGAAGGAAACCTATGGCCCTCTATTTCTATCATGCAATCTTCAGTTACTTGAAATACTGCCGAGTTTCTACCAACGGCGGTTTCTACGCTAAAAGCCTTCACTATAGTATCAATTGAGCAGTCTAGTTTGTGACATAAGTTGTTCGATATAAAGCTTTTACTAGCACCAGAATCAAATAAAATAGCCGCATGTTCATCATTAACTAGGAACGTACCTGACACGACATCAGGGTTTCCTCTTACCTCCTCTTCAGTTAGGGCATAAGCCCGAGTCCTAGCCTTTGGCTATTCTCTTTCCTTCTCTTTTCCCGAACCAGATTGTCCGTTCTTCCTACAATCCTTAGTCAGGTGGCCAAACAGCCCACATCCTTGGCACTTGACGTCCCTCAGACAGTCTTTGGAGTAGTGGCCTGCTCTCCCGCACTTATAGCACATTGTGGAGCCAGCTTTGCACTCACCGCGGTGTTGCCTTCCGCACTTCGTGCATGTTTCATACTCATCTGTCCTTGGCTTCTTAGCTTCAGTTGCAAATGTTCCCCTTCCATTTCCCTTAGACGGATTTTCCCATTTCCGCTTGGGTGCCTCCGGCACCGGGTCCTCATTAGCATAATCGTCATAGACGATTCCACTCAAATTCACTACCGACTCGAAGGTCGAGGGTAGGTTGGCTTTAACATGTACACGGACCCTTTGAGGCATGCCCTTGACATAGTACTTGATCAATCGCTCTTCAGTCTCTACCAAATGGGGTACCAGTTGAGCCAACTCATTGAATATGGAAGTGTACTGACGATGAGTCTTGTTGCCAGCCTTGAAGTTCAGAAATTCATTCTCCACCCGATCTATCTCGTTCTGGGGACAGAACTTTTGGATTATCAGCTTTTTCAGATCTTCCAAGTCATCCTTTTGAGAGCGTTTGGCGACTTAGTCCTTTGAATGTTCCTCCACCAACTCAGTGCCTCGTTGGTGAAAGAGTGAGCCACATACTTAACCGCCTGGTCAGGTCGACACTCGCTTATGTTGATTACGCCGTTCATCCTCTCAATCCATTTAAACGTAGCCACCGAATCCTTGTTCCCGTAAAACTTAGGTGGGTCACCGTCCTTGAATCCTTTGTAGGTACACCCATGGGTGTTCAGTCTCACAGTCACCTCATCCCCATCGCTATCATACACTTTCTCCTCATGGTTCTTTTCCTCCTCCTCCTTGCTCTTCTTTAGTGCCTCAGATAACAGATCAGACAGTACGTCCTTCAGAGTTAGCACAACCTCACGGGTAATAGCATCCCTAACTTCGGGTTCCAGTCGTAGAGATCCTTCGTTGCCTTCACCCGGTGGAGTCACATTAGTTTTGTGCACACTCTCAGTACGTTCTTCGTGCACGCTTTCCTCCCGTTCCACATGCACACTTTCCTCATCATTACGTCTTCGGTTCAATGGTGGTCTACCGACTCGGCCAGTGCGACCGCCTCGGCATCCAGTTCCTCCTCTACAAGCCATAGTTTTCTAGATTTCCTGATAAGTAAAAGGGTATACATCAATGTCATTCCTTCAGATCATAGTTTAGAACAGTACGAGCAAGGTAAATTCTTAATTACAGTGACCGGTTTGTGATTAATAATTTGCTTTGCTTTTCGGGTTCAAAACTCTTAACATCAGTAGTGACATTGACATCTAAGCGTTCTAAGTTAAGGTATCTATCCGTAACTACATGCATTAACTTTATTACTTACTTGCTGTGTTGGCGTTGGCTACCCAGACTGACATCCGTGCGTTGGTCCCATTATCAACTTGAGTCCAGACATTTAGGGATGTCTGAATCTCTCAAACTATTGCTCTGATACCAACTTGTAAGGCCCCTTTCCCGGGAGACCTAACTTATTGGATTTACTCATAAACATAGTCATCCATACTGAACTTTTTAAGTAAAATCATTCAACATAGCGAAAGCGTACAATAAGTCAAATACATAACGTAGCAGCGGAAGTCTTAACATTTAAACATAAACATTGTCTTAACATAAACGCAAGTAATTGAGATGTCAGTTGTGCCGAGTAGCCGTCACGCCTTAGCACGTCCCTTCTTCTTTCTACCTGAAGTGCATACTAAAAGTCAGCTAACGCTGGTGAGTTCTAGTTTAAAAGCAATCATATATTATCATTATTTTATAAGAATAAACATATATATAAATATATATATATATATATATATATATATATATATATATATATGTATATACTTATTTGTACATTCTTTACTTTACTACTTTCATATAACATTCATAGTTGGTACGTATATAAATACATACATGCTTATTTCTTGGTGCACATTCATTGGTCATACACATATGGGTGATCAACCCGTCATTTGCTTACGTAAGTCACAAAGGCAAACGTTCTCGAACTACCGTCGTAGCCCATTTACTTAACCGTCCGGCACTAGAAACCGTCCGTCATATCTTAAACCGTCCGGCAAACCTTCGGCCGTCCGTATTTACCGTCCTACCGTCGTAGTCCGTCATATTCGCCCGTCTGCCCTAAGGCATCCGTTTCCCATGCGACTATTATTTATGCAACCGTTCTACTTATCATAATAAGGCAATTGCTTCGACCGTCCATTAATGCCTTTCAAATGTCCTAGCTGATGAAGGAACGAATATGTCCCGGTTGCAAAATAGTCACGTGGTCGTCCGTCTACCGAAGTAGCCGTTATCATCGAAGCGTCCATAACGTTTACTTATACTTGGCAAGCAATATATACATGGATATAAAGCAAGATTTCATTTTTACACGTTATGTTATTCTTTTCATACTTGGCAAGCAATATATACATAGATATAAATCAAGATTTCATTCTTACACATTGTGTCATTCTTTTCATACTTGGCAAGCAATATATACATAGATATAAAACAAGATTTCATTCTTACGTGCTATGTCATGCTTTCATTTCTTTATTTCAAAACATACTTGTCATACTTATATTCAGCATGTATTGTCATGTAGCACACAACATAACATTCATTCATATCATGTATACACTCCAGCCACAAAACATTTAAAATCACTTGCACGTAACACATAGGGGCACATAGAACTCACCTGATGAGTGGTTTCTGTAATACACTTAGCTGGTTACTGAGCGTCACTAAGGTCACTCACAATCTGTATAATGAAGTCATACACATAAGGTAGTGCTCCTAGATGACACTAGACATTACTATGCTTGAACCCAGTAGTTTCGATGGATGAATCACATCGAAACTATGGTAGTTTCGGGTCATGGGTTTATATCGAAACTATGGTAGTTTCGATAAGTAACTTATGTAAAATCTTAGTAGTTTCGGGTCATGGGTTTATATCGAAACTATGGTAGTTTCGATAAGTAACTTATGTAAAATCTTAGTAGTTTCGGGTCATGGGTTTATATCGAAACTATGGTAGTTTCGATAAGTAACTTATGTAAAATCTTAGTAGTTTCGGGTCATGGGTCTGCATATATCGAAACTAGGTACTTTCGATAGATTTAGTTATTTCGAAACTAGTAGTTTCGATGCATCAGTCTTCTTCCCCAACCAGAAACCATAGATCTAGCCAATTATTTCTAGTTGATCAAGCCTTGAACTTTTTACGTTCAAAACGTTCCTTTTTCATTCATGAGCACAAATATGTGATTTGTTTCAAGTTTTATACGTAAAACCATGTCTTTATGCGACTTAAACCCGAACCCCAAAATGTGTAAAAACTCAGATTTAGAGGCGATGCTTACCTCTTGGAGTCCGGTTTTCCGTTGCCATGTGTTGTTGTGATGTAGACAAACGATTCTCGAGCCTTTGAGCTTCTTTCCCCGCTTTCTCTCTCTAGAGCCGGTCTCTCTCTCTCTCACTCTAGAAACTTGCGCAGGAAGGAAATGAGGGGGAAGGGTTGGTGGCTGCTGATTAGAAGGGTTTCCCTTCATATTTCGGGCCCATGGGCCAAACCTTGGCAAAGCCCACCTTGTTTTTTTTTTCTTTTATTTGTTTTCTATTTATTCGGGATGTTACACCTATATCTTTTAATATTATTATATTTAAAAAAAATACTAATTAAACTAATAAAACACATTTATTTTTAAATTATCCCTTATAATAAGAAACTTTGAAATCTAATTATATAACTTTTATTTTCAATCAAATAGTAATGAAAGTCAAATTACATTAGATAGTAATTAACGTATTTTCAAAATCCGATTATATATTAACTTTTACATATTTTGAATTTTGTTTTCTATCCTTAGTATATAGTATATGTAATACATTTTTACACCTGTAAAATATATATATACATAAAGATTTAAGAATTTTATGTACTGATATTTTTCACTCCGTGTGTATTACACGGGTTCTAAGCTAGTTTATTTATATTAAAAACTAGGTTAAAATCCCGTGTATTACACGGGTTTAATAAATATAATATTATATATTAAGTGATAAAAAAACTATTTTTTAAATACTCGTGTTTTATACGGGTTGAATAAACCCGTGAAGTATAATATAATCTATTAACACATACACTCGTCAAAATATGTCAGGAGATTTATTAATATAAAGATTAGTATTTTCTTTAAAAAATATTATTATTAAAATATAGAAGTATATTTAATAAGAGAGAGAGGCGAAGAAAAAATGATAAGAATGAATATGGAGACGACACGTGACATTGAAAAACCTTTATTTATTATATAGTATAGATTTGCAAAGTCCAACTCCATGTCTTTAATTCATCTACTGATTTGTTAACCTGCAAAAGTATCAAACAACTCCTTTTCAATTTTTTCTTTTTATTCTCATGACAAAGCCACCATTTTACTATTAAATTTAATTTCCTAAATGTAATATTAAACAATAATTATTTCTTAAACTAATATTATCTTGAGTAACTTTAATCATGTTTAACCGCTAACATATTTACTTTCATAACTAAACGTCCTTTGATGATATATTATCATTTTAACTCGTTTTTATCTTTTAGAACCCAAACACATAAATACACTCAAAGTAAACTATTTCTTATATAATTCAGGCTAAAAATATATTGTTAGACATAATTAGCACAAGTAAATCAACTCCTCATCAGAGATGATATTGATGTGGTGTGTAGATGATATTGATGTGGTGTGTAGAGTTAGATTGACTGTTGTGTCGGAATGATGATGTTGTGTTTACAACTGTTGTGTCATTTGACTTGTGAGAGTCTTGGTTAAGGTTGGTTAAGTCGATGTCTAGGGATTGGTTGTGTTAACCAGGTTTTCGAGTTAATACGGGTGGTAGATTACGAGTTATTAGTGTAGTAAGTTTGATCCATGTCGGTGAGACTTACTGGGTTATAATTATGGGATGAGTCTTGGGTGGTGAGTTATTATGGGATATTGTAAGATAACATGGGTTATCTATATGTCAATAAATTATAAAACTATTTTATAAGGACGGGGGTGTCCTGAGTGGAGATAAATAATAATCGTGACGAGATGGTTTTTATTTAAATTAAACTGTTAGAAATCACTCAGCGTAACTGACTTTGTATGTACGTTAGGTTGTTTTGCAGGTGAGCCTCGTGGTCGACGTATCTTGGCTTGGGAGCGGTGCTACTTGAATTGGTGTGTAGGCATTCGTGAGGTAAAGTTAACAACAATAATGTGTACAAAGGATGATTGTTATTTTTAGAAAGACTTTCGCTGTATTTTTCTATAACATAACGAGTACCTTTAAAGAGGATACCCAGTGATGAGAACCAACTGTAGGGTACCCGGTTTAGGGCCTTACAATCGTTTTTACCCGAAACCTGAATATCGAACCCGATAGAAATTAGCCCGAAACTTGAATACCGATCCCTATTAAGATGAAACCTTAACAACCCGAACTCGTTTAAGATGTAACCCAAACCCGAAGGTAGTATTCGGTTCGGTAATTAAATTAAAAAAAGGTTAATCGGGTTAACGAAATAATAATAATTTTTATAATTAATATTTATTTGTAATGTTAGCTCAATATACATCTAACCATTTTTAGTGTTTATTTTATTTGACTTTTTTTAATATAAGATTGGAAACGGACGAGCGGATATGAAGGTGACAATTTGAAGAGTGAAGATTGTTAAGAAGTTTATTGGTTGATACGATTTGACTTTTTTTAATTTATACGATTGTTTGATACAGTTTGGTTTTGTGATTATTTTAGTTGGTGTTTTTAGTTAATATATGTGTTTACTGCATGGTCTTGAGTATTTTTATTTGACATTTTGTATTTATTATTTAATAAATATTATGTTAAGTTAAATTGTAAAGTATGTATTGCAACTTGTACTTAAAAATCTGAATACCGATTAACCCGACCCGAATAAACATGAAATTGAATAACCCGAATATTATCTAGTCGGTAAACGGGTTGGATTCGTATAACAAAAAACCTGAATAACCCGAAACCCGATTAAAAATCTGAACAACACCCCTTTAATCCTTCGTTCAATGAAAGTTCTTTTCAAGTAATAAAGAAAGGAACACATAAGTAACTTTTATATAAGATGATTTTACTTGTTCTTTTTTTAGAACGACAAACACATACTCTATCTAATCCTACTCCTAAATTTACATTGTTATTTACCATTGGATTCGAACCCTCAACATAATGTCAAATACTATTGGGCTACAAACTCTTTGATACAGGATGATTTTACTACTTTGATTTATAAGCTAGCGTTTAACCATGTTCATTTTGAGATTTCTTGAAAAAGACTAATGAACACCCTTATTATGAAAAAAAAATTAATTCTAGAATATTATATATATATATGGGGACGTATCGTTTGTAAACCCTGAGTTATTGTAAAAACCCTTAAACTAATTCTGGACCACATATTAATATCTTTGATTTTTTGGTTTATTTTTAATCTGTAAGGGTAATTCTGTCATTTTGTCACTCCCTCTTTAACCTACATCTATCCCCTCTTTTCAAATCACTCTCTCTCTACATCTATTCTCCATCTTCAAACGCAGATCTCTCTAAGATTTCACCCACTTCCAAAATCTCAAGATTTGTTACTCAGATCTTAAGCAGATCAGAGATCGATCTGGTAAAATGGACTTACCGGTGATTGATCTGTGTTTTCAAGCCACCATATTCGTCGGTCAAGGAAATACAAACAGATATCTAGATAGCCATGGACATAACCGAAAGCCGACTGGGTGTTGGCCGGAAGTCAAGCCACCGCCAGGTAAGTCTACGAGCGGGTGGAGTCAACGCCCTCCTCACCATCTCGGCCCCCTATCGGCCGCCATCTTGCGGGTGCGCGTGATCCTAAACAAAGCCCAACCTGAAAGACAAAAACGAATTGGTAGATTTGGAATTCATTACAACTCGCCCCAAATTTTCACCCGGACGCTAGTGGCGAGAGCTGATGCGAACCTGATTGACGATGAGGATCCTATCGAGGTAAGAGAAGAAGTTACATAATTAATTTTTGTTGTTAATTAATATCTAGAAGCTGAACTTAATTTCGAAGTGTTGGTTTCGTTGCATTGTTTGTAGAACTTTAATTAGGGGGAACAAAATATATACCATGGGACCATTGAATGTGAATTAGTGTGGGTTACCTATTGAATTTTGGCCTAACCAGTCATTTAAATGAGCTTGGATTGATATTATGATTAAATCTAGATTTACAGTGGAATTACATCCAAAATTGATCTAAATTTGTGTACTCTCTTCGTTTAAAATTGGATTCTAAGGCCAAAATTGATCTAAACTTCGTACTTTTTCTTGAACTTTAAAACACAAAACAAAATTCTAAAATTTGGGGGTCATATGACTTCAATTGTAGCGAATCAATTTGTTATTAGAGATCTTGGAAGGCGATCATATTTATATTCTGTGGTGGGTAAATTTAATGTTATAAGTGTGATTAGAGGTTGGAAATTGATACGAATATGTTTAGTTTTTTTTTTCTATTTAATTGTATAGTTTTTATAGTGACATATTCATTACTGGTTTATGTGATTTTCTGGTTCAAAAAGAAAATAAATAAGAAATCTGTAAACTGAATAAACTGAATTTACACAAGTGTAAAATGAATTTACACAAGTGTACATAGACCTGGAGGGAATTAAAATCATGCAGCGTGTAATAAATTCAGGGCGTTGACTCCACCCGCTCAACTTAGCCGGAATTCCTTGTCAGCAATGTGGATTCATTTTGATCTATACCTTTTTAGTTTGATTACAGTAAGTTTTGATTTCTAGGCATGTGTATTTTAGTTTTACATGTTTATAAAATTTTAATTATTAGTTATTACATCTTTTTTTTTTCCACCTGTCTGAGTGTTTTATGATGCTTTTGATGTTTAGATGGTGTAAAGAAACACATGAGGGATCGAAGTATTACAAGAAGATTTGGGTTCTAGACGGTGTATTTGATTTTTAAACATGTGTATTTGATTTTTTACACAGTGTAAACTGAATTTACACTTGTGTAAATAGTTCTTATTCATGTGTATTTGAATTTATTCTTTATATACAGTGTAATTATTGGTTTTATGGATATGTTTTAGGTTCATAAACCATGTTTTTGGGTTTTTTCTCATATTTATATTAATTATTAAACATGTTTATTTAGTTTTTACACAGGTGTAAAAAACGTGTTCTTCATTTGTTTCATAGATCTATAGATGGTTGTAAAAAAAGGAAAATCTAGATTTAACTAAAAAAGAAATAAAAAGTGTAATTACTTTTATACCCCATAATAAATATGGACCACATGTTTTTTCAATTAAAAATAAAAAACTTAGATTTAATAATAGCCACAAAATAAAATAGTCAAAAAAGAATATGTGGCTCATATAGAGTTTTTGGGTTTTCACAATAACATAGGGTTTTCATTTAATACGTCCCCATATATATATATATATATATTTATTTAAAGAGCATGATGGAGAATAGTACCCTCAATTTTTATTTTTGTTTTGTTTTTCATTTTCGTTTTCACCCCTCATACTATATATGATATACATTTTAACCCGTTTAATTTTCAAATAATTTCGAGGGAACAGTACCCTCAATTTTTTTTTAATTTTCGTTTTCCCCATCATACTATATATAATATACACTTTTAACCCGTTTAATTTTCTAATAGTCTCGTTTTATAGTAATAATTTCCGTTCATTAATTTATATCAAAAAACGGAATGTGCGACTTTCTTTAGTTTTTTTTTTGTCAACGTTCCGATATAAATTTTATTGAGAACAGAGCTGTATTTGAAATCGAGTACTTTTTTTTGTATCGTATGCTATAGCGAGTATGCATTTCGACGTAAGTTTTATCCCCACAAACTAGCCGAACCGGTATCGATGAGACTCCCGTCACGTAGCGCGGGTAAAAAAAACTAGTTTGTTTTAATTGAAAGGTTCAAAGTTGTCCATAAAATATGTCAAAGATTTATTCGGTATGTAAGTGTCACATTTTATTTACCGGCATCATCTTTTTCTAAGAACTTTTTTTTCCCTAAAAAGTAAGATACTTTTGCTTCCTAAATTATGTCTTTAAACCTTTTAATAAGTTGATAAATGCTTTTAAGATATCTTTAGATAAGTTTTTAACATTCAGTTTTATAGATAATATTTAGATGGGCAAATTAGATTTTAATAATCGAAACTATTACTGATTGGTCGATAATAATCCATATTAACAGTTTGCTAGATGACAGTCCTAACTTTATTTTTGTTGTCAAGGCAGTCCCTAAAGAATAATAATCTAGATTTACACTCGGTTCCCACTTGATTTCGCTTTTACGTTTCTCCATTTCATTCAAAATCATAATTTTGAGCGAAATCAAGTGTAAATCTATTATGATTATAATACTGGGACTGCCTTTGATAACAAAAGTGAAAGTTGAGACTATCACCAACCAAATTTTTAGTATGAATTATTATTGGTCAATGAGTAATAGTTTGGATTATTAAAATCCTACATGCCTATTTAGATTCATGTTTTTGTAAATCTTACATAATGATTATACCAAATTCATCAAAAGTAGCTAGATAAATCTTACAAATTACACGTTTAATACACAACCAATTTTAAATAAAACTAGAAAATGAGCCCCGCGCTCCGCGGCGATAGGCGCTTGCGCCACGCGGTGTGAGGCGCTTCTTAAACGGTTGAGGCGGTGGAATTAAAGTGACTAAACACAAAAAGAAACGTGGTTAAGTACATAGAAAAAACGTATAAAGTTACAGCGAATCGGTTATGGAGATCGAAAGATAAATAAAAAACAGTTATATAACGGAACCGATGTTTTTCAGTCGGTGTCGGTCTCGTTCTTCACGGTACCAGTACGTTAACATCAGTCGATATAACCCACGACACCTAAAAAATACCCTACATTTAATACGACTATGTTTTATCGAAATTTATACCGGGACGTTAAGAAAAAAAATTAATTAACGAACGAATATTATTATATATACTACAAAGTTTGTTCATTAAAGATATTTTATATATTTAAACTTTTTATACTTTTATATATTTTAATTTTTATTAAACTTGAGGGTGTCAAAGTGACATTTTACAAAGTCGGGGTGAGTTATGCTATTTCAAATAGTGAATGGTGAGAATTGCATTTACAAATAGTGAAGGGTGAGAATTGCATTTACCAAAGATTCACCGACACTTAAGATTAAGTGTTACTATAATACAAGAATACTATAAGACTATAGCTAATATAAAAAAAATATTAAAGTTACTGTCAATTTTTAATGTTTTTCAATATAAATGACAATAGTGCAAGAACCGAATCAATATTTATACATAATACATGAAAGATAATCACATACAATTACAAAGCAAATAACGTTCGAGAATCAAGACTCGAGAGGTAATGTATTGGTAAACACCTGATTCCTTTTGACAAGGTCTTATGTTTGAATTTTCCTTTCACTAGTTTTTTCATAATTTTTTAAAAGCCAGCGTAAGCTGCGACTTATCTGATTCTATTGGTTAGTAGTGTATTGTTTATATCCATAAGTTTTTCAATAACCAATTTTCATGATTAAAAGAAGGGGGCTGCTAATGGCACACGAGATTTGCTATTTGAACTTGGTCATATACGCATCGTATAGGGTAATACGATGCGTATAGACCTTCACAATTTCTCATGCCCGACATCCTCGTACAACCTGGTCATGCCAACCTTATACGCATCGTATAGTTCAATACGATGCGTATAGCGTACGAGGTACTTTCTGCAACTAGTCATCCATCACATCGTTATACGCCGCGTATGGACCTATACGGAGCGTATAGCGAGGTGATGGATGACTAGTAGCAGAAGGTACCTCGTACGCTATACGCATCGTATTGAACTATACGATGTGTATACGAGGTTTGACCAGGTTTGACCCGAATCCTATACGCACCGTATTGACCTATACGATGCGTATAGGGGCCAAATTTTGTGTATTTAACCATGCAAAATTCTCATTCGAACGTATCGTTCAAAAAAATTTCAAACAATCTCTCAAAAATTATAAACATGTCTTGGTGGTGGGATGGTAACTACGGTTTTCAGGTATATTCTAACGAGTCGCTGGAAAACAACCCGCAAAGTTCTGGCGTTCAAGAGGTGAACTGGGAGGAGGTCTCGTCCGACGTTTATTCTAATCAACGGGTAAGGCTTCCAGATTTGAACGAGCCATTGAGCAATCCCGAGTTCGTATACGGTGAACCATCTTACCTTACACAACCCACGAACGACTACGTATACGGTGAAGTCTCCTCCCCGACACAACAAACTAACAACTTCGTGTGCGGTGAAGTCTCTTACCCGACACAACAAATCGACGACTCCAAAGACGAAGAACAAAACCATCAAAATGTGTCGTATAAAACTGACCAGAATTTCCAGTCTCGTGAACAGTTGGTGGATTGGGCTATGCGGAGAGGACGTGAGAATGGTTACGTCTTTGTCACCCGACGATCGAGGAGAAAAGGCGACGATCCGACGGAACCGTTTATCAAGGTGTGGCTTGTGTGTGACCGTCACGGCGAACGTGCGTCTACTGCCACGGTTAGACGTGCCGGTAGCAAAAAAATAGGTTGTCCCTTTAAATTGGAAGGAGAGTATAAAGAAAATACTGGTGATTGGAAATTAACGGTGAAGGATGACAGTCATAACCACGATCCTAGTCAACATCTTGTGGCGCACTCGTTTGCAAGGAGACTGTCTCAGTCGGAACAACTTTTGGTGGGAAAGTTGTATTCGCAAAACATGTTGCCACGAAACATTCTGGCAACTATAAGGGAACAAAACCCAGAGAGTAGTTGCATTAAAAAGGACATTTATAATGCGATACAAAAGATAAAAAAACGAAACGAGAGTCGGTGAAACTCCAATACAGATTTTGGAAAACCTGATTTCTTCTAAAAAATACGTCTACTATACTCGAGAAGATCCTGTCACAAATAGTGTGGAGGAGATATTCTTTGTTCATCCGAAATCGTACGAGATGTGGCGTGCTTTCCCGCACGTGTTGATGATCGACGCGACCTACAAAACAAACATGTATAAACTTCCATTTGCCCAAGTGGTCGGTGTGACCTCCACACACCAGTCGTTTTGCGTCGCTCATGCATTTATATCAAAAGAACGGGAGGAAAACTTTGTTTGGGTGCTACTTCAAATAAAAGCAATGTTGCAAAAGTGTATGGAGCCGCGTGTGATAGTAACCGACAGGGACAAAGCTCTTATGAACGCGTGTGATAAAATATTTCCGGGCTGTTCCAAGAACCTATGTCGGTGGCACATACACGAGAATATCGCAAAACATTGCAGGGCATCATTTACAGACGAAGACTGGAAAAATTTCAAGTATTCATGGTCGGTATTATGTGAGTCTCCCACGCCAGATATATACCAGTACAACTTCAACCGGCTTTACGAACGTCTGTATGCAGCCAAACGAGGAAGTAAGTTTTAAATAGTAAATATTTAATATTTTCAGTATTTAAATATTTATTCAATATTAAATATTTTTGCAGGAGTTATAGATTATGTGACTAAAAATTGGCTGGACCCGTATAAAGAAAAGTTTGTATCGGCGTGGTCCAACAGAAACCTCAATTTTGGTCAACATACAACGAACCGAGTCGAGAGCCAGCATTCGCTCTTAAAGAGCTATCTTAGAAACGCTAACAGCTCGCTAGATAGACTTGTTGGGTTTGTTGATGAAATTGTATCAGATCAGTATTATCAGTTACAGTTTGGGTTTGGAACAAGCCTCATAAGGAAAATGGACAGCCACATAGCTATTGAATTGTTTGATAACCTGCACGGTAAAGTTTCACATAAAGCTCTAGATTTGATAGAAAACGAGTGGTACAAGTTATCAAATATACGGAAACAAAATGCAACGTGTGGGTGCCAACTTTTCAGTAGTTGTGGGTTGCCGTGTGCTTGTCGTCTGGCAGATATCGAAGCTACAGGTAAACTGTTCTGACTATTTAGTAGTTGTGGGTTGCCGTGTGCTTTTCAAAATGTTCTGACTATTTCGTTTAAAATACAGGTGGCATAATCCCTCTAGATGCGGTGGACGTCTTCTGGAGGAAACTTGATTTAAAACCGTCGTTTGTCGATGATGAAAATGTAGACGTGGATAAGGTACTGGGTCAAGTGAGAAACAAAATTATATCACAACCCGATCAGGTCAAAAGAAGTATGCTGTCGAGAATCGCAGGGGTTGTCTTTCCGAGCAAAAGTAACAAGAAAGCGCCTATGGTACAAGAATATACTCGCGGTCGTCCAACTTTGAAAAAACAACAACAAAGGAAACAGGATGTCGCGAGAAACAGCTCATTCACAGGATCCCAACTGAGCAAATGTGACGTCGCGAGACACAGCTCGTATATTGCGTCACAAGAGTCTATACAAGCGAGTTCGGTCTTTCAACACAGTCGTTCAACGAAGGGTAAAGGAAAGCAACCGCAAGATGATAACGCCCATCTAGGGTTTCCATTGATTACGGGGAAAGATGCGGTTAACAATATAAAATGTTTTAAGGATTCGATACCGTCTTTATTTTATCCATACATTTCACATATACAGGATGTAAATCCAGACGGTAACTGTGGTTTTCGATCGGTAGCTTTGGGCTTAGGGTTAAATGAAAACCGGTGGCTCTTTATCCGACAACAACTTCTAAATGAGATGGACAATAAAGAGGAATGGTGGAGAACTGTTTTTGACAGAGTCGCCTTTCAAGAGTATGATAGGCTACGTCACACAATAGATTGGCAGTATGTGAAAGCCGCACCAGTTAGTCGTTGGATGTCGATGCCATACACAGGACTCCTAATTGCTCAAAGATTTGGGGTGATTGTTCATCTTTTAAGCATCAACGGTAATCAAACATTTTTTCCATTGTGGTTTGGTCCTAACGTTCACGCTCAACATCAAGTCGTATCGTTAGTTCACGTAAAAAATGATCATTTCATCCACGTCAAGTTAGACGGAGAATTTCCGATTCCTACGCCGAATGCACTTTGGAATTTGCACCGAAATGATGATGCAGCAAAATGGGAAAATATATACAATGATCGTATTGAACGATTTAAGAAAATAATGGCTACTAATAGATCTAGATTTCCACAATATTTCACGAATCTCGGATGATATTTGTTTAAAATTGTATTGTAATTATTTTTGAATTAATTTTATGGTCATTTTAAATATTTTTATTTAATTATAGCTATTTTATTTAAAATTGTATTGTACCAAACGAACCAAACAAACAAACACAAAGCCATACGCTACCCGCTCGTTGATTTGGATTGTGGCCTCAAAAAAACTTTGTAAAGGTACGTGTCTCAACCCACGATCATTAATGTTAGGTTTTTATTGAATATTAGCGGGTAAAACTGGGTAGATTAGCGATTTTTAGGTTTGAACTTAAGAGCTATACGCTACGTATAGGGCTATACGTGGCGTATAGTTCGTCCTAGGGAAGACGATGAAGCCATACGCCACGTATAAGTCTATACGCTGCGTATGGCTTGGTTTACTCGGTCACTTGCCTGCGTATGGTCTGGTTTGGGTCGCGTATGGCTTGGTTTACCCGGCAACTCGCCCGCGTATGGCTTAATTGGCCTGCGTATGGCTTATTTTGCCCGGCAACCGCCTATACGCCACGTATAAGCCTATACGTGGCGTATAGGTTTTAAAAAAATTAATAATTATTATTATTTATTATTTAAATTAAAAACAATATATTATTATTATTTATAATTTAAACAATATTATATTATTATTTATTATTTAAAATTTAAACAATATTATAATTATTATTTAAATTAAAAACAATATATTATTATTATTTATTATTTAAAATTAAAAACAATATATTATTATTATTTATTATTTATAATTTAAACAATATTATATTATTATTTATTATTTAAAATTTAAACAATATTATATTATTATTTATTATTTAAAATTTAAACAATATTATATTATTATTTATTATTTAAAAAATTAAAAACAATTAATTATTATCAGATATGGCGGATCATGATGATGATATTAAGATGGATCAGCTAGACGATCTTGCGCACTACCCTTTTCTGGATTTTCCGCCCGATACGGAGGCTTTTTCCCGTTGCCAGAAGCTCCGGGAGGTGCAGATGGGTCCAGGTACGGCGGTGGATTGGGCCCTCCTCGAGGAGGTGCAAGAGGCCGAGCGAGCTACGGCCATCATCGGTCAGGACACGCCATGGTCGCGTCTTTTTGACCTTTCTTTTGCGGAGACATACCGAGAGCTGGTCGTCGAGTTTCTTTCGACGTTCATCTACTCAGAGACTGGGCTGCAGCCTCTACCCGGGGAGGCGCCGGATATTGATCCGGATCGTATTCCTTTTTCTATTTTTGGGGTCGTTTACCGTCAGACCCTCAGTCAGTGGGCTGTCACGACGGGCTTATACTACGAGCCTGAGACGGTCACGCCGCTTTTCACCGAGGCGGTGATGGAGGTGGACAAGGAGGAACTCCTTGTTTTTTGGGGCTTGATTTCAGATAGTCCTTGGTTGGGTACCAAGGGTAGGGTCTCGGGTATTAGAGACCCTTTGTATAGATATCTGCACCGGCTTATTTCGACGTCGATCGCACCGCGTCTGAAAAGCCGTGAGTGGTGCACTGATAGAGATCTTTTCTTCCTTTTCTGCCTGCTTACTGGGAGGCGGTGCGACCTGTCCACGAGCATGGCGCTTTATTTTGCTTCTGCCTATATGCGACAGAAGCGCGGACTTTTATATGGCGGTGCTTTCATCACGCATATCATGCGGTCGGTCTTACCATTTGACCACCATGAGCCTGCGATGTTACCGCCCATTCCCCCTGTCCAATTAGACCGTCGCACGGCGAGCGGCATGCGCATCACGCACCGATTCCCGCAGGGCCTTCGGTTCGTAGGGGCCGTCCAGGACCAGGTTTGGGTCCCGGTGCCGTTGCCGCAGATGCCTGGACAGGGGGACCCGCATATGCCTCAGCCGCTACAGGGTATAGCGATTCAGGACGAGCCGCCACACGTCGAGCAGGTCCATGAGCATCCGCCACAGCATCCCCGACACGTACGTCGGTCTGTTAGGCTGGATAGGGCTACCCAGGCATTGCTTGATGGCCTTGTTGCCGACTCACGGCGACAGGGTCGTCAACTCGATCGCATGGAGGACCTGATGATGTGGGCGGTTGGACAGCTCATGAATCAGTCACGAGCCGCCGGCGTAGAGCCACCCCCACTACCACCGCCACGTCATTATCCGGACGACCCCGTTCAGGGTGAGGGCGGGGCGGGTCAGGGTGACGCCGGAGCCGGTCAGGGTGACGGCGGAGCCGGTTAGATTTAGTTCTTTTATTTGTATTTTGTTTCTTTCGTTGTTATGTATGTAAAACATTTTGATGTATATATTTAATTTTTTGATGTAATGTATATAATGTTTAGTTTATTTGTTTGGTTGTAATGTTTAATATTATGTTTGGTTGTAATGTTTAATATTTTGTTTGATTGTAATGTTTAATATTTTGTTTGGTTTGTAATGTTTAATATTTTGCTTAGTTATACTTTAAAAATTTAACAAATGTTTAAAAAAAATAAAATATACAAATGTTTATATAAATTAAAATAAAAATAAACAAAATATAAATAAATAAAAAAATATAATTAAATAAAAAATACCTATACGTGGCGTATAGGTCAATACGCCACGTATAGGCTTCATACACTCCAAATCTTTCAACTTTTGAAGCAAAAATATAACCCGTGCCTCATACGCTGCGTATAGGTCAATACGCCACGTATTGGACCAGCCGCCAGACAGAGAATGACACGTGGCATTCTGTTGGCAGTGACTGAACTCTATACGCCCTCGTATTGCCCTATACGAGGGCGTATAGAACGGCGGCGGGTTCAATTAGCAATATTCCGTGTGTGGTTAGAAAAAGCCTAAAAGAATCATTAACGGAAAAAACACGCTTGTAGTACCGCCCCTCGCCGTCAAGTCGTCGACCAATAGAAGCGAACCAACAAAATCGTCTAAACCCTAATGATTTGTATACACCTTATTCTATCGTCACCTCTCTCCTTGCAGATTTCTGTCAACCCTAGAACAATCTAATCACCATTTCCAATTACAATCCATCCACAATTCATTCCTCCACCTTTCCGATACAAAACCAGACGAACATGGATCTGCAGAGTCTCGCCGTCATTCTAAAAGCAGCACTTACTCCCAATCCTGCCGAACGAAAAGCCGCCGAAGACAGTCTCAGTAAGGTAATCACTTCTCATTTTGATTGAAACTGCATTTGAAGGATTATTCATCGATAACGCTTAGTTTAGAACGTGATTTGTAATTGCTTGATGTTTTGTTAGTTTTAATTTTGTACTGTTTCATTTCAGTTCTTAATTGCTAATCATAATTGCGTTTGTTGAGTCGATTTTGACCTAAATGTCATGAATTGTGTGTTTGATGGATGATGAATTGAACTATTAGTTGATGTGAACATGATTGTGTTTTCAGTTTCAGTATACTCCTCAGCATTTGGTAAGGCTGTTGCAGATCATTGTAGATGGAAATTGTGATTTGGCAGTGAGGCAGGTTGCTAGTATTCATTTTAAGAACTTTATAGCAGAAAATTGGTCACCTCATGATCCAGGTACTTGCTTCTTAGATGTAATTTAAGCTAAACCTACTAAACTACATCAATACGCTGTAATGCGATAAAATAATCTGAAAATCCAGTAATGGATTCAACAAATTTGCTTGGTTAACTGTTAATTTTGGAGAACAGGTAGCTTGGAAGTTGTAAACTTATACATAGTAATTTGTTATTTTGGTCTTTGTCCAATCAGATGAACAATCCAAGATTTCACCGAGTGATAAAGACTTGGTGAGGCAAAACATTCTTGTTTTTCTAGCACAAGTTCCTGCATTGTTGAGGTAAACGCAGTTGCTTTTGCCCATTGTCTTTCTCCAGTTGTTGTGAAATAAACCTCCAATTCTGTTAACAGGGCACAGTTGGGTGAGTGTCTCAAGACAATTATACATGCAGATTATCCTGAGCAATGGCCAGGCCTTTTGCAGTGGGTGACACATAATTTACAGGACCAGCAAGTTTATGGAGCTCTATTTGTACTACGAATTATCTCTAGAAAATATGAGTAAGTTCTGGTATTTCACATCTCTAGATTCTCATTAAGTAGTTACTGAAGCAATTTATTGTGAATCTTTTGCGCTTTCATCAATGTATTTACTTATAATTGGCTATTTATAGGTTCAAGTCAGATGAGGAAAGGACACCAGTTCATCATGTAGTTGAGGAGACATTTCCTCATTTACTTAATATTTTTAGCAGGCTTGTTCAGATAGGAAATCCATCAATAGAAATTGCAGATTTGATTAAGCTCATATGCAAAATATACTGGTCTTCCATTTATGTAAGTCACTTCATTGAATTATTCAGTTTCTTAATGTCATGTTCCAATTTATACACTTGTAATATATGAAATTTGTTATCCAATTTTGTCCAGCTTGAGATTCCAAAGAAATTGTTTGATCAAAATGTATTCGATGCTTGGATGTTACTTTTCTTAAATATATTGGAGCGACCCGTTCCATTAGAGGGTCAACCCGCTGATCCAGATTTACGCAAGTCATGGGGATGGTGGAAGGTAAAAAAGTGGACGGCTCATATTTTAAACCGTCTCTATACTCGGTGAGTTTTTTAAATGTGATTTAGAAATTTTGACTTTCGGACTTTGTAAACATCTTATTGATTTTTCCTTACCACAGGTTTGGGGATTTAAAATTGCAAAAACCAGAAAGCAGATATTTTGCACAACACTTCCAGAAAAATTATGCTGGGAAGATTTTGGAATGTCATCTGAATTTATTAAATGCAATCCGTGTTGGTGCTTACTTACCTGACAGACTCACCAACCTAATTTTGCAATATTTGAGTAATAGGTCTGTTGAATGTTGGTAATTTATATATTTCTGATGTGTGTGTGTCTATATATATATGCTAAAATTGACTTATATTAATGACGCTTTAATAAATTCAATAAATTTGCATGCAGTCTCTCCAAGAGTACTACATACAGTTTGCTCCAACCAAGGCTTGATGTGGTTCTTTTTGAGATAATATTTCCTCTTATGTGCTTCAATGAGGATGATCAAAAGCTCTGGGAGGAAGATCCTCATGAGTATGTGAGAAAGGGTTATGGTGAGTCTTCCATAGTTTATTTTTTTGGCTATCAATATTTATTTTGTCTAAGATTCTTTTCTTTTGTGTAGATATTATTGAAGATTTATACAGTTCTAGGACTGCAGCAATGGACTTTGTGACTGAGTTGGTGAGAAAACGTGGAAAAGAAAATCTTCAAAAATTCATATTATTCATTGTGGAGATTTTTAAGAGGTATGTCTTGTATTATCTATATATCATATTTTCTATGCAGAATTCTATAAAGTTTTGTAATATGTTTTTCTTATATCAGATATGAGCAAGCACCAATTGAGATTAAGCCTTACAGACAAAAGGATGGCGCACTTCTTGCCATTGGAACTCTGTGTGATAAATTGAAACATACTGAACCATATAAATCTGAGCTTGAGCCCATGTTAGTTCAACATGTTTTCCCTGAGTTCAACAGTCCAGTGGGCCATATTAGAGCAAAGGTAAACTTCATTGTTTGATTTCATTTGTTCTCTTTTTAAAAAAAAAGAAAAGAAAAGAATATAACTTGATTCTAAAATGATTCTTTTTGAATGTTAGGCTGCATGGGTTGCAGGACAGTATGCCCATATTCATTTCTCTGACCCGAATAATTTCCGCAAAGCATTACACAGTGTTGTTGCTGGGATGCGGGACCTGGAGCTTCCAGTACGTGTTGATTCTGTTTTTGCATTGCGTTCTTTCATTGAAGCCTGCAAAGGTATTGTATATCAGATAAAATTTGTTCAAAAGCCTTACTAGAACCACAATGTATTCATTATATCTATATTTTTTTTTCTACAGATCTTGGTGAAATTAGGCCCATTCTTCCACAACTACTTGATGGTATGTAACAATCCATATTGGTTTATATTCACTCGCATCTAAATATGTCTGTTTTTCATTTACACATTGTTATTTTCAGAATTTTTCAAGCTTATGAATGAAGTTGAAAACGAAGATTTGGTGTTCACCCTCGAGACTATTGTTGACAAGTTTGGTGAGGAGATGGCACCCTATGCTGTTGGCTTATGCCAGAACCTGGTGATGGATTTTTTCTGAACTTTTTTTAGAAAAAGTTTTAATTTTTTTATTCGCACACTAACCTTTTAGTGATACAGGCTGCTGCTTTTTGGAAGTGTATGAACACTGCTGAAGCTGATGATGAAGCTGATGATCCTGGTGCATTAGCAGCCGTTGGATGTTTACGAGCTATTAGTACTATTCTTGAATCAGTCAGCAGGCTTCCTCACCTTTTTGCTCATGTTGAGCCAACTTTACTTCCAATCATGCGCCGAATGCTTACAACTGATGGTCAAGGTAACCCCTTTTTAGTTTTTTATTTTTCATTTTCTTGCAAGTATAAATATAAACTTTCTTGCAGAGGTATTTGAAGAAGTTCTTGAAATTGTATCATACATGACTTTTTTCTCACCAACAATATCCATGGATATGTGGAGTCTTTGGCCATTATTAATGGAAGCTCTTGCTGAATGGGCTATTGATTTTTTTCCAAGTATGTTAAAATTCTTTTCATTTGCGTTTTTCTTCTTCATCTAAACATTTTAATTTTAATTCTTTTTTTTTGTTTCATCTTTGTATAGACATCCTTGTTCCTTTGGACAACTATATATCCAGAAGCACAGTGCATTATCTAACATGCAAGGAACTTGACTACCAACAAAGTTTGTGGAATATGCTTTCCAACGTATGTTTTATTCTGTGTTGTCAAAAGCCCTCCAGGCGAGCGCCTAGGCGCAAATTTAAAGCCCAGCCCAGCTATAGCGCCTGGAGGTGACCAAGGCGCAGATCTGGGTTGCTTTTTGTCAGGCGCCAAATCAACCAAGGCGTGGGCTTTATTCATTCAGGCGCAATCCAGTAATTAATTTCGATTTTTTTTGAATTTTTTTGACTATTTTTTAGTCTTTCACTGGTGGCTGACCCTAGAAAAAGTAGGGACTACCAAATTAATTCCAAATCAACGATCTTTTGTATATATACACACACCATTGAAGGTTACAGAATAACAAATTGAAGTTTTAAGAAGCAAGAAATGGTAGTCAAATTTTGGTATTACTTTTGATTATCTATTACTTTTATCTTTTGGTACTAATTATAATAGTTTTTTTTAATATTAGTGGTGTGGTATTAGTTTTCAATGTATAATATACTTTTTGTTTTTTTCCCTCTATATGCGCCTTTTTTATCTCAGGCCCTCACTTTTTTTGCGCCTAACGCCTAGGCCCGAAGCAGTGCCTATGCGCCTTGAGTGCGCCTATCGCATTTGACAACATAGGTTTTATTCGACTTATTATTTAAAAAATCTCTATAAACCCGACCCGCATACTTACAACTTTTATCCCAGATAATGAATGACAAAAACTTGGAAGACAATGACATTGAACCCGCACCTAAGCTTATAGCAGTAGTGTTACAAAACTGCAGGGGTCAGGTGGACCCGTGGGTTGAACCATATATTAGAATCACAGTTGAACGGTTGCACCGAACTGAACGCCCATTTTTAAAATGCCTTTTGATGCAAGTTGTAAGTTAAATCAAAAGCTCTCTTTTTCTTTTTCCTTTTTTTAAGTTCTTTTTGCAAGATTCTTAATAATGTATGCATTGTGGTGCAGATTGCTGATGCTTTATACTACAATCCATCTTTGACACTCAATATATTGCATAAGCTTGGTGTGGCTACAGAAATCTTTAACCTTTGGTTTCAAATGTTGCAACAAACTAAAAATAATGGTGTGCGGGTTAATTTCAAGAGGGAAAATGATAAGAAAATCTGTTGTTTGGGGTTGATTTCTTTGCTTTCACTTTCTGCTGATCAGTTACCATTGGAGGCTTTAGAGCGTGTTTTTAAAGCCACACTTGATCTGCTTGTTGCCTACAAGGATCAAGTAGCAGGTGTTTATTATAACTACTAGTTTATGAATATACTTTTATGTTTTCCGGTTAAGTATATAAAAATAAATGAACAGAAGCTGAGAAGGAAGTGCCTGAGGATGATGATGACGATGATGATGACCACGACATGAATGGTGGTTTGCAAACTGATGATGATGAGGATGGGTCTGACAAGGAAATGGGATTAGATGATGAAGACGGCGATGAAGCTAATAGCTTGAGACTTCAAAAACGGGGTGCACAGGTTCGTTATTCAGTTATGTCTGTTACAGTATTTGGTGGACTTTTTTTCTAACGACGTATTCATAGTAACTGACTTATTTTCAGACAAAGGTATTCCGGTCAACTGATGACTACGATGATGACTCAGATGATGACTTCAGCGATGACGAAGACTTGCAGTCACCTATCGATGACGTGGATCCCTTTATTCTCTTTGTTGATACCATGAAAGGTAACATCTATTCCTTTTTGTAACTATTTTAGCATCTTATTCTGTGTGCTAACTTAATTTTTTGGGATTTCTTTTTATGTTATGAATTTGTAGTTATGCAAGCATCAGATCCAACTAGGTTCCAGAATCTCTCCCGGACACTTGACTTCCATTATCAGGCACTAGCAAATGGAGTTGCTCAGCATGCTGATCATAGAAGAGCAGTAATTGAGAAACAAAAACTGGAGAAAGCATCTGTCACCTCGTGATTTTCGTGCTGTGTTATATAATATACCTTCAGTGTTGATGTTTTCCTGCGTGCCCTCGATTTTTTGGTTTTTTCTTTTCAGAAAACACCGAACGTGAGACCCTGATGAGTCTGGATGGTCAGATTATGGCGACTCACGTGTAGAAGAGTATATTTTTGGTTTGAAAGGTGGAAGGACTTTCTCCAAAGTGTAGGTATTGAGTAAAGGTCAAACCGGAGATGGTGACTGTGGTTGACCTGGTGGTGTATTTTTGTACCGGTGATCTGGACCGTTTTGGCTGGGGGGTTGCCTTATGTATTACAGGGTCGGGTTTAAATTATTTTTTATTCTTTTTATTCTGGACATTTACCCCCTTTTCATTGCCATTTTTGATTCTGTGTGTTGACATGGTTGTACAAAAATTTGTTATTTCAAACCCTGAAAGCCCGGATTGTATTTCTGATAAATATTTCCAACCTATTGTTAGTCGTAAGACCCACAACAGGACGGTGGCCTTTGAAGGCCTCATGAATCCTAGCCCTGTGTCGCTTGGTGCTCATCGGCAACGGATACATCGAAATAATGGTGGTGCAGCACGACGACTGCCACCCACCCGAACCCCACCGGTAACATTGCTGAGCCATCCCCGTACACGAGCACACAGGTATCGGGATCCCCGATATATCCATTTCGATCCCGTCTATCACCACATCCATGTTCCATTTCACAACTTTCCCGTTTTCTTTCGCCTTCTTCGGCTTCTTGCCTCGGGTTTTCGCACTTGCTGCCACTACCTATCTCTTCACTCCACGGCCACCACCGGTATCAATATCCTTTGCCGGTTTGATTGGCTGCATTAGGTTTGAATTTGAAGCTGAAGTATCTTGAACAAATGCAAAATTAGGGTTTCCGGGTATCATATTCAGAAGCCTCTCTCTTTGTATCCAACTATCTCGCATGTACGGCATTGGTATAGACGGTTGGTGGTGGTAACCGGTGTTAGGGTTTATCATCATGGGCTTTGTGTCTCTATGGTCTAATAAAGGAGAGATTAACTGCAATCCAAGATGTTCTTTGAATGAGGGTTCATAATACCCCCAATTTCGCATATTCAATCCATCATCATCCATGGATACTACAGAAAAACAAATTATCCAAATTGACGATTTTACCCAAATATGAAGATAAAAAAATTAAACAATTCAGATCTTATACATTTATAAATAGAGTAAATTACCGTTTGCGTCCTTGTGGTTTACACGATTTAACACAATGCGTCCCTAACACGAATTTTTTACGCTTTGAGTACATGTGGTATACAATCTGTAACACTCTGAGTCCCTGGACCTAACTTCGTTAAATTCTTTCCGTTAAGTTTAGTTTTGTAACGAACCAAAATCCGGGTCTCGTTATAAATAAATAATATTTCTAAGTAAATATTATGTTGGAAATAATATTTTGAAATAAATTGAAACAAGCGGGTTTCAAGTTAGTAATGGGGTTAGGCTAGTTTTTAACTAGTTTTAGAAAGGAAATGGTGAAATGGAAGTAGAGGGACTAAAAGTGCAAATATGGCAAATCTGCCATATTTGACTATTGAGAGGTCAAAATTACACTCATTTGGAGTGTGGGTGTCGATGGTTGCAAGAGAAAGAGGAGAAAGAAGAGGAAATTGATCAAGAACGAAATTAGAGGCTTGTATGCTCGGGATTTAGGGTATTGATTCACACAATACCTTCCTAACATCAAGTAAGCTTCTCCTTCATCTCTTGAATCCATCATTTTTGGTGTTCTTGGTGGGTTTTGGGTAGAAACCCGAAATTTTGTATGCATGGGGGAAATTAGTGTAGATTGTTAATAATCTAGCTAAACTAATGGTAAAGTAAGGTGATTAACACCTTAGAACCCTTTGATTTTGATTTTGTAAAGTTAGGGTTCATATGAGGAAAATTGGGGGTTTTTGTAAAATGATGATAGAATGGTGATTTAGTGATGATTGAGTGTTTTTGAGATGTTAGACACTGGAACAAACACCAAATTAACTTAATAATAATTTTTGAAAGAAAGATTAGTGTTAAGGTTAAGATAATGAAACTCAAGTAGGTGAGTTTGTGGTGAAAGAGGGTGTTTGGTTATGAGTATAACCCAAACGGGTCAATTTGGGTTGGAAATGGGAATTTGGTTGTGAACCCAATTGTAATGTGATTTTGGTGTATGTTAGATTACTAAACTAGGTGAATGTGTTTAGGTAATCAAGTTGCAAAGCTAGAAGTCGGTACGGGACCTTCTAACCCGAAAGGTAAGTGCTTTAGCACTTACTTAGTTTTGATGATATGGTGTTTGTATGCAATGTTGTATATATGATGTATATGGTTGCATAATTTGACATGTGGTATGAATGTATATGGAAGTGTGTAAATGTTAGAATGTATGTAGTTATAGTATGTGTACTATAATGGATATGTGAATATGGAGTTATGGTCTAAGTACCATAATGGATAGAATGGATATGGAGTTATGGTCTATGAACCATAATGGATAGAATGGAAATGGAGTTATGGTCTAAGTACCATAATGGATAGAACGGTTATGGAGTTATGATCTCGTATCCTAAATGGATATGAAGTTATGGCCTACGTGCCATAATGGAAATGAAAATGTGATAATGAAACCCTTAATTGACTTATCGTATGCAAACGGGTCAAAGGGTCAAAAATGGGTGAAAGGTGTGAAATCAAGTTGTGAATACTTGATGTTATGTATAACATATTTCTATGGTAATATGTTAGAGAATTGCAAGGGAATGAAACCTTAATTGACCAAATGTGTGCAAATGGGTCAAATGGGTCAAATGGGTGAAAGTGGTGAAAACAAGTATATATACTTGTTGTTTTGGTCATCTCAATACTAATGGTGTTATGTTAATGTGGATATGTAGGGAAAGCTCCGAAGTAGGTCAAGGTCAAGTCCATTGGCAAAAGAGGATTCTCGTATGCGTTATGGTGATCATTGGGTTTTTGTTTGAAAACCGTTTTTGACGTGTATTTTGGTTCACAAACAATGTTGTTTATGTTAATATATGTGATATGTATGTCTTTGGTCAAAACCCAGGTGTTGGGAGAGTTTTGGTGTTGTTGGGTTTGAAAAAATGGGAAAAATGGTTAAGTAGGAAATCTGCTGAAACTGGGGAAACTCACTGGAAATCTGGTGCCTCGCGGTACGCGAAGAACCAGGAAGGGTTCTCTCGCGGTACGCGAGGGACAAGGAAATCCGGCGAGAGTTATTTTGGAACTCCCTCGCGGTACGCGAGGGAGGTGGTCAAAATACCTCGCGGTACGCGAGGGTCAAAAAAAAAAAAAAAAAAAAAAAAAAATTTCTTGGGATTTAGTCTTCCGCGCGTTAAACTTTTGTTATTTGAAAGTGGTGTGTTTCAACTTGGTATCAGAGCGATGGTTTGAGGGATTTGGTGCGCGAGGCACTAAACTCAAACCGGATGCTCTTGATATGGGGAAAATGATACGAGAATCCAAGAAGGACTTGACTAAGACTCGGAGCTTGCGGAAATGAAAGGTTAGTAATGATTTGATAAAATGATAATATATATATATGGTGTATGTATATATGTATGATGAATGTTGTTAAGGTGTTATGTGTGCCGAAACTTGTTTTGTGACCTGTTATATGGAGATGGTAATTACAATTGGGCATGGCGTATTATTAAACATGTCTGGCCAATATGTTTAATAAGACGAAATGTGCAAGAGACTTTATGATAACCATATAACAATGAACATTTGCAAGGATTAGGTGAAGGTGGTTATATATGTATGTATGTATATAGGTAGGTATATATATACTTAATACATATAATAGTGAATGTGTAATGGATACCTAGGGTATTGAAAGTGAAAGGGTATTAAGGTGTTTGTGGTTCATTTTCTCAGTTTAGAGATGGCAGAAGATGCAAGTAATGAACCATTGGATCCAAGAATCCAAGATATGATAAAAGAGGAAGTGGCTAAGGCCTTCGAGCAAGCCACAACCTTGTTAATGGAAGAAATGAGAGGGGCTATCAAGCTTACCCTCGAAGACGTGTTAAAGGAGAAGGAAAGGGTGCCACTGGGTTGTACCCTAAAAGAGTTTATGGTAATTAAGCCCAAGGAATATAACGGGCAAGTGGACCCGATTCTGAGCCACAGGTGGATTGTGGATATGGAGTCTAATTTTGAGACTACTAAATGTAAGCCCGAGGATAGGGTGATGTTCAGTGTGCCTTTGTTGACTGGAAGGGCAAAGGAGTGGTTGTTGAATCTCCGCAAGGAGAGGGGTGTTTTGGGTGTGACCTCCATGTCTTGGGAGGAGTTTAAGGCGGCTTTTCTGAAGTATCATTGCCCGCAAGCCGCAGTTGATAGGATGACTGAGGAGTTTCTCCTCATGAGGCAAAAGAATGAGTCAATAGATGAGTTGGCTGGGGTTTTCTTTGATCGCGCCAAGTTCTGTCCGGACGTGGTGTCGACTGAGAAGGCGAAGATTGACAGATTTTATGCTATGTTGACTGTGGAATTCAGAGATAGCATATCTCCATCTTCTTTCACCACACTTGTGGATTTAATAAACAGGTGTCGGGAAAGGGAAGTGGAGTTGAAGAGGCAAGAGGCTAGGGGAGAGAAAAGGAAAAGGGAAATTGTGGATCAAGTGGTGAGCAAGATAAAGGGCGGGAGCCCTAGTAAGAAGCCTTTTACCAAGTTCTCTTCTCGAGGATGCAAAGTTTGTGGGAAGGAGCACTATGGGGATTGTAAGAAGGGAACGTCAAATTGCTACAAGTGTGGGAAGCCGGGGCATATGGCAAATCAGTGTCCAAGCCAGATTCGTATATGCTATAATTGTTACAAGCCAGGACACCTTAGGGCGGATTGCCCGGATTTGAAGCAAGGTGGAAGCGAAAGAAAAGTTGAGATACCCAGGCCTAAGGGTAGAGCCTTTCACATATCTGCGGAGGAAGCAAAGAACGACTCGGAGGTGGTGTCAGGTACATTCAAGATTAACTCTTTACCTGCACTAGTTCTTTTCGATTCGGGGGCTAGTCGTTCGTTTGTGTCTTTGAAATTTGTTAAACATTCATCTTTTATAAGTAGCAAGTTAGATGAACCCTTAGAAATTGAGGCGGCAAACGATAAGAGCTTCCTAGTGTCTGATGTTTATAGGAATTGCAAATTAAAGGCGGGGGGTGAAACGTTCCATATTGATTTAATTCCTATGTCTATGGGGGATTTTGATGTGATAGTGGGGATGGATTGGTTAGCAAGGAACAAAGCGGATATTCTATGTGGGCCTAAAGCGATACGACTCGATTCCCCGTCGGGTGAGCCCATTTACATAGAGGGTGAGAAGAAGGGCAAGGTAAGATTGTGTTCTTACGTGAAAGCAACAAAGTACATGGCGCGTGGGTGCAAGGCGTTCTTGGCTTGTGTTGCGGTTTTGGGCGAAAAAGTAAAAGATATTCGCGATGTTCCGGTTGTGAATCAGTTTGAGGACGTGTTTCCTGTTGAGTTACCGGGGGTTCCACCTGTGAGAGAGGTAGAGTTTGGGATTGATTTGATACCGGGTGCAAAGCCGGTAGCCAAAGCACCTTATCGGTTGGCTCCACCAGAGATGAAAGAGTTGATGGAGCAATTGCAAGAGTTACTTGATAAAGGTTTCATACGCCCAAGTGTCTCACCTTGGGGTGCGCCCGTTCTTTTCGTTAAAAAGAAGGACGGAAGCATGAGGATGTGCATGGATTATCGGGAATTGAACAAGTTGACAGTGAAGAATAGGTACCCTTTACCTCGAATTGACGACCTTTTTGATCAATTGCAAGGGGCGTCGTGGTTCTCTAAGATTGATTTGAAATCCGGGTACCATCAGCTGAAAGTGAAAGAAGATGACATTCCAAAAACCGCTTTTCGCACTCGTTACGGTCACTATGAATTTACAGTTATGCCTTTCGGTTTAACTAATGCACCCGCGGTTTTCATGGATCTTATGAACCGGGTGTGTAGACCGTTCCTTGATCGTTCGGTCATTGTGTTTATTGACGATCTTCTCATTTATTCAAGGAGCGAGGGTGATCATGCTTGTCATTTGCGTGAGATTCTTGAAGTACTTCAAAGAGAAAAGCTTTATGCGAAATTTTCTAAGTGTGCTTTTTGGTTACGCGAAATCCAATTTCTGGGTCACGTGATTAATGAGAAAGGGATTACAGTTGACCCATCCAAGGTAGTGGCAGTTAAAGATTGGTCATCGCCGAAAACACCTTCAGAAATCAGAAGTTTCTTGGGGTTGGCGGGTTATTATCGGCGGTTTATTGAAAACTTCTCTCGGATTGCCTTGCCGATGACGAAGTTGACGCGTAAGGAGACAAAGTTTGTTTGGAGTACCGAGCAAGAATCTGCCTTTCAACTCTTGAAAGAAAAGTTGACTAAGGCGCCTGTTTTATCCTTGCCGGACGGGACCGAAGACTTTGTTGTGTATTCAGATGCCTCACATTCGGGGTTGGGGTGTGTTTTGATGCAAAGGGGGAAAGTGATTGCCTACGCGTCTAGGCAATTGAAGGTTCACGAGGTGAATTACCCTACCCATGATTTAGAGCTTGCGGCCGTGGTTTTCGCACTCAAGATTTGGAGGCATTATTTGTATGGGGCTAAGTGTACGATCTACACGGATCACAAAAGTCTCAAGTACTTCTTTGACCAAAAGGACCTCAACATGAGGCAAAGGCGGTGGCTTGAATTGGTTAAGGATTATGATTGTGAGATACTTTATCATCCGGGTAAAGCGAACGTTGTGGCGGATGCGCTTAGTAGAAAGTCAAGTCATGCACCTATCAAAGTGAAGTCATTCAAGATGACAATTTCATCATCTCTTATTGATGAAATCCGGGAGGCTCAAGTGTTAGCACTTGGTGGTGACTTGAAGAAAGAGCGGATGGTCGCTTATGTTGATAAGCTTGGTGAAAATAGCATGGGCTTGAAGACATGCTTTGATAGGATTTGGATTCCTAGGTTGTCAAGTGTTTTGACAACTATTTTAGATGAGGCGCATAAATCCAAATATTCTATCCATCCGGGGGCCACAAAGATGTTTTATGATTTGAAATGTCATTTTTGGTGGCCGGGTATGAGGCGTGATATTGTTAAGTATGTGGAGAGATGTCTCACATGCTTAAGGGTAAAGGCGGAGCACCAAAATCCGTATGGAAAGCTTCAACCGCTCGAAATGCCGCTTTGGAAGTGGGAAAATGTAACCATGGATTTGATCACTAAACTACCAAAGACTCGAAAAGGTTATGATGCGATATGGGTAGTTGTGGATCGGTTGACAAAGAGTGCACATTTCCTTCCAATAAAGGAAACGTACTCGCCGGATAGACTAGCGGAAATCTATGTGAACGAAATTGTGTCACGCCATGGGGTGCCGGTGTCGATCATATCGGATCGTGATACGAGATTTACTTCTCGATTTTGGAAGAAATTCCATGAGGATATGGGGACTAGATTGAATCTTAGCACCGCTTATCATCCACAAACGGATGGTCAAAGCGAGCGAACGATTCAAACGCTCGAGGACATGTTGCGAGCGTGTGTTTTGGATTTTGGTGGTAGTTGGGACGACCATTTACCGTTGGCGGAATTCTCTTATAACAATAGTTACCATTCTAGTATTGGTATGCCGCCTTTTGAGGCATTGTATGGGAGAAAGTGTCGAACACCCGTGTGCTGGGGTGAAATTGGTCAACGGGAGCTTGGTATTGTCGAGGCGGTCAAGGAAACTAATGATAGTATTGACCAAATTAGAGCACGCTTGAAAGCGGCTCAAGATCGCCAAAAGTCCTATGCGGATAATAGGAGGCGGGCGATCGAGTTCCAAGTGGGGGACTTTGTGCTTTTGAAAGTCTCTCCTTGGAAAGGGGTGATACGGTTTAGGAAACGAGGGAAGTTAAGTCCTCGTTTCATCGGGCCGTTTAAAGTAATAGCAAAGGTGGGTACGGTAGCTTATCGTTTGGAGCTACCGGAGGGACTAAGTAGACTTCATAACACATTTCATGTGTCTCATTTGCGAAAATGTTTGGCGGATGAATCTACTTTTGTCCCATTGGATGATATTGAGTTGGACGAAAAGTTGAATTATGTTGAAGAACCGGTGGCAATCTTGGATAGAAAAGTGAAGCGTTTACGTAATAAAGAGATTAGCCAAGTGTTGGTGAAGTGGAAACATAGAAAGGGAGCGGAAATGACTTGGGAAACCGAGGAAGAAATGCTCAAGTTTTACCCAAACCTTTTTATGTGAAGACGGGTTTCGGGGACGAAACCCAAATAAGGGGAGGTGATTTGTAACGAACCAAAATCCGGGTCTCGTTATAAATAAATAATATTTCTAAGTAAATATTATGTTGGAAATAATATTTTGAAATAAATTGAAACAAGCGGGTTTCAAGTTAGTAATGGGGTTAGGCTAGTTTTTAACTAGTTTTAGAAAGGAAATGGTGAAATGGAAGTAGAGGGACTAAAAGTGCAAATATGGCAAATCTGCCATATTTGACTATTGAGAGGTCAAAATTACACTCATTTGGAGTGTGGGTGTCGATGGTTGCAAGAGAAAGAGGAGAAAGAAGAGGAAATTGATCAAGAACGAAATTAGAGGCTTGTATGCTCGGGATTTAGGGTATTGATTCACACAATACCTTCCTAACATCAAGTAAGCTTCTCCTTCATCTCTTGAATCCATCATTTTTGGTGTTCTTGGTGGGTTTTGGGTAGAAACCCGAAATTTTGTATGCATGGGGGAAATTAGTGTAGATTGTTAATAATCTAGCTAAACTAATGGTAAAGTAAGGTGATTAACACCTTAGAACCCTTTGATTTTGATTTTGTAAAGTTAGGGTTCATATGAGGAAAATTGGGGGTTTTTGTAAAATGATGATAGAATGGTGATTTAGTGATGATTGAGTGTTTTTGAGATGTTAGACACTGGAACAAACACCAAATTAACTTAATAATAATTTTTGAAAGAAAGATTAGTGTTAAGGTTAAGATAATGAAACTCAAGTAGGTGAGTTTGTGGTGAAAGAGGGTGTTTGGTTATGAGTATAACCCAAACGGGTCAATTTGGGTTGGAAATGGGAATTTGGTTGTGAACCCAATTGTAATGTGATTTTGGTGTATGTTAGATTACTAAACTAGGTGAATGTGTTTAGGTAATCAAGTTGCAAAGCTAGAAGTCGGTACGGGACCTTCTAACCCGAAAGGTAAGTGCTTTAGCACTTACTTAGTTTTGATGATATGGTGTTTGTATGCAATGTTGTATATATGATGTATATGGTTGCATAATTTGACATGTGGTATGAATGTATATGGAAGTGTGTAAATGTTAGAATGTATGTAGTTATAGTATGTGTACTATAATGGATATGTGAATATGGAGTTATGGTCTAAGTACCATAATGGATAGAATGGATATGGAGTTATGGTCTATGAACCATAATGGATAGAATGGAAATGGAGTTATGGTCTAAGTACCATAATGGATAGAACGGTTATGGAGTTATGATCTCGTATCCTAAATGGATATGAAGTTATGGCCTACGTGCCATAATGGAAATGAAAATGTGATAATGAAACCCTTAATTGACTTATCGTATGCAAACGGGTCAAAGGGTCAAAAATGGGTGAAAGGTGTGAAATCAAGTTGTGAATACTTGATGTTATGTATAACATATTTCTATGGTAATATGTTAGAGAATTGCAAGGGAATGAAACCTTAATTGACCAAATGTGTGCAAATGGGTCAAATGGGTCAAATGGGTGAAAGTGGTGAAAACAAGTATATATACTTGTTGTTTTGGTCATCTCAATACTAATGGTGTTATGTTAATGTGGATATGTAGGGAAAGCTCCGAAGTAGGTCAAGGTCAAGTCCATTGGCAAAAGAGGATTCTCGTATGCGTTATGGTGATCATTGGGTTTTTGTTTGAAAACCGTTTTTGACGTGTATTTTGGTTCACAAACAATGTTGTTTATGTTAATATATGTGATATGTATGTCTTTGGTCAAAACCCAGGTGTTGGGAGAGTTTTGGTGTTGTTGGGTTTGAAAAAATGGGAAAAATGGTTAAGTAGGAAATCTGCTGAAACTGGGGAAACTCACTGGAAATCTGGTGCCTCGCGGTACGCGAAGAACCAGGAAGGGTTCTCTCGCGGTACGCGAGGGACAAGGAAATCCGGCGAGAGTTATTTTGGAACTCCCTCGCGGTACGCGAGGGAGGTGGTCAAAATACCTCGCGGTACGCGAGGGTCAAAAAAAAAAAAAAAAAAAAAAAAAAAAATTTCTTGGGATTTAGTCTTCCGCGCGTTAAACTTTTGTTATTTGAAAGTGGTGTGTTTCAAGTTTCGACAGGGCTATCCGCAGCATAGTTGTAGATCAACAGCAAAACTTAACTATCCGCAGCAACTTATGCTGCGGATAGCCTTTCCTGTTGAAGACGAAGAGTTTCGATAGGGGGCGTGAGTTAAAATTACCATCTTACCCCTAAACTTAACAGAAAGAAATTAACGAAGTTAGGCCCAGGGGCTCAGAGTGTTACAGATTGTATACCACAGGTACTCAAAGCGTTAAAAATTCGTGTTAGGGACGCATTGTGTTAAATCGTATAAACCAGAGGGACGCAAACGGTAATACACTCTTTATAAATATTAAAAATTCTAGGGCACGGAATACAGATTTATCATGGAAGGAGATAGATCGGACAGATCTGTGAACAGAAACGACTTTGAATAAAGTTGAAGAAGTGAAATATTTTAGATGACGAGAGGGAAAAAGAATTTGAGAGAGAGACTTACATGTTGTGGGTAAAACCGGTCTTTTTTTTTCCTACAGGTGAGAGGAGAGAGAAAAAAGCAAAATGGAGGTGGTTGTTCTTCTTTCATGAAACACAACAATAAATAACAGGGAAAATTACCAAAATCAACATAGTTCTCTAAAAAATATTAAAATGGATATTTAGTCAGTACTAAGCTGGTTAAGCCTTTAGTTTTTGCTGGCTAAGCCTTTGAATTTAGCCGGCTTAGCCGGCGCCTTTTTAATTTATCCGGGACAAATGTCCATTTTGGTATTTTTCCCTAAATAATAAATGTGT
This sequence comes from Smallanthus sonchifolius, assembly GCA_023525975.1. Taxonomy (NCBI): domain Eukaryota; kingdom Viridiplantae; phylum Streptophyta; class Magnoliopsida; order Asterales; family Asteraceae; genus Smallanthus; species Smallanthus sonchifolius. The sequence continues at coordinate 1,077,374 of JAKNSE010000030.1, read as the reverse complement.
TTGTGTTGACTTGTTGACTTGTTGTTGCTTGCAGCTGACATCAAATCCAAACGCTACTCTTTTTTTATTTCCACGTGTTTATCGTATAAAAGAAAAGTAATAATAATATTATCTCATCTTACCAACTCCTCTGTTTCTTTTTTTTTTGAATGGCCCAACTCCTCTGTTTCTAGCTTTCTTTATTCACAACGTATATGGATATATGATTTTGGTTAAGTCGGTTTTAACTTGGGATTAATACAGTTGTTAAACAAAACAATCAAAGTGAATGTTTGAGAATTGTGATTGTATTGTTAAATTAAGGTATTACATGGGGTATTTATATATTTGTATATTAACACAAAGTATTATTGTCTAATTATAATATGATCTAATATTCTTTCACAAGTTAAGAATGGGAAGCGACTTTTAGCTTGAAACGTAAAAATATGAATCTTTGAGTCGACAACTGTTTTGTGAAAATGTTTGCGCTGTTGATATAAACTGCACACGAAGTTTTCCTTGTGCCACTCTTTCTTTGACAAAGTAAAAATCAACTTTGACATGTTTTGTTCTGGCATGAAACACAGGGTTGACTGCAAGATAGGTTGCACCAAGATTGTCACAACAGAGAGTGGGAGCGGATGTCGTGTATTCCCCGAGTTCTCTCAGTAGAGCTTAAACCAGGTCAGTTCAGCAACAGTATCAGCTAGAGGTTTGTATTCTGACTTTGTAAATGATTGAGAAACTGTTTTATGTTTTCGTGTGATTTAGGAAATAAGATTAGAGCCCAAATAGATAGCAAATCCCCCCGTGGACCGACATTCATCTGGACAATCAGCCCAGTCAGCATCAGAAAAGGCACAAATGGGTGAGGATCAGCTTTGCTGCATAAAGGTGTGGCTTCCTTGGTTGTTGCATAAAGTGACTTAATACTCCCACCGAGAAAGCCAAGTCGGGTCGAGTTAACGTTAGATAAATCAAGCTTCGCACCATTTGTCGGTATTTAGTAACCTGTTCCAGTTCAGCCCCTTCTTCAGCATACAACTTCACATTCGAGTCAACTGGAGTTGCAGCCGGTTTCAATTCAGCCATGTAGAACATGTGAAGTATTTCAATTGCATATTTCCATTGGTGAAGTACTGCTCCTGTTCTTCGATATTCTACTTGTAAACCCAGGCAGTGACTTAGAACTCCCAGATCTTTAATCTTGAACCTTACACTCAAATTGACTTTTAATTGGGCTGTTTCTTCTTCCCAATCCACGGTTATGATTAAATCATCTACATAGATCAATACTATGGCAACTTGAGATCCACGTTTCTTGACAAACAAGCTAGCATCCGAAACCACGCTAGTGTACCTACTATGTTCAAGAAATTCTCCGATTTTACCGTACCAAGCCCGCGAGGATTGTTTGAGCCCATACAACGCCTTTTTTAGTTTGCATACGTATCCACGATTTAACTTTTCCGCAAAACCTATGGGTTGATCCATGTAAATGGTATGATTTAGATCGCCATACAAGAAGGCGTTATTTACATCTATTTGATCTAGTTTCCAACCCCGACTTATTGCAATGGCTAGAATCACACGTACAGTTGTAAGTTTGGCTACGAGGCTAAAGTCTCGTTATAATCCAACCCGTATTCCTGTGAGAACCCTCTAGTCACCAAGCGGGCTTTATACCGATCGATGCTACCATCCGCTTTCCGTTTAATTTTGTAGACACATTTGCATGATACTGGTTTAACACCTTCAGGTTTGGGAACTAAATCCCATGTCTCGTTACTGTGTAGTGCATCTAGTTCTTGTTTCATGGCTTTCATCCATTCTATTTTTCTGCATGCTTCGTCAAAGCTTGATGGTTCCATTATAGCTTCTTTGATTCTAGCAAAGTTTGCATACTTAGGATTCGACTTCCTTTCCTTGCTAGACCTGCGTAAGTTTTGAGGTTGACGATCAGCTTCTTCCTCAGTTCCTGATGCAGGTTTTTCCTGGTTTTGTTCAATCGGTTCACTGTCTTCATGATCAAACAGTTTCAGCTTGACTCGTGTGGTTTCAAGCTCTTCCTTTAACCCTTATGAATCATGTAACAGTTCTTTTTTTCTTGACCACAAGGATGATTGTTCGTCAAACACAACGTTCCATGATACATATCACTTCCGGTTATCAGGGTCACAGCACTTCCAACCCTTTCTTTGTCGATCGTAGCCTATGAATATGCAGCGTATGGCCTTCTTTTCCAGCTTGTGCCTCAAGTGACCTGGTATAAATACATAGCAAACACAACCAAATACTTTAAAGTAACTTACATTTGGTTTTGTTTTCATCAGCTTAGGGGGTAACATAATCGAGCCCTTGTTTAGGCATCCACTTAATAACGTAAGCTGCGGTTGCCATGGACTCGGTCCAAAACCTGCTCGGTAAGTTTTTGTCATGGCTCATGCTTTCGCACACTTCAGCTAGATGCCGATTCTTACGTTCCGCCACCCCGTTTTGTTGGGGGGGGGGGGGGCGCTGTCAGCGTATCTTAATTGCCTTTATGTACTCATTAAATTCTTGCGACGTGTATTCTTCCCCATTGTCTGATCGTCGGAGCTTTAACTTTAACCTGGTCACCCTCTCGGCTTCTTGCTTAAACTCTTTAAATTTGATCAAGGTCTCTGTTTTATTCTTCATAAATGAAATCCATACGAACGCGGAGTAATCATCTATGAACGTTATCATGTACTCCATTCCACCTATTGACCTTTGCTTTACCAGACCAAACACATCCATGTGGACTAGCTCGAGAGACATTTTCATTTTTTGTTTGGACCGGTTGAACTCTTGCTGATGTGCCTTGCCAAATTGGCAACCGACACAAACTGCATTGTTGGTTGTTCCCAGATTGGGGAGGCGATTTACCAAGTTTCTCTTGGCCATTAAATCAAGTTTTGTAAGGTCCCAAACCGGGAGGCCTCACGTGTTGGATTTACTCATTCACAAAGAATTCTTAAACAGAAAACTCATTCATGCAGCGGAAATAATTGTCATAACATTGTACCAAAATACCAGCTAATTAAAACATTGTTTAGTACATAACATTCTTCTAAATTAAAGTCCATGAATGCCGGAACTCGATTGCCGGGTAACTCTTCGAGGAATAGCCAAGCACGCATCCACGCCCAGTCCTTCTATAATTAACCTGACATGCATACTAAAAGTCAGCTAACACTGGTGAGTTCAAGTCTTTCATTCATTTAGGAAATGGTTTCATCAATCAGTCAGTCATTAGGGTTTTAAGACATTTATAAGAAAACATGGCACATCATTCATCATTCAATCATCGTCAAAACACCGTTTAACGAAACATTCATTTAAACCATTCATTAAGTCATACATTAATATCTAAATCTGTGAATAACCGACCCTTTTCATCAACAACTATGGCACACCGGCCATAATATCATCGGATCATCTTTTAACATTTTCATCGACAACTATGGCACACCGACCACAATACTGTCGGATCATCCTTCAACCCGTGGGTCACGTTCACCCTGAGTAACCGTTATTACCCCAGTCCCAGTTGTACAACATCAAAACCATTGACAGGCCACCAAGGCACTGCCCCTGTTATGCTTATGGCCTTACGACTCTTACGTCCGTAAACCGCTATAAGGTTGGTAATAGGATAAGACTCACGGTCTTGACCATTACTTCCCAGACTTCCTAACCGTCAATTCTTTCCCATGAACAGATTAGATATGTATAGACTTCATTTAAAATATTTGCCCATTTTCTTTTCATAAAACATTCCATTCATTTATAAAACCCTTTCTTTCATTTAGAAAACCGTTCCTTTCATAAACCTTTCATTTCGTAAACATTCTTGTTTCAAACATCGTTTCTTTCATAACCGTTCGTTTCGTAATCATTTTATTTAGTAAAAAAATTCATAAACATTTCGTGTGAGTATGCATATCATCCTAGAAACAAGTAAATAGGGATTTTTAACTCACCTGATTGTCTGTATATAATCTGAATTTGACGTCTATCTAGTGCTAACGCACAAATCGATCTGCACATAAGTCAACACGCGAATTCTATCATTTCATGCTAGTGTCACCTAACAGTGTCGCTTGAGACAAGATCACTGTCGCCATGCTTAGTGTCACCGGCACATGATCAGTGTCGCCAGACACACAATCAATGTCGCCAGAACTTTCGTTCTGGTCTTAGTGTCGTGTGATTTAGTGTCGTCCTTGTATTGTCGCCAAATAACATTGGCGACACTCCTTAGTGTCGTGCACATGCATGGAGACATTACTTAGTGTCATCAAAATAGTGTCAACGATGGAATGACACATGTCCCAATCATTGGAAACCTTGAGGACGACGCCACACTTTTTTAGTGTCACCACACATTTAGTGTCGCCACACGTTAGTGTCGTGATGTAGTGCAAAGCATACATCTATACTCCTTTGTATTCGTGCGTTTTTAGATAGTTTTGTGTACGTTTTTACTTGTTTTTACATTGTTTTGAGTCCAGGTCATGTTCACAAGAGCTCGTGTGAGATACAAGTCAAATCGTGAAGAAACCGAGCAAGAAGAGAAAGCCCAAGGATTAGAAGTGAAAAAATAGAATTTTTGTTCCTTCGCGGTACGCGAAGAAGAAGCGGCAAACTCTCGCGGTACGCGAGGAAAGCTAAATCCGGGCCTGACTAATTTGTCCCTCGCGGTACGCGAGGGGCTGGCCATAAACTCTCGCGATACGCGAGAGGCCCTTAAATCCGCAAAAAGCCCTAGTTTCGAATTAAATAGAATTTGAAGGCTATTGTGAGAGGAGTTCGATTGTTTTGCCGTCCAGAGAAGGGTTTGAGGCGATTTTGGGAGCTAGGAAGCGGAATCAAGTGCAAAGTTGAAGACTTTGGATCCCGGGTTCGTTGTAGTAGCGTATTCGGTTTTAAAGTTTGAATCTTTATTCGTTATTTCTGTGTTTGAACCTATGTTTTGCTTATTTACTTCTGTTATGGATGTTCTAAGTATGATTGTAGTCTAAAAAATTGGTACTGCCTAGGTTTATGATGAATACTTCGTAAAGTTTCAGTTTTTATCGGTTTTGGTTTTAATGAATGGATTAATGATTTTGAAAACGATCTTGGTTTAATAATTATGATGTTATGCATGCTTTGAACCTGATTTGCAATTGATTATAGTTCCATATGCTGCTTGTGAATGCCTTTCAGTTTGAGTAGTATATCTAGATCATAGACCGTGTGTTTGTGGTTGTTTAATGGTTTGCTAGACGTAGTATTCCATAGGAACTGTTGTCACACCCCCAAATTTATTTACTTAATAAATAAATAAAGGTTGCAACGATTGGTTCATTACACGATAGCGGAAGATGTAAAAGTGATTTCTAAGACTTGATTTCATATACAATTACTAAAACTAAGTAATACAATGATCTAAGTTCTTCTAGATCAACGATAGACTTGAGACTTGATACTCTATGCCCTTCCAATTACTAGGAATTAATCCAGCATAGCTAGCCTATTCTAACCGCGCCATGGTTAAAGGTTACCTGAGAAACATACTTAAAAGTGTCAACACAAGGTTTGGTGAGTTCACAGAGTTAGTTATATCAGTGCTAGTAGTTTTTCACGAAAACATGTACATGACTTTACCGTTATAAAACTAAGTAGTTTTCCCCGAAAAACTATACATGACTTAACCGTCATAAATAATAAGTAGTTTTCCTCGAAAACGTATACATGACTTAACCGTCATAAAATAAGTAGTTCTTCCCCGAAAACGTATCCATGACTTAACTGTCATAAAAATAAGTAGTTTTCCCCGGAAACATATACATGACTTAACCGTCATAAAAATAAGTAGTTTTCTCTGGAAACGTATACATGACTTAACCGTCATAAAAATAAGTAGTTTTACCAGAAAACGTATACATGACTTAACCGTCATAAAATAAGTAGTTTTCCTCGAAAACGTATACATGACTTAACCGTCATAAAATAAGTAGTTTTCCCCGAAAACGTATCCATGACTTAACCGTCATAAAATAAGTAGTTTTCCCCGAAAACGTATCCATGACTTAGCCGTCATAAAATAAGTAGTTTTCACCGAAAACGTATCCATGACTTAACCGTCATAAAATAAGTAGTTTTCACCGAAAACCTATCCATGACTTAACCGTCATAAAATAAGTTGTTTTCACCGAAAACATACACATGACATTACCGTCATAATTAAGTACAAATAATTCTAAACGCATATGATAAACGGAACAAGTGTTATTGATCCATTCGTAAGCTAGCTAGGCTTACAAATACCTATGTTCGTACATGAAACCGTAACCAAATCATGACAAATGAATGCCCATCCCTCGCTAAACCACGATAATAAGACAATATGCGGTCATTCGGCCATGTGGACCCCCGGTTAGCGCGACTAACCATGACCGGGGACGTCACCCCCAATAGTACTATCCATAGAATCCCAGGCTACGACCATAGCTAATGGTTACAAAAAGTGTTAATCCGGGGACTTTAAGCGCTATATTGTTCCTCATGTACAACATAATGTTAGTGTCTTGTTTCCTTGTTATCATATAAAAAATGTTTGCAATATTTTCTCAACAATATTTCCAAATGTATTAAACAATAATGTAATACATAAGATGTAAGTATGTTTCTCCCCCCGCAGTTTAAAAAGCGAAAAAGGGGCCGTGAACTCACCTTGTGTCTGATGAAATCCTAGCAAATAACAGTGTGCTAAAAGTTCCTGTCTATCCGTACCCTAATCACACAAGGGTACTATTGAGTTAAGACTACCCGTCTTAAAAGTAAGTTGTTCACCTGACCTAACGAATCTCGTTAAGTACGTCTTTGTTTATTAAAACACTGTTTCATGTGACGACTCGTTGGTGATTATTATTCTAGTCTAGACGCTTATATATTTTCCGAGAAAATATTATTTTTCCATATTGGTGACTTGTTATGTGTACCAAAAATAAATATTATTTTTGCGATAGCTCATAATATATTTATATTATGATCACGTATAACCATATAATTATTTCTTACCCATAATTATATAATAATCACAAATATCGTCCAAGTATGTTCTACGCATGTCAATTTTCCTACGTGCACATAAACCACGTTAACACGTCCACATGCAATTTCTTGTTCCAAACGACATTTATTAACTTAGTTATGTTCATTATGCATACATCTTTATTTATTTTCATCAATTGCATGCATACAGGTATTCCTACATCACTACATATATTCACATTTATTTCACGATGTCATGGGCTTATTTATTTTTAACCGAACATAACCATAGGTTTCATGCACATATACACCTTATCCATTTTTGACCATACGTGCGCATATAAATGTTCTTGTGTTGATACTAAGCATTATTTTCTCAATCAATTCCATGATGCACTAAAACCGCACATCAACATATATATATATATATCATAATTTTATCCAAAACCATATATATACGAATCTTTCCAAGTTAACCATTTAGAATATTCACATATATTACTATGACCTATATATGTACATATACATGCATATTCTTCATCATGTTTATATCAAATAACATGAACCCCTTTATAGACATACTCCATAACATGCATATACATATATATTTTGACACATGTGCACACATATTCACCTTTCATGTTTTGTTACTAGATATCTCCAAGTTATAAACATATATATGTATGTTTTCAAACCATCTAAACATTTCATAAAACATTCTATGATCAAACTATAGTTATACACACATATGTATATATTACGGTTGGATATATACATATACTTTACATGTCTTTATATTTTTAGATCTTTAAAGTTATCACATGTTGAGACATGTTCCATGATCTACATTCAAATATACACACATGCATATACTTTACGGTTTTATATTTATATCTATACATTTAACAATTTCCAAGTCAACCAACTACAATCATATGTATACATATATATATATATCTCGGCTTTTACATATATATATATATATATATATACCCTTTACTTGATTCAAATCTTAAATCTTTCGGGTTATCACTTTGATACTTTTTATAAAAATCATTAATTTCCCCAAACCCTTTCGTTTTCAAAGATGAACAACGTGCTTAGATCAAGAATAAAAGACGAAGATAAAGATTGTGTCGGTTTCGTACCACTAGACAAAGCTAGGTAAAGAACAACGGTTAGAAAGTGATGATGACTTGATATGCTAGCAAGACCGACCCTTAATCCTTCAAAGCTCCCTTGAATCTCCCAAGTTCTAGCTAGACTCTTTAGATTTTTATTCTTGGATTTTTGAAAGATGCAAGTGTGTGTGTGTAGGAATCGTATATATATAGAGAGAAAGAGAGTTGGAGTGATCAAGTAATCATCATGATTACTAATGATGATAGATGAGACCTTTGCTTGTGAATACACTTGATTGAGTATGGGTTCTTATGACGTAATCATGGTTCATGATGGATTGATGGCAAGGTGGGTGTTGTCACCTCAAGTGTTATCATTATAATGATTACTAGATGGTATTTAGGTAGTGTAAGCCCGGTAGGTGATCCCGTGATAATATACCCGGTGTATGAACTTTTAATGATCCGATAACTTTGTATATATTTACCTAGATATTTTTATATATATATATATATACATATATATATATATATAATTATTAGTTGGAACGGGGGTTGAGTGTAGATCTCAAAAAGTCATCATCATTATGATTTGATATTGGAGTGGAGTACAAGCAAAGATATAATGATGGTGATGTGATCTTTAAGTTGCTTGCACTCTTGGTCATAATCATGATTATTATGACGCTTGAGTGTTGTGTAAGCAAAGCAATCATGATGATGATTTGATTGATTTAGACACGGTATATTACCCAAAATTAATACCCGCTTTAATATCTTTAATTATTAAGACGTCCTACATTTTGTGTAGTTTGACTAGCTTTAATAATCTGCTAGTGAATACCGACATAGTTATTACTTTAACTATATTATACATGTATACACATAAAATAACTCAAGGCCATGCAACCAACATTTTTATGTCCCTGTTTTAAGGTTTAGCCACAAATATATATGTTTTTATATTAAAACGTATCCCTAGACTTTTACTGGAATAAAATCTCGTTAATCACCAACGAACGTTCAATGCGGGTTATTATTGTTTATTTCCTAGTAATTCTTAAAAATTACTAAATATGATATGGGTTCCTTTGCTAGGCTACTTGACAATACTTTGTTAAAATAAAATCTCAGGAAATATATAAAATATGAACGTGCAAATATGCATATGGGTATTGGCCTAGAATAATGGGTGTCACATTCTCCCCATGTTAAAGAGAATTTCGTCCCGAAATTCAGTTGATGATATCTTGAATTGGTGTATTTGTGAACAAGGACTGGCACTTGGTTTTCGTTTGATCTTCGTGTTCCCATGTATATTAAGGGTCACGCTCCAAGTTCTAACGTACCTTAACCAATTCAATACGATTACGTCCTGTTCTCGGGACCTTTCAGTCAGTGATTTCAATAGGTTCCTGAACAGGGTGTGGTTTGTCACCTATGTGAATCTCACCAAACGGTATGATTAACATTTCGTCTGATAAATACTTCTCGATATTTGACACATGAAACGTATCATGTACTTTACTTAGTTCTCGTGACATCTTAAGCTTGTAGGCTACAAGGTGTCACACCCCGAGAAATGACACCCCGGGCGTGCGACTCAGATTGGTACCTGTTTTGAATACTCGTTTTATTTGCACAACGAAAATTAAATAGTTCTGAGTTTCATGAAAATTCTCGACTTTTGTAGTCGAGTAACTGCCATTTTCATAAAACATGGGGAATTAAACACCCCTAATAATTTACAACAATTATTCTGAAAATTTGAAGTTTTATACTTCGTATTACAATATGGTTTAATAATATCCCGAGCCACGGGAGTCATGCCTCTATGTACTGTAGTCATCACCAGCTGGTCTAAAACTGAGTAAGGTATTTTGGAGTCTAGGGGTATGTTCTCCCTAAACCACCACCTTACTTTCAAAGCTATTAATGATTACATGAAAACATTTTGAAAATATACGTCAACGAAAGTTGGTGAATTACATTTACAAGACACAAAACATTTTGCAGCATGATATCGTTCAACTCATATAACCATATTTTATGATAAAACACGCATACACTACCACAATTTATACCCTAACAACTGGAATACAAATGGGTAAAACTCCCAGAACTCTGGGTACCCCCCGGTAACGTTATTTCTCCCCAATTTGTATGAAGCTAGCTATGCTATAACCTTCGCTATAGCATATATATGAATTTGATCAAACCATACGTATAAACATGGCAAGATGCTTCCTGTAAGTTACCTTTATGCTTAGATTCATTCAACAATTTCATGCGATTTTGAAAACATAAAACATTTATACGGTTTGATAAAAAAGTATAAATGTATTCACCTGGTAGGTCGGGCAGCACAACGACTAAGCAAGACTTAAAATGGTAAACGAACTACGGGCAACACCTCGTCGTTTATCTCGATTATCTCTGGCCCTGATACAGTAACCCTAAGTTAGGTTACGGTATACCTAACTACTTATTATCATGGTTGATATTGGCTAACGCTGCCTTGGTTAAGCATGGATGATCAGTCCATGCCTAACTAAAGCTAGGCTACCCAATATCTACCCTTACAATATTCCTAAGGTCTATTATTATCCTGGTTGATATTGGTTAACGCTGCCTTGGTTAAGCATAGGTGATTAGTCAATGCTTAACTAAAGCTAGGCTACCCAATACCTATCCTGACAATAACCCTAAGGCCTAATAATAATAAAAATAACTAATAATTAACTAGACATAAACTTAAACGAATATGTACCTGAAAACTATCTACGACAAGTTGATGTCGCGTATCCCTACTCGTACTACAAAACGACTATTAACAATACCCAAAGAGTTATTGAGAACTCGGGATTCTCTTTATATTAGATCGTTTCTAAAAAAAACTTACATTCTAAACGAACCTATATAGCCCTATTTATAGGGGAGAGACAGCTGCTTATTTTCTTTAAAGGACCGATGTGGGATTGCTTTTTAACTTGGACGTCATGTTTGACGTTTTGATTACATACATACAAACATTTTGTTTGTAATTTTTTTTTATTATATTATTCTAATTAATTCAGCTGCTTAACTCGTTTTTCTTTTATAACTTTTAAAATATGGTGTTTTATAAAATTATAAATATGTCGTTGGGACGAGCATATTTTTCTCTACAAGTCGACCTAAGTTTCGTTAAAAACAGAGCAAGTTTCAAAAATAATATTTTATTATTATTATTATTATTATTATTATTATTATTATTATTATTATTATTATTATTATTATTATTATTATTATTATTAAACGATCTCTTATGACACTAAAAGTTCGTCTAAACCTCAAATTTCAATTAGTCATTTTACTCGTTTATGATTACAAGGTCTAGCGTTATGAAAATATTCAGAGTATTACATCCTCCCCACCTTTATTTAAATCTCGTCCTCGAGATTTAGCGAACAGGTGTGGATATTTCTTTCTCATTTCTGACTCTAGCTCCCAAGTGTATTCAGGATCGCGCCTAGAATCCCATTTGACTTTAACAAGCTTTAACCTCTTTTTCTTTAACTTTTTAGTTTGACGATCTTCTATTTGTAGTGGTTGCTCTACAAATTTCAATTTCTCGTTAACCTCAACATCTTTTAGTGGCATCATTAAACTTTCATCGGCGAAACACTTGCGTAAGTTTTTGACACATGAAACAAATCGTGTACGCCACTCATTTCTTATGGTAGTCTTAATCGATAAGCTACCGGTCCAATTCGTTCCAGGATTTCAAAAGGTCCCACAAAACGTGGACTTAATTTTCCCTTCTTTCCAAATAGGACCACACCTTTCCAAGTTGAAACTTTCAATAATACTTTATCACCGACTCTGAATTCTAACGGCTTCCTCCTATTATCGGCATAAATTTTCTGTCGATCTCTTGCCGCTTTTAATCTTTCACGAATCTGTAGTATTTTGTCGGTTGTTTCCTGGACAATCTCAGGTCCAGACAATTGAGCTTCTCCAACTTCAGACCAGCACACCGGAGTTCTACATTTTCGCCCGTACAAGGCTTCAAATGGTGCTGCCTGAATACTCGTGTGATAACTATTATTGTATGAAAATTCCATGAGAGGCAAATGATCATCCCAGCTACCTCGCAAGTATATCACACATGCTCTGAGCATATCTTCTAATGTTTGAATTGTTCTCTCACTCTGCCCATCAGTTTGTGGGTGATAGGCAGTACTGAGATTCAATTTCGTTCCTAACGCCTTTTGAAAACTTTGCCAGAATCGAGACGTAAACCTGCTGTCTCTATCTGACACAATGGACAACGGTACACCGTGTAAAGATACGATCTCATTAACGTATAACTGCGCTAATTTATCCATTGAATATGTTTCCTTCATCGGTAGGAAGTGAGAAGATTTGGTTAATCTGTCGATAATAACCCAAATCGTATCATTTCCATGATTGGTTCTTGGAAGTTTTGTAATGAAATCCATGGTGATCAACTCCCATTTCCAAACAGGTAGTTCTAACTGTTGAAGTAAACCTGAAGGTTTATGATGCTCAACTTTTACTTGTGAACAAGTAAGACATTTATCTACTTAAATAGCGATGTCCTTTTTCATCCCTATCCACCAGTAATTGCTTTTTAAGTTTTTATACATCTTATCACTGTCTGGATGCATTGTGTATCTTGATTTGTGGGCTTCTTCGAGAATTCTTTCTCTAAGTTTACCAGCAATTGGTACCCAAATTCTCTTGTTCATACGAAGAATATCATCATTTCCTTTGACCAATTGGTCAAGCATACTTCTCATTTCTTCTTTCTCCATATTATCATTCGTTTGAGCTAACTTATGTGCCTCCTTCAGTTGACCATATTAAATCAACTTGAAGTTCGAGTCGTAAAGCACGAACTCGTTTAGGCTTCTCATGTACTTTTCTGCTTAGCGCATGGGCTACAACATTAGCTTTACCCTCATGATAGCAGATTTCACAGTCGTAATCGCTTAGGATTTCCATCCATCTTCTCTGCCTCATATTTAATTCTTTCTGACCAAATATATATTTCAGACTTTTGTGGTCAGTATATACAATAAATTCTACACCGTAGAAATAGTGCCTCCATAACTTTAATGCAAAAATTATAGCACCCAACTCCAGGTCATGAGTCGTATAATTTTTCTCATGAGTTTTCAGTTGACGAGAAGCATATGCTATCACCTTATTTCGTTGCATTAGCACGCAACCCATACCAGTATGTGAAGCATCGCAATATAAGACAAAGTCTTCAACACCTTCTGGTAGAGCAAGGATCGGTGCGTTCGTCAGTTTCTGCTTCAAAGTTTCGAATGCTTCAACTTGCTTGGGTCCCCACTCAAACTTGACTGACTTCCGCGTGAGAGTAGTTAATGGAACAGCAATACGGGAAAAATCTTGTATAAATCGACGGTAATATCCCGCTAAACCGAGAAAACTTCTAACTTCGGTTGGGGATTTAGGAGTCTCCCATTTTGAAATTGCCTCAATCTTAGCTGGGTCTACTTGAATTCCAGCTGCATTGATAACATGCCCAAGAAATTGTACCTCTGAGAGCCAAAATTCACATTTTGAGAATTTAGCGTACAATCTTTCTTGACGCAACAATTCCAATATAGTTCTGAGGTGACTTTCATGCTCTTCTTGGTTCTTAAAATAAATTAATATATCGTCTATGAATACGATAACAAATTTATCTAAGTATGGTTTGCAAATCCGATTCATGAGGTCCATAAATGCTGTTGGCGCATTAGTGAGTCCAAATGGCATCACAGTGAACTCATAATCCCCATACCTTGTTCTGAATGCCGTTTTCAGAACATCTTATTCTTGAACTTTTAATTGATGATATCCGGAACGAAGATCAATTTTTGAAAAGAAACGCGCTCCCTGCAATTGATCAAACAAGTCATCGATTCTAGGAAGTGGATACCGGTTCTTGATAGTCACTTTATTCAATTCCCGGTAATCAATGCACATCCTCATCGATCCGTCTTTCTTTTTGACAAATAAGATCGGAGCTCCCCAAGGCGACAAGCTTGGCCGAATAAAACCCTTCTCTAATAATTCGTCAAGTTGTTTCTTTAGTTCTGCCATTTCAGTCGGTGCTAATCTGTATGGGGCTTTGGCAATTGGTGCTGTACCCGGTACCAGATTAATTTTGAACTCTACCTCTCGCTCTGGCGGTATTCCAGGTAAATCATCTGGAAATACATCAGCAAACTTTGCCACTACCGGCACGTCTTCAATCTTCTGTTTCTTCTCATCAGTTGAGACTAAAATTAAATATGCTAAACAGCCTTTCTGTAAATATTTTGCTGCTTTCAATGCTGAAATAATCCCAACCTGATTGATCTGCTTCTCACTATGAATAATTATCACATCACCTCCTGGGATATGTAATTCGATGGTTTTGGGATTACAGTTAATGTGGGCTTGGTTAGTTGCTAACCAATCCATTCCCAGAACAATATCAAATCCTGTCAGTGGCGTTGGCAATAGTCGAACCGGTACAACATGTCCAACAAGGGTTATCGTACAATCTTCTAGGGATTCAGTAATTCTAATATGATCACCATTTGCAGTTTCTACTTCAAGGGCTCGCTTAAGCTTAATTAATGGTAGATTTAATAGACTACAAAATTTATAATCTATAAAACTTTGATTCGAACCCGAATCGAATAGTACTCTAGCATAAGCATTATTAACAAGGAACGTACCTGTGATGACGTTCGGTAATCCTTCTGCTTCGCGAGTGTTTAGAACAAATGCCCTCGTATTCTTCTTGGGCCCACCATCGGCCTTTACCATTCCACCGGTCCCAGTCTTCAGTTTTGGACACTCAGACTTATAGTGTCCCTGTTCTCCACAGTTAAAACAAACCACAGTCGATCTCTTCTTAGGACATTTTGCAGTAGCATGTCAAGTGGATTTGCAGTTGTTGCAAAATGCAAACTGCTCAAAGTAACATTACCCGAGTGCCTTTTGTGACAAGTTCGGCATTCCGGGTAAGTAGGAGTAAATATCCTCTTCCCCGTATCTTTTCCTTTCTTCTTCCCCGCCTGCTCTTCTTTCACTAACACTTCCTTCTTCTTATTTTCTTCCCACCTTCGAACCATCCCATCCGTCATCAAACCAGCCAGTTCCATGGCTGATTCAATAGTATTAGGCATTTCTGCCTTCACGGTATCACGAATTTCTCCCACCAGACCCCAAATATATCTGCTAATAAAGTTGCTTTCAGGGGTAACTAAGTGAGGGACAAACCTGGAGTACTCCATGATTTTTGTGTTATATTCCTGAATGTCTGCACCCACCATTCTCAGATTCAAGAATTTTTCTTCAATCTTTTCCCTCTCATTATGAGGGCAAAACTTCTGCGTCACAAGGGTTGAAAATTCATCCCAAGACATGGAATATACTTTCTCACCCTTAACATGAACTAAAGAGTTCCACCATTCAAGGGCTGCATCCTTAAATGCACCAGATGCAAACAACACCATATCTTCTCCAACACATTTACATCTTTTCATTACTGAATTTACTTTCTCCAGCCATCTAATAGCAGCTACAGCTCCTTCTATGCCAGAAAATTCATACAAGATTGGAAGGTCTTAAAATCACACCCCTCTTTCTTAGCTTTCTTCTTTGGTTTATAAATTTCAGAATTTGAATCTTCGTTACTAACTTCATGATGTTCATCGTTCTCCTTTCTTTTAGATTTGCCATTATTAGAACACTCTTTCTTTTCCTTCTCCGCCTCTTTTTGTTTTTCCATAGCGGCCACTAGTTTTGGGATAGCTTTGGAGATTTCAATTTCAATTAACTTCATTACTTCATCCTTGAGAAGAACGGGTTCATTGTTATTAATGACTTCTTTATTTTTCTGGCCTGCATAATTTTGTGGCGGTCCATCAGAGTTTACTGGGTTCGACATCCTGCAAGGCAACTAGATTTAATCTTAATCAATCTAAAGCACCTATCTCACATGTAGGTCTTTTTATCTAATTTTGGTTAAAGCCTAGATACTTGCTTAATCTACAAGCATCTAATTCGCTGAAACCTGTGGCTCTTATACCAACCTGTCACACCCCGAGAAATGACACCCCGGGCGTGCGACTCAGATTGGTACCTGTTTTGAATACTCGTTTTATTTGCACAACGGAAATTACATAGTTATGAGTTTCATGAAAATTCTCGACTTTTGTAGTCGAGTACCTGCCATTTTCATAAAACATGGGGAATTAAACACCCCTAATAATTTACAACAATTATTCTGAAAATTTGAAGTTTTATACTTCGTATTACAATATGGTTTAATAATATCCAGAGCCACGGGAGTCATGCCCCTATGTACTGTAGTCATCACCAGTTGGTCTAAAACTGAGTAAGGTATTTTGGAGTCTAGGGGTATGTCCTCCCTAAACCACCACCTTATTTTCAAAGCTATTAATGATTACCTGAAAACATTTTGAAAATATACGTCAACGAAAGTTGGTGAATTACATTTACAAGACACAAAACATTTTGCAGCATGATATCGTTCAACTCATATAACCATATTTTATGATAAAATACGCATACACTACCACAATTTATACCCTAACAACTGGAATACAAATGGGTAAAAATCCCAGAACTCTGGGTACCCCCCGATAACGTTATTTCTCCCCAATTTGTATGAAGCTAGCTATGCTATAACCTTCGCTATAGCATATATATGAATTTGATCAAAACCATACGTATAAACATGGCAAGATGCTTCCTATTAGTTACCTTTATGCTTAGATTCATTCAACAATTTCATGCCATTTTGAAAACATAAAACATTTATACGGTTTGATAAAAAGTATAAATGTATTCACCTGGTTGGTCGGGCAGCACAACGGCTAAGCAAGACTTAAAATGGTAAATGAACTACGGGCAACACCTCGTCGTTTATCTCGAATATCTCTGGTCCTGATACAGTAACCCTAAGTTAGGTTACGGTATACCTAACTACTTATTATCATGGTTGATATTGGCTAACGCTGCCTTGGTTAAGCATGGATGATCAGTCCATGCCTACCTAAAGCTAGGCTACCCAATATCTACCCTGACAATAATCCTAAGGTCTATTATTATCCTAGTTGATATTGGTTAACGCTGCCTTGGTTAAGCATAGGTGATCAGTCTATGCTTAACTAAAGCTAGGCTAACCATTACCTACCCTGATAATAACCCTAAGGCCTAATAATAATAAAAATAACTAATAATTAACTAGACATAAACTTAAACGAATATGTACCTGGAAACTATCTACGACAAGTTGATGTAGAGTCTCCCTACTCGTACTCCAAAACGACTATTAACAATACCCAAAGGGGTATTGAGAACTCGAAATTCTCTTTATACTACAGCGTTCCCAAAAAAACTTATATTCTAAACGAACATGTATAGCCCTATTTATAGGGGAGAGACAGCTGCTTATTTTCTTTAAAGGACTGATGTGGGATTGCTTTTTAACTTGGACGTCATGTTTGACGTTTTGATTACATACATACAAACATTTTGTTTGTAAATTTTTTTTATTATTATTATATTATTTTAATTAATTCAGCTGCTTAACTCGTTTTTCTTTTATAACTTTTAAAATATGGCGTCTTATAAAATTATAAATATGTCGTTGAGACGAGCCTATTTTTCTCTACAAGTCGACCTAAGTTTCGTTAAAAACAACGCAAGTTTCAAAAATAATATTATTTTATTATTATTATTATTATTATTATTTTTATTATTATTAAACGATCTCTTATGACACTAAAAGTTCGTCTAAACCTCAAATTTCAATTAGTCATTTTACTTGTTTGTGATTAAAAGGTCGAGCGTTATGAAAATATTCAGGGTATTACACAAGGTCAACTCTAGCCCGTATTTCAAACGGTCTGATGTATCTATGGTTATGTTTGCTACGATTGCCTAACTTGGCAACTCTTTTCCAAGGCGAGACCTTTAACGAAACTCGGTCTCCAATTTGGAATTCTAATGGCTTTCATCTGTTATCCGCGTAACTCTTTTGCCTGACTCGGGCAGCTTTCAGACGATCCTTGATTATGAAAATCTTGTCGGTGGTTTCCTGAATAACCTCAGGCCCAGTTAAATGCTTGTCGCCAACCTCCACCCAACATAGCGGCGAACGACATTTACGACCATAAAAAGTCTCAAACGGAGCGGCTTTAATGCTGGTATGGTTGTTGTTTTTATTTGTAAACTCAGCCGACGGCAATTGAGTATCCCAATTTCCTTCGAAATCGATTACACACGCACAGAGCATATCTTCTAAAGTTTGAAGGGTCCTTTCACTTTGACAGTCCATTTGTCTAGGGATGATATGAAGTGCTCATGTCAAGGCGTGTGCCTAAGGCTTCTTGTACTGACTGCCAGATTCTTGACACAAATTGACTATCCCTATTGGAGATAATGGAAACTGGCATACCAGGTCTAGCCTCAATTTCCTTAATATTTAGCCTTGCACGCTTCTTAGTTTTATTTATCTCCTTGATTGGCAGAAAGTGAGTTGATTTCGTTAAACGATTGACGATTACCCATACAGTGTCATACCCGCTCGACGTCTTGGGTAACTTCGTAATGAAATCCATGGAAATATGTTTCCATTTACATTGAGGAATCTTAGGTTGTTTTGATCACCCAAGTGATTCCTAACATTCTGCCTTCACTGTCGGGTATCCCCCAACATAGGTAGCAATTTCCCCTTTCATGTTTGGCCACACAATAGAGTTCTTCGAGATCCCTACACGTTTTATTCGATCCTGGATGAACAGAGTACCTGGACTTATGGACTTCATCCATAACCACCCACATAGGTTACCGGTACTTGGTACCTAAATTTTTGTCTGTATCATCCAACTTGGGCTCCAATTGTTTGATCTCCATTTACTTAGTAGTCCGTGTTCGATACCAAGGAGAATACTTCTCCGACTATTGATATTATCCGTGCAAGAACTCCTTATTTGATTTCCCTCGATATGGTGGAGTTATGTGATACTTATTCCTGATAATGATAGAAATGGTGCCTGAGAATCTTGAGTGTATGCTGACACATACCCTCTATTCATCTACGCATTATGATGTACAATAGCCAGTTCTCTATAGATCTTAGAAAGGAATTACTCGACGAGATGTTCAGGTTTCAGTTGACGATTGGGTAGCAATGACACAACATGACAATGAATCATTATGTTTGTCCGTCTTATGCTTCTCGAAAGCATTTTCTTGGACTAAGACTTTATTGTTATTTCAGGTTTCGTGTTTTCTGGGATCTTCCTTTAAAATGGGTCATAATGGATTTAATATTTCAAGGTTCCCTGTGTGCTCTTACTAGCAAATTTCGAGTCTAATCACCACTTTACTCTTTCCTTGTATCACCCCTCCAAGGCAGACCAGCCTTTGGGTTGTAACTTCCTGATATGTAAACTCATGGCTTGACCACCATACTCTCGAAGTATGCAAGCCATACGAAGTTCTATGTTTGTTTGGAATATTCACATTCCGTTTAGGTGAGGAAATGAACAGCGATACTGTGAGAATGGTCTCATCGAATTAGTGCTTTCCCCAAAATGGGCTATGGGTTTGTCAGCCCATTAAGTTGGCAGAAAGGGTTGATGGCCAACTACTTGTCATATAGTGTGTCTGCACTTCCCTGGCGTTCGAATGGTACTTTGGTGACTTACCATTACGTATTCCACTCTTATCGGCCCTAGCCTGAAGTCCTTAGTACAAGGACCCAGTTCATAACATTGAGGTAATGAGTGTTTAAACATCAAAATTTTGTATTTTTCTTGAGCCTGCGTTAAGAAGTTCTTAACAATAGATGCCCTAGAGCTCCTTATTTATAGAAAACTAGAGTGAGAGAGGTGACCACACCTCTCATCTAGGCTGAAAACTGGGATCCATTCAACAAGATGATCTTTGGGAAAGTGCGGGTACAAAGGGTAACAAACTATCCTTCTCGAATCCTTGTGGACAGTGGTCTGTTGTGAACACTCATGCTAACGTCCCTTATGCATATCATGAGCTAATGAGATTAGCATGAAATTCCGGATTTGGGACTCCTTTATGGGTTTTGTACGTCGTTCTTCTATTATTGCGACAATAGTCGTTATTCCACACTTAGGTTTCTTTGGCATTCGCTTGAGAATAAATCACGGCTTATTCATAACCGAAAGAATAGTCAGACTTTAAGGTGTACTGAATGTCAAAGGTTGTGAGAGTAACCCTGTTTGTCCAATATCCTGAAATGTCAGATTACCTACTTGTCTCATGTCGAGCTTCCACAATATCCATAGGTGTCATGCGTATGCGGGTCAGAATAATCTTCTGCCCTATTACTGAAGTTAGTGCATAGCACTCCTGGCGTAACTTTCAAGCAATTGTGAGACTGAACTGTATGATGGATCCTGAGATTACGCTATAATCTCCCACAATAATTGTGCAATTATTGTAAGTGTTAGTTGTGGTAACGCTCAATTTGAAGCCTTCCTGACAAGTAGAATCTCAAAGAATGAATGTGCGAATTCCTTCGTCGTTTAGGACTCACTAAGGATTGGTTGAATTCAATTTGAATTTCTCTCGTTTCTCCAAAAGTAGGAGAATTCTTTGTGAACACCTAATTGAGAATCCCGATTTGTTAAGATCCAATCCTTAATCAATTGACCGAGAACATGGGTTGACCATTAGCTTGGACAGCAAGACTCACTAAAGTTCCCATGCACTGCAAATTATGATTACGTGTGCACCCGTAATGATAATTTACTTTGCATGATCCCTGTAGTGTTTCTTATATCCCAATCTTCTTAGTCAAAAAGGATTTGAAATGATCATTAGATCGTGTTTGCACACTTGTGCAGGAGTGTGTATTGTTTTACCGGATTACCCTTAATTTATTTGTACCAATACTCGTGAATCTGCCGAATATGGCTGTTTCCGGATGGGGTTAATGGTAGAGAGGCACCACCAGTGTCTCTCAAGAATAAAATGTGTATGGAAGTCAGGCACTATGTGTAGGGCAAAGATCCCCAAATTAGTGTCGAGCAACTCATGCTCTAAGTCTGTATGTACGTATGGATCCATATGATCCTGGTGAATGTCTGGGTCTCCTGACCCGTGGAGTTCTCCCCCGTTTAGTCCTGCTTATCCACCTTGGGTTCCCTTCTGTCCGGGAAATCCCGTCTGCCACATCTCATGGCGAAAGTCTAGTCATTCGATCAAGCAACTCATGAACTAGAGTACTTATACCGCACATACGTCAGAAAGAAAGCTGCCTCCACGGCTGGAGTAGTTGTAGGTGTGGTGCAGGTATAGGTACAGCTTCTGGTACGGATTCAGCATGTTGTGATACCAAGATCGGTAACTGGCGATTACTACTGTCGTCGCCCAAGTTCAGCTCGTAACTCGATCTTCTAGGGTTATAGTGTGCTGAGTACCTGTCATCCTTGATTCGTAATCCGAACAGTGACACTTTGTTGATAAACATCGTAGGTGTCTATTTGTACGTGCTAAGCGTTCATTACATGAGCCATGTAATCGTATTAAGTATTAGTGTAGCTAATTATACCCTAGTGTAACTCCATACACTAATAGTCTACACAAGTTGTTCGGCAGCGGTTGGAATTTCTCTACTCAAGTCTTGGGTGTTCTTAGTGTGATGCATGTCTTAGAAATCTTGGTCCCTAAATGAGTCCGGTTAGAGCCTATGTGTCACTAAGGAAACCTAATTCGCTAAAACCATTGCTCTGATACCAATCTGTCACACCCCCAAATTTATTTACTTAATAAATAAATAAAGGTTGCAACGATTGGTTCATTACACGATAGCGGAAACTATAAAAGTGATTTCTAAGACTTGATTTCATATACAATTACTAAAACTAAGTAATACAATGATCTAAGTTCTTCTAGATCAACGATAGACTTGAGACTTGATACTCTATGCCCTTCCAGTTACTAGGAATTAATCCAGCATAGCTAGCCTATTCCAACCGTGCCATGGTTAAAAGGTTACCTGAGAAACATACTTGAAAGTGTCAACACAAGGGTTGGTGAGTTCACAGAGTTAGTTATATCAGTGCTAGTAGTTTTTCCCGAAAACATGTACATTACTTTACCGTCATAAAACTAAGTAGTTTTCCCCGAAAAACTATACATGACTTAACCATCATAAATAATAAGTAGTTTTCCCCGAAAACGTATACATGACTTAACCGTCATAAAATAAGTAGTTCTTCCCCGAAATCGTATACATGACTTAACCGTCATAAAAATAAGTAGTTTTCCCTGGAAACGTATACATGACTTAACCGTCATAAAAATAAGTAGTTTTCCCTGGAAACGTATACATGACTTAACCGTCATAAAAATAAGTAGTTTTCTGTGGAAACGTATACATGACTTAACCGTCATGAAAATAAGTAGTTTTCCCAGAAAACGTATACATGACTTAACCGTCATAAAATAAGTAGTTTTCCGCGAAAAAGTATACATGACTTAACCGTCATAAAATAAGTAGTTTTCCCCGAAAACGTATCCATGACTTAACCGTCATAAAATAAGTAGTTTTCCCCGAAAATGTATCCATGACGTAACCGTCATAAAATAAGTAGTTTTCACCGAAAACGTATCCATGACTTAACCGTCATAAAATAAGTAGTTTTCACCGAAAACATGCACATGACATTACCGTCATAATTAAGTACAAATAATTCTAAACGCATATGATAAACGAAACAAGTGTTATTGATCCATTCGTAAGCTAGCTAGGCTTACAAATACCTATGTTCGTACATGAAACCGTAACCAAACCATGACAAATGAATGCCCCTCCCTCGCTAAACCACGAGAATAAGACAATATGCGGTCATTCGGCCATGTGGACCCCCAGTTAGCGCGACTAACCATGACCAGGGACGTCACCCCCAATAGTACTATCCATAGAATCCCAGGCTATGGCCATAGCTAATGGTTACAAAAAGTGTTAATCCGGGGACTTTAAGCGCTATATTGTTCCTCATGTACAACATAATGTTAGTGTCTTGTTTCCTTGTTATCATATAAAAAATGTTTGCAATGTTTTTTCAACAATGTTTCCAAATGTACTAAACAATAATGTAATACATTAGATGTAAGTATGTTTCTCCCCCCGCAGTTTAAAAAGCGAATAGGGGGCCGTGAACTCACCTTGTGTCTGATGAAATCCTAGCAAATAACAATGTGCTAAAAGTTCCTATCTATCCGTACCCTAATCACACAAGGGTACTAATGAGTTAAGACTACCCCTCTTAAAAGCAAGTTGTTCACCCGACTTAACAAATCACGTTAAGTACGTCTTTTTTTATTAAAACACTGTTTCATGTGACGACTCGTTGGTGATTATTATTCTAGTCTAGACGCTTATATATTTTCCGAGAAAATATTATGTTTCCATATTGTTGACTTGTTATGTGTACCAAAAATAAATATTATTTTTGCGATAGCTCATAATATATTTATATTATGATCACGTATAACCATATAATTATTTCTTACCCATAATTATATAATAATCACAAATATCGTCCAAGTATGTTCTACATTTTCCTACGTGCACATAAACCACGTTAACACGTCCACATGCAATTTCTTGTTCCGAACGACATTTATTAACTTAGTTATGTTCATTATTCATACATCTTTATTTATTTTCATCAATTGCATGCATACATGTATTCCTACATCACTACATATATTCACATTTATTTCACGATGTCATGGGCTTATTTATTTTTAACCGAACTTAACCATAGGTTTCATGCACATATACACCTTATCCATTTTTGACCATATGTGCGCATATAAATGTTCTTGTGTTGATACTAAGTATTATTTTCTCAATTAATTCCATGATGCACTAAAACCGCACATCAACATATATATATATATATATATATATATATATATCATAATTCTATCCAAAACCATATATATATATATATATATATATATATATATATATATATATATATATATATACGAATCTTTCCAAGTTAACCATTTAGAATATTCACATATATTACTATGACCTATATATGTACATATACATGCATATTCTTCTTCATGTTTATATCAAATAACATAAACCCTTTTATAGACATACTCCATAACATGCATATACATATATATTTTGACATATGTGCACACATATTCACCTTTCATGTTTTGTTACTAGATATCACCAAGTTATAAGCATATATATGTATGTTTTCAAACCATCTAAACATTTCATAAAACATTCTATGATCAAACTATAGTTATACACACATATGTATATATTACGGTTGGATATATATATATATACTTTACATGTCTTTATATTTTTAGATCTTTAAAGTTATCACATGTTGAGACATGTTCCATGATCTACATTCAAATATACACACATGCATATACTTTATGGTTTTATATTTATATCTATACATTTAACAATTTCCAAGTCAATATATATATCTCGGCTTTTACACACACACATATATATATATATATACCCTTTACTTGATTCAAATCTTAAATCTTTCAGGTTATCACTTTGATACTTTTTATAAAAATCATTAATTTCCCCAAACCCTTTCGTTTTCAAAGATGAACAACGTGCTTAGATCAAGAATAAAAGAAGAAGATAAAGATTGTGTCGGTTTCGTACCACTAGACAAAGCTAGGTGAAGAACAACGGTTAGAAAGTGATGATGACTTGATATGATAGCAAGACCGACCCTTATTCCTTCAAAGCTCCCTTGAATCTCCCAAGTTCTAGCTAGACTCTTTAGATTTTTGTTCTTGGATTTTTGAAAGATGCAAGTGTGAGTGTGTAGGAATCGTATATATATATATATATATATATATATATATATATATATATATATATATATATATATATATATATATATAGAGAGAGAGAGAGAGAGAGAGAGAGAAAGAGAGTTGGAGTGATTAGGTAATCATCATGATTACTAATGATGATAGATGATACCTTTGCTTGTGAATACACTTGATTGATTATGGGTTCTTATGACATAATCATGGTTCATGATGGATTGATGGCAAGGTGGGTGTTATCACCTCAAGTGTTATCATTACAATGATTACTAAATGGTATTTAGATAGTGTAAGCCTGGTAGGTGATCCCGTGATAATATACCCGGTGTATGAAATTTTAATGATCCGATAACTTTGTATATATTTACCTAGATATTTTATATATATATATATATACATATATATATATATAATTATTAGATGGAACGGGGGTTTAGTGTAGATCTCAACAAGTCATCATCGTTATGATTTGATATTGGAGTGGAGTACAAGCAAAAATATAATGATGGTGATGTGATCTTTAAGTTGTTTGCACTCTTGGTTATGACGCTTGAGTGTTGTGTAAGCAAAGCAATCATGATGATGATGTGATTGATTTAGACGCGGTATATTACCCGAAATTAATAACCGCTTTAATATCTTTAATTATTAAGACGTCCTACATTTTGTGTAGTTTGACTAGATTTAATAATCTGCTAGTGAATACCGACATAGTTATTACTTTAACTATATTATACATGTATACACATAAAATAACTCAAGGCCATGCAACCAACATTTTTATGTCACTCTTTTAAGGTTTAGTCACAAATATATACGTTTTTATATTAAAACGTATCCCTAGACTTTTACTGGAATAAAATCTCGTTAATCACCAACGAACGTTCAATGCGGGTTATTATTGTTTATTTTCTAGTAATTTTTAAAAATTACTAAATATGATATGGGTTCCTTTGCTAGGCTACTTGACAATACTTTGTCAAAATAAAATCTCAGGAAATATATAAAATATGAACGTGCAAATATGCCTATGGGTATTGGCTTAGAATACTGGGTGTCACAACTGTGATTAAGAGTAGGCTAGATCTGAGTGTGTCTCTTATCTCAATACCCGACAAGTGAGAGATAATCGGTTAGTCCTCGTCATTAGGTTCCGAGTGTGAATTGTCTGAGAGGAAATTCCCTTAGGTGTCTAGTGATTGTTGCTATTCCGTGTCATAGTTTTTATTCTGAGATTACCCCGTGCATCTTAGATGTATTATGGACAGTGAGACTGAGAGGTGATCTGTCTTTTAGGTACTTTATCATTGTTGGAGAGACTGAAAGGTAATCCGACTATCTAGTGAGTTTACTACATCTTTAGGTTTCTTAGTTGGTGACACCCTGATAGTGATTAGGGATCCACTAGGTTGTCTAGAGTTGTTATCCTTAGATACCCGGATCCATCATTGTTTCGATAACCGGTAGAAGTTGAGCTTTGCTAGTAGGATTCCGACCTAGGTGGTATTCTTCCTATTCCTAGTATTCCCTGAGTTCTTTGTCCGGATAGTTGATATGACGTAAATTATACATGTTTTGCACGCATAATTATCCCCGAAATCATCACAATTAGAGACAATATGCTAATAATTGATGCCTAATCCGCTCATTTGTGTTCCGATAGGATAATTGACCTGGATATGCAAAAACAAGAAGAAAACACTCAAAAACAAGGTAAAATCAGCATTCGGGGGCCAATTGAACGAAACCGGACACAGGAAGTCAAACCAGAAGATCAAAAAGTCAACAGGGACCAGAAAAGGGCAATGCACGACCGTGCATTGCCTTGCACGGTCGTGCAAACCCTAATCTGGTTCCTGTACTCTCCTATACTGCCAGATTCTGCACGTGAAAGAAAAGGGTACTTTGCACGCCCGTGCAATCCAACGCACGGCCGTGCATTACCAAAATCTTAGCCTATAAATAGCAAGCTCATTCTAGTGTTTTAGATGTCCATTACCAAGAGGTGAGAAGGCCTTAGTGCTCTGCTAAGAGCCGGAACTCTCTCGGTTTTGGTCCGTTTAGCTTTTCTTTGTTTATTTCCTTTTTAAAGTCTTGTAATATGAAGCGATTCTTCCCGTTCGAGTAAAACAAGAGGCAACCTATACCCACTCTCCGTTGGTGTTGGAACACTTCCACACATTGTTTAATTAATTAATGAAGTATTTTTAGTATGTTATGTTTTTAAAGTCTTTACTATGATTTATCTTAAAAAGACAAGAATAAGTGATCTTTAAACCAATCTAATAGTCTTAAATCTTGTGAGTTACTTAAGCAAGACTTCTTGTTTGGGAAGCTTATTCGATATTTGTACGGTTTATATACAAATCTTGATGCTATCACTGCCAGTTAGTATAGATTTAATATTATGGGTTGATTGGAGGTTTGGGTATTCTGCAAGTCGTTTGATCCCTAACCAGACCGGGCGGTTTGTGTCGGTATTTCTTTACTTCTTTCATATCGGCTTGCAGAGGACTTCTAGCGGGATGGGGTTTGATCTTGGGAAGGAAAGCCTTATTTATTTAAAATAATATTATAAGTAAAGACAACTATTTAAGAACATAATTTGTTAGGTCCGAGCGTTCATAAAGTTCCTTTGGAGGAAGTCGTGCATTCCGACTTACCGGAAGAAGTTACAAGACCAGACGTACGTCAGTCACAGGGATAATATTAGTTCGAATAAGGAATTGTGAGATACCGACGGACTTGAGACCCCGTTTAGGGTC
The DNA here is from genome assembly GCA_023525975.1 of Smallanthus sonchifolius. Lineage (NCBI taxonomy): Eukaryota > Viridiplantae > Streptophyta > Magnoliopsida > Asterales > Asteraceae > Smallanthus > Smallanthus sonchifolius. The sequence continues at coordinate 1,049,515 of JAKNSE010000030.1, read as the reverse complement.
CGTTATATTCATTAAGGAACAGTTGGCCGACCGTATCCACTGTTCCGTTACGAAATACTAACTCCCCTATCGAAAGGGTTAGTACTAGTAACTATGACCAACCTTACTTTAAATATATCATTAATTAACAAGGGATAACAACTAGAGTAACACCTTAAACAGGATAATACTTCTAACTACATTTCTTTTCTTTTTATTTTCCTTTTAAAACAAAACCCATTTTCCAACTTATTATCCTAGTCAGACAATAGCGAGAGTTGAGTACGAGATCCGTGTCCATGGTTCGATACTTGGTTCTTACCCATACCATACTACGCTGCGACAGGTACACTTGTATATTGTGTGTGTATTTAGTTGAAATAATTATCATTTTAATTTATAAATTTAAAACCTGATTTTGTGTAGCTCTAAATAGAATATATTTATTACTACTAAAAACACGCCATCATGTCTTTGGCGTTGTTGCCAGGGTTATATATATATTTCCATTTTTATCTACATATAAAACACACATCAAGTTTTTGACGCCGTTGCCGGGGACACGGTAATTCTGCGAAAGATCTAAGTCGTTGGACTGACTATTTATTTCTATTTTACTTTTGTTTTATTTCTACTTTATTTTTCATTTTGATTTTATCGTCATCTTTATTTTATTTTTGTTTTATTTCTACTTTATTTTCCTTTTATTTTTACTATTATTTTTGTTTTGGTACTTGTTCTAGCTAATCTATCTTTGCAGGAACTTTCAAGGATCGCAACCCAGGAATTATTGCTAAGAGAAATGAACGAATACAAGTGCCGCCATTCGAAAGCATTTTAAGAATAGGCGTAACACTTTCGAACGGTTTTACGTGTTTAGATTTTACATTCCTCTTTATTTTCGATGATGACAAGCTCGTTACTTTGAAATTGCATATCAAGAAACAAGGTAAGTTTTCTAACGTGAAATCGGGATTTTAATGGTGACATTCCCCTTTGACCAATTTATTCTGCTAATTTTAAATAAATTAATACTTTAATATAATTTAAATTATTTTTTTTTATTTAAAATATATTTATTTTTAAAAGTAATATTTTCAAGTGGTTCTAAAAAAAAAAAGTCAAACTTGGTCAACAGGGGCAATGCACGGCCGTGCAACCCAATGCACGACCGTGCATTGGGGTCCGTGCGCCCGGATGTTAAAACAGATCAGTAGCTTCAGTTTTCTCAAACCCCCAAACCCGAACTCGCTCGGTTCCGCCAAAAATCACTCCAAAACCCCCGATTTCTCACGGTTTCTATTGATTTTTGCTTCCAATCTCTTCCCCGAGGTATGTAAACTTGTCCATTGTCAATTTTAGTGTGATTTATGCTTCAAATGTGGCTAATCTTATTCAAATGAGGCTAGGGTTTCGTTTTAAACTTTGGTTTGAATATGCTTGAATGTGAACCCAATGCTTGATTTAGATGCATATTTGACTAAGTAGGATTATAATGTAACTCATTTTAGCCTTATTTGGGTAGGATTTGTTTGATTTGTATGGATGGGTTTATGAATTTTGACTTAGAGTTCTTGAACTTGGAATTACAAATTGAAGCATGAATCTTGCTTGAATGTGTTTAGGTTTTAACATAGTTGGTGGGAAATTGTTGATTAATTGAATTAGGTCAAGAATTTTGGGGGGTTTGACTTTTCAAAAGTCAACATTTTGACCATCTATTTCTGTAGTCATATTACACCGTTTGAATTTGCGCCTTGTTTGATTGATTGCAATTGACCATTTGGGGACCCGAGAAACATAACCGTGTCATAACCATGCACGAAATTGTGTTCCCCTTGTGTGGTCCAAAATTTATATACATATATATTTTTATAAAAACATGATTCTTATCAAGTTTTTAGCACTAATATGCATCGTACTTTACACACCATCAAGTTTTTGGCGCTGTTAAAATATATATGTTGAATCACTCTTGATTTTATAATACTAACTCCTTTTAGTGATGATTATGTAGGTCATGGCTGAGTCTTCCCGACAAGCGGGGCGAAAGAGAAGAAACACCCTATCAGGCTCTAGGTCAGGTTCATCCTCATCTGCCCACATGAGTGGCTCGCCACAGACTCCACCATCTCCTCCACCGCCTTTTCACCCGCAGCCCATGCCAGAAGGACCACAGGATTTGCACCCGTGGCTTATCTTTGACCCCGATGATGCCATCGAGGTCCATGCCTTCCAACTCCTGCCTACATTACTGAGGCAAACCTTCGGGTCACACAAAACCATTTGCTACCCAACCTTGGAGGATATAAATCTCTTAGACAGTGCAGTTCCCCTGATCACAAAGCCATGGCAGAGATTCTTTTCTATTAGAGAAACAACCTATTATGAACTCACTCTTGAGTTCCTAGCATCCTTCCAATTCGATAGGCTAGTGGTAAGTATGGAAATGCATGATTGTGTGCGCTTCAGGATGGCTAGGCATTGGTATGAAATGTCACTAGCACAGTTTGGGGTAAAAATGGGATTATATAGGCACATGGAGATTACGGAGCCGATATTTACTGACAGTAAATGGGAGTTCGCCGAGGGAGAAGCATCAGCATTTTGGCATAGGATCGGATCCGGACCTTTTGACCCGCACAGTCAAAAGAGCACCAAGATCAGACATCCCTTCCACCGTTACCTACACCGATGCATTGTCCTTTTCATCGGGGGAAGAAAGGATAGCACGGGGGTTGTGAACATTAGAGATCTCCTTCACTTACACTGCTTGATTGATGGGATTCCTTATAACTTGGCTTACAGCTTGGCCAAGTTCTTTACCAGAGCTACTGGCTACTGTTCCAACAGCCACATATTTGGTGGACCATACATTACTCACCTTGCTTCCTACCTAGGAGTCTTGTCTCCTGTGCACCTCGGTATACTTACAGAGATGGACACACCCATTCTACCTGTTGAAACCCAAGTATTGATCAACATGCATATGATGAAGAAGTTCAATGGGGTGTACCGATTAGTAGGCCATCGGGGAAATATTTGGACTGGTGTAGTTGAAGAATCAGATGACGAGGGAGCACCTATGGGACAACTGGGCATCAAGGCCCAGGTATGTACCACACTACTGCTGACCCCACAATGTTAGATTTAATGATCCGTATGGGTCAGCTGGGTCAAACGATGGATGGAATGCGACAGGACTTCTACGATCACACTCATGATCCGTATGCCCATCAGCAATATCAGCAGCAGCCTCCCGGCCCGCACCAGCAGTGGCATCGTCCTCCTTTTCAGTAGAAGCTCTGTTCACCCTTCATCTTTGGTACCTGTGGTTATTTTCTAACATAGTTTTTGGTTCTTGACTTTGGTTTGTTTGACTAAACACGGCACCATTTTTACCGGTTACAGGAGTAACCGTTAACATGGTGGCACTGCCACCAACCTTATTCGGCCGCTTTGTTAAACGAATATTAGTTTAATTTTTCCTTTTAGTACTTACTTTATGTGTTGAGCATTGCATAGCACTACATTACATTACAGGTGATACAGATTTTGGTTCGTGCCCGGAAATACGATCTAGGCAGTGATGAGAATCGATTAGACGCTCGACAATTACGTCTCATCAGGGGAGTATTAGTTCACCACACTCTTATTATTCATGACACATAACATATTGCATACATTCATATTATCAGAAACTAAGTGTGGGGTGGAACCCCGTTGATATTTTGATTGCCTGATCTTGTCTTAAGTATTACAATTGCATGATTAACAAATACCCAATTCATGAAATCAAAATTTATGTATAGAAGTAATAAAAACATTTTCTAAAACAATCTTAAAGCAGAAGTCTTAAAAATCAGTTGGCACAAATGGGCTTATAAAAACAGCAATTTGAAATACCGTTGAAGTGAATCAAGGAAACAAATAGGGAAGATTAGGGAGCACAACAGAAAGAAAGAAATAAGTTTACGCACATTTTTACTTTATTACCCTTTACCTTCCGTTCCCATGTGAGAGATTTGAACCTATCCAAGCCTTATCACGAACACATCAAGTTTTTGACGCCATTGATTATCACATGCTCATTTCGTTTGTTAGAGTGACTGCTAATTATTGCTTTGCATGTTAGAACTTGAGTAAAATATACATTTCAAGATCATGGACTAAAAGAATGCATGAAAATGATTGAGGCATTAGGATTAACCCATTTTCTTTAGCCTTTTCTTTTCCTTTACCTACCCTAAACGTATGGAGGAGGTGAAGCAGGAGCGAGTTCTGGGAGCATTGCTAGGGATAAGAAGATAAAAGAGATGCTAGAGAACCGGACTCAGATGCTCGCTCATTTAGTGCAGAAGGATAAGGAGACTCAGCAGCGACTGGATGCGCTCGACACCTTATTGAAGAATCAGCATTCTGCGTTCCAGGACCTGCAGCACACGGTGGGAGACATCGCTAAGAGCTTAAAGGATAGACAGGGAGGTCCGTCTTCAGGTCCTAATGCTTCAGTGATGTCCGTGTCTACTAGGAGTAAAAAATTAGAGGAGGAGGAAGAAGTAGTGGAGGCTGTTATTACTTAGGAGTCTAGGTTATGTTTATTTGTTAGTTTTTATAGATCGTCTGGGCGACATTATGTCGTCCCACCAGGCTTCATATTTTTCAAGTGGTCGCGAGTAGTGTCGCCTTAAGAAATAGTGTCTCCTATTACTGTCGCCTCAAGAAATAGCGTCGCCTATTAGTGTCGCCACTTGAAGATCTTCATTTTCAGACCCGTTTTTAACCCAATTTTGTAACTTTTTATGTCCAGAACGTTTGTTTAACACCCATAAGCTAAGATCTGGGCTTTATACCCCTTTTTACATGTAAAACCCTTTTCTTTTAAGATCAAAACCCTAGTTTTACTCCAAAACCCATTTAGACTAAAAACAGAGGGTTTAGGTTGGATTCTTATCTCAAAAACGATGGTTTCTTCCTCTAAAATACTGGAGCAACGTATTAGAGCAGATCTTGAGACTCAAAACCTTGATTATTGACTTTCTCTCTCTAGAATCCTCTCTCTCTAGCCGAATTCTGTGTGCAAGTATGGTATGAGGCAGATCAAGGCTGCATTAGGGGTTTATGTTTACCCTCCTGGGCCAAGCCCATCTTCCTTCCAAGCCCATCACTTTTCCTTTCTTTCCCCCGACCCATTTTACGAGTGTCGGGTTTTCGGGATGTTACAAGTTTGTCATATGCCATATGACTAAGGCGTAGATGCCATAGGTCAACACCGCTGTGATTTCGAGTCTTTTCTATGTAAGCAGACTCAGATGATAGGACGTACACAACCTCTTTCCTCTGACCCTGTATTATAGGAATAGACTTAGTTTCAAAATTTCAAAAACCTTTACTTTGTTAGTACCGGACAAGACATATTTTCCCGTTTCAGTTATTTGGGGGACTAAGATGAGATTTTTCTTAACTCCATGGACATGGTATACACTTTCGAGGGTTAGCCCATCACTTCCATTTTTGTTCGGAAATTTGACATTGCGTATGTCAGTGATCGAATGTCTTGAATTATCGGCAATTACTACGCATCGACTTCCCTCATATTTCCTGAGGTTAGTTTCCCTTTATCTCTAGTCATGTGGTTTGAACACCCTGAGTCGACCACCCATTCATTAAGATCGTTTGCCCTTGTTTCAACCGATGTGGTAAGTGCAAACACCTCTTGATCTTGGGCCATATGTGCTTTTGCATCCCAACCTGGTTCATTCTCTACTTCTGCACTGTTCCCTTCGTCTTGGTTCTTGGATCTACAGTCCTTTGCCATATGTCCTCGTCTCCCACAATTGTAACACTTGTATGGGAAAACGTTTTGGGTTCGTTTTGTTCTTTGATCCTTTGCTCGGTTCCTCATTCTCTTTGGTTTTGGTCTTCCAGCCACCCCTGTGATCCTTGTTTATATAACCTGTTATGCTATTCTTTGGTTTGCTCTTGTACTTTCTGACATAAAAAGCCTGGTCACTTGTTTCGGGTTTAACCGACATATCGGCTTGCTGTTTGACCAGAGCTTCATGGTTGGTTAACAGATTTTCAAGTTCAATGAGAGTGGGCTGGGTAGGCCAACCCTGAATTGCTGCTATAAAACTTCTTTACTTGGGCTTTAAACCGTGTATTATGATATGTTTCATTCGTGCTTCACTGATCCGTGTATCTTTATCTAGCTCTCCAATTTCTCGACATACCGTTTTGATCTTTTGGAAGTACTGTGGGATCGAGAGTTCTTTCTGGGAGGTATTCATCAGATCGCTTTCAAGTACCTGCAGCCTCGTATCGTTTTTCTTGCTGAACAAGCGTTTAAAGGTATCCCACGCAACTTTGGGATATTCTACGCCTTGCAGGTGATCGAACATGTCTTCCTCGATTGTGGTTTTTAGGATGACCATTGTTGGATTAATCTTGATGGGTCAAACGGGTATGGGTCAACCCATAGAGCATGTCACGTGTTGGCAGCATGATAGGTCTAAGATTGACCGAGTTTGGAGGTGAAAAAGTTGGAAAATGGACGTTGAATGCAAGCTGCACGTTGGAGTTTGTTGCTATAAAGTAGGAGTTTTTATTTATGCATGTGTTTAGTTATCGTTACAAATAGGATAGCAGCAGTAGTTTTGTTTTGTACTCTCGATTCTAAATTATAAGAAAGTTCAAGCAGTAAACACAAATCTGTATTACATGAGTGTGTGTTTGTATGTGTAAATCAAGGGGCCTGAACCTATATTTGGTATCAGAGCCAGGTTAAAGAAGCGAGGATCGGTTTGAGAGTCGTCTTCGAGAGAAGGGCAGCAGCCCAAGGCTGTGGGGATGAAGAAGAGTAGCAGGTTCTGGTTGAACCGAAGAGGGCTGAAGACGAAGAAGGAGACGACAAAGAAGAGACGGTCTGTGTGATCGTGGAACAGTTCTGCGTGAGCCGTACAACTGGTTTTGTCTGAAGACCGAAAGCACCGATTGAGTCGCTGGTAATAGACCATACCGGCTCCTCTATTGCAGCAAAGACCGAGAGAGACCGTCGCCGGAAATATGAAACTGGCATAAAGAAAGAAAACCGACGAGAATACCAAAGCCATAATCGACCGGTGGCTTAAAAATCAGACCGAAAAAATTTGCCCGGAAGACCGTAGGTGTAAGCCAGAGACCGGAAGCTTACATCAGAGAAGAGAGAGACCGAGATACCGATATAGCTACAACAAAGACCGGCAGCTAACCTAGACCGAGACCGTGTAAACCAGGACCGGAGGTTTGCATCATAAAGACCGAACCAGTTGATTGAAAGAGAGAAAGTTTTGAACCGGGTGACCAAAGTTTGATAGCATAAGATCGAAGCTGTCACAGAAGAAAGCTAGACCGAGCTTTCGATTCAGACCGACTAAAGACAGTTCGAAGAGATTTTTCCTTCTCAGCAGGGGACCGAAAGGTTTGAAGACCGAAGGATATTTTTGTATGATGAAGGACGATGAAGGAAAGACAGAAAGTTGAAACAAGAATGGAGATGAAGACAATACTGCATGATGAAAGCTAAAGCAAGGCCTTGACTCAACTCAGAAGTCAAAGGTGAGCAGTTGATGTTGATGGGGAAAGGACAAGTCTATAAGTGGTGCAGTGTACTAAATCTAGAAAGAGAAAGAGATTACTTTCTGATTTGCACAAGCAAGCATAGAGCAAGAGTTAATTGCAAGAGGCAGCAAGTTTTAGCAAGAAGTCAGTAAGATAAGCAAGTGATCGGACCCGTGTGGTTCGAATAGCAATAACGAGCAAGATAGGTACGATTCAGTCGGGAAAGATAGCTGGCAAGACCGACATCAAGATTAAGGGGGTGAATGTTGTATTAATATTGATGGGTCAAACGGGTATGGGTCAACCCATGGAGCATGTCACGTGTTAGCAGCAGAATAGGTCTAAGATTGACCGAGTTTGGAGGAGAAAAAGCTGGAACATGGACGTTGAATGCAAGTTGCACGTTGGAGGTTGTTGCTATAAAGTAGGAGTTTTTATTTATGCATGTGTTTAGTTATCGTTACAAATAGGATAGAAGCAGTAGTTTTGTTTTGTACCCTCGATTCTAAATTATAAGAAAGTTCAAGCGGTAAACACAAATCTGTATTACGTGAGTGTGTGTTTGTGTGTGTAAATCAAGGGGTCTGGACCTATAAACATGGCTTTTCCAGCTTTCACCTCCCACTTGTGCACTGCTCCGTTGATATCGTTTCTTGGCATCGTCGTCTCGGTTCCTCCCATCACATCCCAAATATCTTGTCCGACCAGGTATGATTTCATGCATATGGACCATACATTATAGTTGTTGTTGTTGAGTTTCCTTATTCCTCCAATGACATGAAGGTCTCCCATTCTTGTTGACGGGTTTTTATTCTTGATCGAATCTTGCTGGTTTCCTCGATGGGTTTCTTGTGATCGATAGAGTTGAGATCATAGTTCCTGCCTTTGAGACTTTCTTGATTCTGACCAGTTTCTTCTACCGTCCCGAGTCTTGATCTTCAAGGCTCTGATACCAGTTGTTAACTTGGTACCGATAATCAGAGATAAACACACACTTAGAACAACATGTTCGACTCTTTTATTAATTGATGAAAAACTGAAAATTACATAATAAACTTCAGGTTATATAATAACCTTTCCTTGCAGACTAAGAAATGAAAACAACAATCCTAATCTAACTCTACGATGACTCAACAGACATTTAAAATTCAAAAACTAAACTTAATCTAACTTGACAACTTTAGTCCTTAGACTTAAGATCTCCTCCATAACCTCCCCTTGAGATCACCCGATCCTCCCTCTCGATGCATTAATCGTCCAAGTCTTTTAAGTTGGTATTGTACCAATTTTCACAATGTATGGCTAACTTAGTGTATGTTCAATTTCTTAGTTTTCTCGCATTTCTTGACGTCATTTGTTAGAGCTTTCAATAATTTTCACCAAAAGTTTTATCTCTCTGAATGTTAAGGTGCTTTTCTGTCACTTTATGATTATTACGAAACTCTAATTTGCAAAACTGCTTTCTTTTTCTTCTTTGAATCTGAGTACAGCATGATGACAAACACTTGGAACTGAACCAAGCTTTAGCATGGTGCCTAGATTTCCCAAACAAATTTCGTACCTTATTTATTGTTTTTATTTTGAGTTTGGATATATGTGTTACAATACATTATAAGATTATCTATGACATCTACGTTATTATTGTTAAGGCTTGCTTGAGATAGTAATGCATATTAATAGTAATTGTATTTGAGCGTAAAGAACGCTATATTTGTTGTAACTAAAATCATAAAAAAATGTTGCATTTACTAAAAAAAAGATTGCCTTTCTTTTACTAAAAACATAATAATGGTTGCATTTGAGTGTAGAAAATGTTGCATTTTAGTAAATAAAAAAATAATAAAGGTTGCGTTTAAGTACAAAACAAGTTGCATTTAAATGTAAAAAAAGTTTTATTTGCATGTAAAAAGGTTGCACTAAAAAAAGGTTGCATTTGAGTAATACATGCAACTCTTTCTAAAAAGGCTGCATTATCTAACAAAAATGTTGTTTTAGGTCTAATGCAACTTCATCTAACGCAACATTTGGTAAAAGGTTGCTTTAGGTATAATGTAACCCTTTTAAGGCTTAATGCAATATTTTATCGGGGTTGCATTAGCTTCAAATTGTTGTAATGATTGTTGTAAATAAACCTTTTTTTTGTAATATATGTTTTTCCCTCGGGTTGGTGTGAACAGTAAAGTTTTAATTATTTTTTATTTAAATTACTTTATAGGTTAAACTAGTTTTTTCCGGGTTAAGTTACAAAAGCTGAGGTTGACGGGGTGGTTAGAGGTTTGGCCTCCTTTCAATAGACAGGTTCGATTCATAGTTTCCGAATATACAGTTGCAATATGCTGATTTTATCTATGTTTTGATATGAACGCTATCTTAAACCGAATGTGTTTGTTCATGCACAACTTCTAAATTCAATTTGATAATTCTTACATTTTTTTTAATTCAATTCCCGTCGCAAGTTGCAAATATAGCTGCATTAAACAACATCATTGTCGTTGGCAACTTTCCCGCTACAGCGCGCGACATGCTCTCCTAGTCTTTTTAAAGAAAGAAATCAAATAAGTTTTATACATTATAACTTGAGTAAATTACATAAATCGTCCTTTATGTTTATACCATTTTTCACTATATGTCCTTTAGCCAAAAAAATGTCAGAGATCGATCATCCTTTACGTTTATTTTTTTTGCAGTTTACGTCCTTTAGCCTAACGGACGTTAAAATTTTCAGTTAACTCCAGTCATGTGCTTTGCACATGAGGGTGTTTTGTTATTTTTACCCACGAGAATTGCAGCACCATGGAACCACCACCACCACCGCCCCCACCTGCCACCACCACCCCCACCTGCCACCACCACCCTCACCTGCCACCACCCTCCACCATTGTCAACACCATCACTGCCACCATAAGCAACTACCGCCCTTCATCATCTACAACCACCACCACCAGGCCCCACAGGTTTTTCTGGCTAGCAACAACCACCGCCACCGCCATACACCCGCTACCACCTGTAACTACCAGCACGAAACCCTAGCTTCCTTAATCGACCACCACCGCCATACACCAGCCACCACCTGCAACTACCACCACGAAACCCTAGCTTCCTTAATCGACCACCACTGCCAGTTCGCCACACTCCAGCCCCCTCACCTCTCACCTTCACCATCGTTCACCACCACGCCCACCAACCACGCCATCCCCAAATCTAAACCCTAGTTTTTCTAGCCAGCGACAACCACTGCCACCGCCATACACCTGTCACCGGATAGATCAGATCTGAACGCCCGTGACTCCGGATCGAGTTCCAGTATCTCGCCGGCGACAACCACGGAAAATCCGGATCAGATCTGAACGGCGGAGTCGAAGATGGTGGTTGCGAAGATGGTGGTGGTGCTCGTGGTTGCTGAAGGTTGGGGTGGTGGTTGGCTGCCGGTGGTGGTGGAGAAAGGGTAGAGAGAGGGGGAGTTGAGATAGAGAGAAGAGGTTATCTGTATATATATTCTTTTTAGTTTCAGGTTTTTTTTTTTGAGTAAAAAGACCAAAGCACCCTAATGTGCAAAGCACAAGACTAGAGTTAACTGAAAAAGTTAACATCCGTTAGGCTAAAGGACGTTAACCGTAACATATTTAAACGTAAATGATGATCTCTGACATTTTTTGGCTAAAGAACATACAGTGAAAAATGGTATAAAAATAAAGGACGATTTCTATAATTTACTCTTATAACTTTACTTGAATTAAATAAATAATAACCGTTGACTCTTCAAATTTCAACGTCTTTCAGACTTTATGGACTACAGAATCGAAACATATGTTTTTATTTGGGCTTTCAAGCACAACTGTGGCGTGGGCCCTGGAACAGTTCAAATGGGCCTTGGAACAGCTTTTTGGTTTTTGCGACTGTTTTCTTTGTGGTGTTCTGATATGGATGGGACTACCAAAACAAAATTATTAAATCTAATTTTTTTATTATTATTGTTGTTATTATTTTTATGATGATGATATTTTGACACTTATAAAGTTTATAAGTTATAACTAGATTATAAGTGTGAAAGTTCTTAACATTATATATAATTTTCATATTTTAAAATGTTAATAAATATATAAAAATTAAAACAATTCCATTAAGCAACCAAAGAAAAAAAAATGCAAATAAGTTAGATGAGTATAATTAAATAAAAAAAACATACAGGAGGATGATGAAGCTCATTTATGCAGAAAACGATATAAAAATAAATGAAGATAGTGACGTGGGGGCAGTGAAAGGGAGGGTATTTGTGTCTTGTAGGTGTTGTTTGAGAGCGACGAGTGCCTGCATTTAACCACTCAACATGGCACTGAAAAACATAATTTTATGGGTTTTCGCGACGTTTAATTATGATATCAAATAAAAAATTCCAAGATGTGAGCCTTCATGCTTCACGTGAAAAGAAAGATCACAATCTAGCTACATGCCTTTGTTTTCTTCTTCTTGGTGGCTTTATCACGCAACAACTATTGTGGGATACTTAACACAAGTTTATGATCTCGACTCGAGAAACGTGAGAATTTCTATTTATAAAAAAAAAATAAAAAAAATACCTATTTGCTATTCAAAGACATGGGATTTTAACTAATCATTTGGTGTGATGATAATTTTAACTTGTTGTGACAATGGTTCTAATAACGGTTGCTGGTTTAAGATTTGAACATCATTGTTTTGCTAGCCATTATTTATAGAGAGCTAAGACCACATAATCCCAATCTAAGTGCAAGTTATAACTACTTAACCAACTTGCTAATTGAGTTTAACTTCTTTTGCTTATCTAAATTTTTCCCCAACAAGTTGAATGACGGTATTGATGTGGAGCTTGGACAACCCTATGGTGAGGATATATGCAAACGATGTGTGGTAGCAAAATAACGAGCCACAAGACATCGAGCCAAATGCATCTCTTGAATAAAATGTATGTCAATCTTGAGATGCTTGTTATGCTAATGAAAGACGTGATTAGCCGCTGGATACGTAGCACCACTGTTTCACACAAAAGAGTACGAATGCAAATCGGAAATAACTGGTGCTCATGCATGAATGACATAATCCACCGAAGCTCCCTTTGTTTTCTCCTCCTTGGTTTTTTTTAAAACAACGATAACTATTGTGTGATGCTCTAACATGAAAACATTCTTTATCTTAGGAAAATGAGAAACAACTTCTATTTATTAATAAACCGCCATCGACTATTTAAAAACATTAAATTATACTAATGGTTTAACATGTAATATGTCTGACTTTATGAATTATCACCTTATTGAGATGGCGATTTACACTTATTGATGGTCATCTCATAGCCGTTGCTTGTGTGAGATTCTACTAATCACATTTTAGTTTTGAAAGATATTGTTATGATTCGAGACAACGGACAACATGCACAATTTAGGTTGCGTTGGAGCTTATTAGGAGGGTTGTCTCGTCTAATCCTTGCTCGTGACTTACCATTACGAGTTTAATGATGCTCATATGCAATAGTCTTGACTTACCACAAGATGAGTCATGAGAGCACGACTAATGGATGGATTATTTTGGGGCCACACGTTATGCTCTACCTTAAACTGCACATTAATATCCCAACCTACACATTCCTTTCCATTACCATCTACTTAACTACCATAAGACAACACCTATTCGCTTTCGGTTTAACCAACATGGATGTCTAACAGTAGGCACTTTGTCAACATTACGTTAAATATATTTATGCTGTTAACACTTTCTCTTCTTATGGAAAGCGAAAAACGTCTACGTTGTTTTAACCTTAATAACTTTACGGCCAATGTTAATAATATAATGCAATATTAGGAGCATACAATGCTTGGTTGTACATCATATCTTCCTGATGCAGGAATATATTTGTGGAAAAGACCAAATATAATTACTTGCAAGGGGTTTATAAGGGTGTAAATGAGCCTAACTGATCCTAAGCTTAATAATAATCAAGCTCAGCGGCTTTGTGATATAGTGTATAGGGTCATGTTTGGCTTGATTTTTTTGTTGACCTAAGCTACTAAAAGCTTGGTTTGAGCTCGACTCTTTAAGTAGTACTTGTTTAATGTGAAAACCTGTTTTTCATAGCAGATTCAATCTATCAATATGGAGAAACTAGAATCGAGTAGAATAATCAAGAAAAGAGGATCAAATCAAAACACATAGTTAAAGGTGTAAAAAATCAAGTCTTATTAGTTATTGCAAATAAATTCCCTTACGAAGCTTTCAAACTATACAAGTATTTATAGTAAGAAGACAAGACAAGTTTTCGTCCGAAATACATTTCGGTCGAAATGTATTTCGTCCGAAAACGATTTCGTTCGAAAACGATTTCGGTCGAAATCTTCTATTTACAAAGAATTCTCTCGTCTTCAACTTTATCAGACTGTTTTATATGTGATGGCCTACAATTTGTTCTAACAATCTCCCCCTAGGCCATTGCATATCAAATCACGAGAATTCTACCAAGCTCCCCCATACACTTTGCATCATCAAAGTTGGATCTTGGACTCGAATCTTTAACTCTCCAAACTTGTCTTGGTTTAGCTTTGACTTGCCAATCTCGTTTTGGTTTTGATGTCCAAAACATTTTCAACCTACTTAAGACTTTCATCCTACTAAAGGAGTTAACAGCTTTTTCTTGAATCTTTCTCTGAGGTTGAGAAATGACCTTCTGTTTGGGAGACTCCTTTTTCTTGATACAAGAATCTCTTACCAAATGACTATGCTTTCCAAAACTGAAACATTGCTTCAAAGCAGAATCTCTTGGTTTAGCTTTGACTTGCCAATCTCGTTTTGGTTTTGATGTCCAAAACATTTTCAACCTACTTAAGACTTTCATCCTATTAAAGGATTTAACAACTTTTTCTTGAACCTTTCTCTGAGGTTGAGAAATGACCTTCTGTTTGGGAGACTCCTTTTTCTTGAAACAAGAATCTCTTACCAAATGACCATGTTTTCTAAAACTGAAACATTGCTTCAAAGCAGAACATGTTCTTTGATAAGGCCCCTTTAGAGATGCTGACTTGTCTTTAAACTTCTGTTTTTCAACTTTTTACGTTTCTACTTCCTCTTTAACAAACATGAGTGGAGCAAATTTATTTGAAATAAACGGGATGACATTAGCATTAAGTGAACTATCTTTCTTAAACCCTAAACCACCCTTATTGTCAAAATAATCCACTCATTCTTGACTTTCTTCAGATTTGGCACTAACACAATCATCATTAGAAGCAACATCACTTGAAATCTTAGATTCAATTTTCTTTGATACATTTGCTTCATAATTTCTCTTTGGCTCCAACGTAGGATAAACATTTGGCACAAATGGCTCTGGAATGTATGGTTGAGGCATATGTGAATAAAATCCATTTGTAGTAATTTTTCTTTATCATGTATTTGAGCTTCAGTGATCCCACTAGCCACTTTCCCTAAAATGTTTATTTTATCAACTTTAATTGTTGTATTTGCTAGTTTTTCCATCTTCTCTGTCAACAGTTTCTTTTCTGTTTCTTTTTCAGCAATCAACAGTTGAATTTCATAATTCTTTCTCTTTAACTGAAGCTTCAAATGAGAATTCTCTTTGGCACAGTCATTAATCTTTCTTTTATACTCTTTCTCACGATCTTTTAGAATCTTGTTCGTAGTATGTGTATGATTCAATGCATCCATCAGATGTTGATTTTGTTTCTTGTATTAAGCAATTTTCTCAAAACACTCCACATAACACATATCTTCATTGAGCAGTTCAGAATAAGCTTTAAGTTCCTCAGATTCTTTCACTGCTTTAACAACCAAATGAGATTCTATATGTTTACAATTTCCTTGAAAATCATAACCGTATCCTCCTTTGATCACTATTATGTTCTTATCCGCTTTAAGTGCATCGAACTGTAACTTTGCACACAAATTCTCTAATGTGTTATATTTTAGTCCTTTATTTCTGATGTAGAGTTTATACAACTCCCATTCCTGTGGTTGAGCATTGAGAAATTTATCAATGACTTCTGATTTTTCATATTTAATATCAACATCATTTAGATCATTTATCAATCCCACATATCTATGATATTGGTTAGTCAAAGATTCTCATTCTGTACGTGTGAACTCTTGATATCTTTTCTTTAAAGTGTCTTGTCTTGCTTTTTTTTCTTTCAAATCTTCATCATTTACAAACGCTGATTTAATAAGATCCAGATGAACATAACCCATTCCATTTACAAAGATCTTATGTGCACAACCTTCGTCAGCCATCGAGAATCCCGTTTTTTTATATTTTTTTAACTACCTCATTTTTTCATAAGCAGCCCGAAAACATAAGTATAAACATCCTCTAATTTTTTTTTTGGAGGTGAAAATTTTCTAAGGCAAAAGTTTTCGACCAAAAACTATTTCGAACAGAGTTTTCGTCCAAAAACTATTTCGACCGAAAACGATTTCGAACAGAGTTTTTGACCAAAAAAGATTTCGGTCAGACTTTTCGACCAAAAAAGATTTCGGACAGACTTTTCGACCAAAAAAGATTTCGAACAAAAAATATGTCAGAAAAAGATTTCAGTCACTTCAAGCACTTTTCAGACCATTCAAGCAGTTTGAACTCGGAAACGCACCAAAACTTCCAAAAATCATTAAATCAACCCCTTAAACACTCAAATTGATCCCAAATTGATTCTCCATCACTTTATATCATAAATCTTCAACAATAGCACGATTCTCGATGCAAATTGAAGACTTTTGAATCTTGAAAAGTTGAAAACTTGAACCTTGCTACAAAAACCCCCAAAATCGAGCACCGAAAGCTCTGACACCACTTGTGAAAACCGGTTATTTGTAGCAGATTCAATCTATCAATATGGTGAAACTAGAATTGAGTAGAATAATCAAGAAAAGATGATCAAATCAAAACACATGGTTAAAGGTGTAAAAATCAAGTCTTATTAGATATTGCAAATGAATTCCCTTACAAAGCTTTCAAACTATACAAGTATTTATAGTAAGAAGACAAGACAAGTTTTCGTCCGAAATACATTTCGGTCGAAATCTTCTATTTACAAACAATTCTTCCGTCTTCAGCTTTATCAGACTGTTTTATATGCGATGGCTTACAATTAGTTCCAACATTTAAGCTCGTTACTCATGCATACTTTACTAATTTATAAAAGATATGCAACCATACATCATATATCCATCTTGTAATTTGCAAAGCCAAATTAACTATTCTAAAGATACGAGTAAACAATCTAGAAATCTAAAAGAAACAAACTAGACGAATAAATCAAACATCCATTGGTAATGAAAATAAAAGTCCGTGATCGCATAGGCAAGATATCTCAAAAATAGATTTCGTTGTTCTTCATTATAATATCTGCAATGGAAACAAATAAAACATTTGAACTATATATGAAAAACCCTACTTTCTTTTTCTTTTTAAAATATCAGAGTTCAGCGGAATTTTGGTCCCAGTTTTCAAAAAACCTTGCCACCGTAGTGACCAAGGTCCTTTCATTATATAAAATATTGTTTTACAAACTTTTATACAGATTAGGGATTCACATCTCCAACTGGCCTTGTTATTGGAAAGTTCATTCATTCCGAGTGTTTTTCCTTGAAATGTTTTGAAAACGTTTATACGTTAGCTTACGCTAAATAAGTACACTACGTTTTCTGTTTCCAAAACCATTTCTTTTATTTACAGAACCTTCTGGTTCCTTAGCTCGTTTTCCCAACCACCACAGGCCCCCGTGACATTTCGGAAGTTACCTATGTCACGTCATTTATTTATTTTCCAGGCACCACATGCCCCCTTGACATTTCGGACGTTACCTATGCCACGACATTTAATTCACAAGGTCCTTCTGCCCGTAGGCTTGGCCCTTTTTTTCTCATTCTCACAAGGTCATTCCGCCCATAGGCTCGGCCCCTTGTTTATATTTAATTGGTATATTGGGTATCATAGACTCATAACCTTTCCAATTTATCAAGCACACATATACAGCATGTATGTAACATATTTATCATGCTTTCACAACCGGTCCTTACCCTAAACCCTTGTAAAGGTTTCTCCTAGATTTATCAAAGAAGTTATATATAGGGTGTACCAGTAACGTACCCATCATCCCTTTGATACTTCGTGAATACTCCTTTACATGAGCATTAGGGTTTAGACCCTTTCTTACCATAACTTCATTCTTATCACGTATAGATATTTACCCGTACATTAGCATGCCCTAAGCACATAATCACATAGACAAACTGGGCTAATTACGGGTGTATTTTACTTACTTTAATCTCGGGGCTTTGCTATGCTTGTTTCTTCATTTAAACGCTTCACCCGATATGTTCCACACTCGTAATGTACCGTACTAATACGTGCTTAAACGTATCCGAGAATGTGTGTGGTGTTTGTGTGTTTTGATGTTCCTAAAATGATGGCTTAACTCATCTACTTATAGGCTGAAATAGGTACCCGTAGCGGACCGCTAAAGAGTTAGGTAGCTTGGTTCCTTGTGAATGTTCCACCGGTCTAAATTTTAAATTCACCTTTTCTTTCCTTGAAGTACATCTTCTTTCGAAAACATTATAAGTTTATATCCAACTGATCAGTCTTCTTTATCTCTTGAAGCAGTGCTCCCACTAGAGGATCCAATTTTATGGCATGTACCTTCCTTGACTAATGCATCATGTATCTCCAAATAATCTGCTTACATAAGATCAAATGCACTTAACATGCTTGGATGTTTTTTTAGACTTCATTTGGTGGATATATGATCATATTTCAGATAGAAAAATTCAACGGATATTATTTTCAACCTAGGGTCTAGCACTATAGCTATGGCCATTAGTAGGTGGTAGTCTCCCGATACTTGTCGAATTTCTCTTTCATGTTTTCTTCAAATTACACATAATGTAACTTTTAGTTAATACGTCATTATCAAATGTTTTCGGTCAAATCACACGTAATATAACTTCAGGGATGGCTTGACTATAGAAAAAAAAATAAGCGGCCATTTAGGGCCCTTATATTTGAGAGGCCCCCCACTCCAAGAGTTTTCTTGAAAGAGTTTTCTTTTTACTAAAATTAACTACAACTTTAATATGTGTGATTGTGTGACTTTAAGACATTGTATAAAAAAATGTGCATCATCATCTTCCATGTGTTAAGATTCTAAGAAAAAAAATATTTTTTTATGAAAACGGTAGCGATTTTATAATTCTCGTTGGATCTTAAAAAAGTTGAGCCGACCCTGTATAACTTTTAGGACAATCAGATCCTAGGACAATCACTTCCTGGCCCACCTTTAAAAACCTTCCAATATAATTAAAGAAACAATTAAAAAGATATAACGTGATAAAATTATAAGGGATTTCATCAAACCTCTCATTTTGATTAATGAAGTATTCGTAAGCCTGTAAATGAACCGAACGTTCATGAACTGTTTGGTGGAAAGTTCGTTTATGTTCGTTCATTATGAACAAAAAATTTTGTTCATTTAATTAGACGAACGAACATGAACACATGTCTTGTTCGTTCATTTATGTTCGTGAACGTTCGTTTATGTTCGTTCATATAGGTTCGTTTATGTTCGTTTATTTACGCTTGTTTATATATGTTCGTTTGTTTGTGTTTGTTCGTTTAAATATTAAAACAAAATTTCATATATATATATAATATATTATATCTCCGTTCGTTTTTAAACCCATTTATATTTTTTTACTTTTCTAAAATAATTAAATATGTACGAACTTTGTATTATCATAAATGGGTTAAAAATATTTTTTATTTCTTTTATTTACTCTTAAGAACCGGTATAAATGCATAATAAAAAAATGTTTGGGATTGCTTTCGATACCATAAAACACTGGCTTTCAATATTCTCTTAGATTATCTAGAGAAACTATCGGACTTCCTAATTTGCATGTGTTTTTGAATGAATTATGATGTATCAGACTTATTTGATTGTGTTCATTAATATTCATTTATGTTTGTTTGTGTTCGTTTATGTTTGTTCAATTATGTTCATTTGTTCAATCATGCATACTTTACTAATTTATAAAAGATATGCAACCATACATCATATATCCATCTTGTAATTTGCAAAGCCAAATGAACTATTCTAAAGATACGAGTAAACAATCTAGAAATCTAAAAGAAAAAAACTAGATGAATAAATCAAACATCCATTGGTAATGAAAATAAAAGTCCGTGATCGCATAGGCAAGATTCCTCAAAAATAGATTCCGTAGTTCTTCATTATAATATCTGCAATGGAAACAAATAAAACATTTGAACTATATATGAAAAGCCCTACTTTCTTTTTCTTTTTAAAATACCAGAGTTCAGCGGAATTTTGGTCCCAGTTTTCAAAAAACCTTGCCACCGTGGTGACCAAGGTACTTTCATTATATAAAATATTGTTTTACATACTTTTATACAGATTAGGGATTCACATCTCCAACTGGCCTTGTCCTTGGAAAGTTCATTCATTCCGAGTGCTTTTCCTTGAAATGTTTTCAAAACGTTTTTACGTTAGCTTACGCCAAGTAAGTACACTACTTTTTTCTGTTTTCAAAGCCATTTCTTTTATTTACAGAACCTTCTGGTTCCTTTGCTTATTTTTCCCAACCACCACAGGCCCCCGTGACATTTCGAAAGTTACCTATGTCACGTCATTTATTTATTTTCCAGGCACCACAGGCCCCTTTGACATTTCAGACGTTACATATGCCACGACATTTAATTCACAAGGTCCTTCTGCCCGTAGGCTTGGCACTTTTTTTCTCATTCTCACAAGGTCTTTCCGCCCGTAGGCTCGACCCTTGTTTATATTTAATTGGTATATTGGGTATCATAGAATCATAACCTTCCCAATTTATCAAGCACACATATACAGCATGTATGTAACATCTTTATCATGCTTTCACAACCGGTCCTTACCCTAAATCCTCGTTAAGGTTTCTCCCCGATTTATCAAAGAAGTTTATATATAGGGTGTACCAGTGACGTATATGTCCTAAATTATACATGTTTTGCATGCATAATAATCCCCATATTATGGTAC
Organism: Smallanthus sonchifolius; assembly: GCA_023525975.1. NCBI lineage: Eukaryota > Viridiplantae > Streptophyta > Magnoliopsida > Asterales > Asteraceae > Smallanthus > Smallanthus sonchifolius. Next base: position 1,028,861 of record JAKNSE010000030.1, on the reverse strand, counting down.
TAATTGATTAATAACCTTGCAATTGATACTTAAAACGTTAATATTTCATAATTGCAGGTTATTCGGTATCCCAAAGACGAATAGAGCAAAAATCAGCTTAAAACATGAAGAAATCAAGCTTTTGGAAGACCAAACCCGAGCATTGACCCCCAAGAAGTCAAAATTGGACCACAGGAAGTCAACTAGCAACTAAAAGACAAAACTGGGCAGCAGGAGAGGGATGCACGGCCGTGCATCCCAATGCACGGGCGTGCATTGCCCTATCTTGCTCCCCAAGGCCCAGTACACTGTCCTGTGTACCCTGTTTGATTCCCGAGGTGTTTGCACGACCGTGCAATCCAATGCACGGCCGTGCATTGCTCATTCTGAGGCCTATAAATAGATGGCTTGAGTTCTTCATTACATACACCTTACACCAACCATCCAGACCTCATTTGAGAGCGTATTTCATTGTTAGAGTAGAGAGTAGTGAGTGGAGGGGCTCTTCCTTCTTGTTCCGCAATAGGGGAGCCTACGAAACTCAGCGTTATGCTAGTTAGTATGGCCATTCGTGACTAAACTCTTTGTATTGCTAGGGTGAAGATGAAGTTTGGTGCATGTTAATGTTTAACGTATTAATCCAAGTGATGTGTTTATGTCTTTAACTATTCGTCCTTAAAACCACCATTTTGATGGGCTTTTATTATTGTCTAAATCCGTCTTTATATTTGTGAGTGTTCTTGGTTTTAAAGTGTAAGATCGTAAAACCTTTTTAATCAAACTTCTTTTGAAACTTGTACGTCTTTATACAAGCAGAGATTGATAAGCCAAGGCTTGGTCAACACTAGTAAGGTCGTACGTCTTTATACGAACTTATTATGCGACCAAGAATTGGTGAACTCATGTTGGGAACGGTACGTCTTTATACTTGGTCCCATTGTTACACCGCCTCCCGGTGAGCAAAATATAATCACCTATTTAACTCTAATACAAAGCATTTTACGTTCGATGTCTTAAACCAACCCAGAGATGACCATTCGAAGGGTTGAGGGTAATTGTTGTCCTTAACGGGAGGCACTACCACTTGTTAAATCTTTTAAATTTGCAAATCAAATGTCGTGAGGACGAGGCTCTAGCGGTGACCCGGGTCACACATTTGTAGTAGTCATATAACTGGATTAGTCAACTTAACATTATCACGTACCAAGCGGATTCGAAACCCAAAGCAATACTATTCGTAACCTGATCATTTCCTACATATGTACTTTTCTGTTATTTACTATTCTGTTCGTTACATTTCTGTTACACACTTCACGCACGTTTTTAATTTTCTGCTATTTACTTTACCGCCATTTACTTTTCTGTCATTTACTTTTCTGTCATTTACTTTTCAGTTCCACAAGCATACAAAACTCACTCACTAAATAAACCGGCTAAACGATAACAAAAGTTGAGTGTTGGAATTCGACCGTGTCCGTTGGTTCGATACTTGGTTCTTACCTAAACTATATTACGCTGTGATAGGTACACTTGCCTATTGTGTGTGTTTTAATTTTGAGTATTTATCATTTTATAAATTTATAACCTGATCTCGTGAAACCATTTCTAAAACAAATATATATATATATATATATTTTAATTTACTTATCACACGACACATCAGTACCCACCATCCCTTTGATACTTCATGAATACTCCTTTACATGAGCATTAGGGTTTAGACCCTTTCTTACCTTAACTTCATTCTTATCACGTATAGATATTACCCGTACATTAGCATGCCCTAAGCACATAATCACATAGACAAACTGGGCTAATTACGGGTGTATTGTACTTACTTTTATCCCGGGGCTTTGCTATGCTTGTTTCTTCATTTAAACACTTCACCGATCTGTTCCGCACTCGTAACGTACCGTACTAATACGTGCTTAAACGTATAAGAGAATGTGTGTGGTGTTTGTGTGTTTTGATGTTTCTAAAATGATGGTTTAACTCATCTACTTATAGGCTGAAATAGGTACCCGTAGCGGACCGCTAAAGAGGTAGGTAGCTTGGTTCCTTGTGAATGTTCCACCGGTGTAAATATTAAATTCACCTCTTCGTTCCTTGAGATACATCTTCTTTCGAAAACATTATAAGTTTATATCCAACTGATCAGTCTTCTTTATCTCTTGAAGCTGTGCTCCCTCTAGAGGATCCAATTTTATGGCATGTACCTTCCTTGACTAATGCATCATGTATCTCTAAATAATCTGCTTACATAAGATCATGTAACATCCCGAAATTTATGACAAAGAATAAAACGTCGATTTACGGGAAAAGAGATAAAGAAAGAATGAAAGAATAAGCGGGCTCGAACGAGATCGGGCCTTGGGCCGGTAAAGGGTGCGCAAGGAGGGGAAGGGGGTAAAACCCTAGTCAGCCTCCCCACCCCTCACTTGTCATCTTCAACATTACCATTTAGAGAGAGAAAGGTTAGAGAGAGAAAGTTCCGAATCACTACCCGAGACCTACCTTCGTGGCGTAGATTGTTTCTGGAACATCACAGGAGATTGAAGGAGACGAGAGCAAGCGAAAACAGGTATTAAAACGACCTTAGATTCGATTTCTGTATTGAATAAGTGGTTTTAGGGTTTATATGGGTTTTTCAATCAAAGATGAGATTTTTACATTGGAATTACTCTAAAACATGGATATCTAGCTTCATGGACGCTAGATATAAGTTTTGGACATAAAAAGATTGGAACTTGGATAAAAAACGAAGGATTTGATCAAGAACAGATGAATCGTCCGAAATCTCTATGAATGGTCCGAAAACTCGGATACGTCCGAAAAGTATTTCGGAACACCATAGATTTCGGACAGAACTTTTAGATCGAAAAGTATCTCGGACAAAACATTTCGGTCGAAAAGTATTTTGGACAGAAAAGGATTTCGGGCAGATGCTTTCGAACAAAACAGTTCTCGGACAAAAGTTTTCGAACGAAATAGCCATTAATAAAAGATAGTTCTAACATTAGAGTTTTCGGTCAAAATAGATTTCGACCGAAAAAGATTTCGGACATAGGAGTTTTCGGATGAGATATGTAGTTTATAAACTTGTTCCATTCGTGACTCTTGAAACAGATATAATAGCATCTCACCTAGCTTGAAGTTTCAGTGCTAAGTGAGATAGACACAGTAGAAGTCAGGTTAGTTCTTATTGCCCTTTTTCCTAAACGGTTTTGGGCTGGCATGCATACTGTTAAAGAGATAGTTTTGAAAGATAAAGTATATTTTTATAAGAATTATATATTTTTATAAAAATGAAAGAGAAAGTATTAAGGAGTAAAGTACTATCTTTGAAACGTGTTTTAAAGAAAGTAAAGAGTTTGAGTAAAGAATGGCAAAGAAGCTGCATTCCGGTGTAGCTTGATAGTGACAGTGAAAGTGAAAGTGACAGATACCATATTATATGCTTATGTGTTAATATGTGTTGTTTGTCTATGTGTTATGTGTTTCAATGGCATTATATTATGTGACGTAGTATAATTGCATAGTAGTTGCATTGTAGTTGCAAATTAAAAAGTCCTACAGGCAAGCAGAGTAGAAGTCTCACACTGAGGTGTGAGAAGGCAAAAGAGTCTTCACTTCGGTGTAAGCGAGAAAGTCCCACTCTGAGGTGTGTGCATAGCAAAGTAAAAGTCTTACCCTGAGGTGTAAGCGAGCAAATGGATCTTGTCTTTGGGCAACGATCCATATGTGATAGTTAAAGTTTGTCATAGTCATTTGTCTTGTACGAGTGAAACGTAAAGTTGCAAAGAGTAAAGGAGGACACTTTAACCGGTTACCTCGAAAGTAAAGTTTTTAAAAGAAAGATACAACGGTACGATTTTATAATTGTAATGTTGTAAAGTTTTAAAGTAAAGATAAAGTGTTTTCAAAGAAAGAGAAAGTAAAGCTTATTTTATTTTTTTAAAAACTAAGCTACCTAAAAGAAAGTTTTACAGTTAAAGTAAAGATGGAACTCACCAGCATTAGCTGACTTTTAGTATGCATGACAGGTAGAAAAGGTAAAGCGAAAGAAAAGTAAAAGAGCCGTGAGGGCTGGAGAGCATGGACATCGGGCCGCTGCACTGAAGACTGACATTTCCTGTTTCTCGATAGTTTATGTAATAGACAATGAATTACATTATCGTTTGATGAATGTTTTAATTTAAAGACTTCCGCTGTATTAGATTCTGATTTCCGGTTTAAAAACTATGTTTGTTATGTTTTGTGCCAACTATAAGATATACCCGGTTTTATGGCGTTTCAGATCAAATGCACTTAACATGCTTGGATGTTTTTTAGACTTCATTTGGTGGATATATGATCATATTTCAGATAGAAAAATTCAACGGATATTATTTTTAACCTAGGGACTAGCACTATACCTATGGCCATTAGTAGGTGGTAGTCTCCTAATACTTGTCGAATTTCTCTTTCATGTTTTCTTCAATCACACATAATGTAATTTTTAGTTAATACGTCTTTATCAAATGTTTTCTGTCAAATCACACATAATATAACTTTAGGGATGGCTTGACTATAGAAAAAAAATAAACGGTCATTTAGGGCCCTCATACTTGAGAGGCCCCCCACTCCAAGAGTTTTCTTGAAAGAGTTTTGTTTTTACTAAAATTAACTACAACTTTAATACGTGTGACTGTGTGACTTTAAGACATTTTATAAAAGAAATGTGCATCATCATCTTCCATGTGTTATGATTCTAAGAAATTTTTTTTTTTTTATGAAAACGGTAGCGATTTTATAATTCTCGTTGGGTCTTAAAAAAGTTGAGCCGACCTTGTATAACTTTTAGGACAATCAGATCCTAGGACAATCACTTCCTGGCCCACCTTTAAAAACCTTCCAATATAATTAAAGAAACAATTAAAAAGATATAACGTGATAAAAGTATAAGGGATTTCATCAAACCTCCCATTTTGATTAATAAAGTGTTCGTAGGCCTGTAAATGAACCGAACGTTCATGAACTGTTTGGCGGAAAGTTCATTTATGTTCGTTCATTATGAACAAAAAATTTTGTTCATTTAATTAGACGAACGAATATGAACACATGTCTTGTTCGTTCATTTATGTTCGTGAACGTTCGTTTATGTTCGTTTATTTACGCTCGTTTATATATGTTCGTTTGTTTGTGTTCGTTGGTTTAAATATTAAAACAAAATTTCATATATATATATATATATATATATAGGGGAGGGTTCCAGAGAAAACCACAAGTTAGGCGAAAACCGAGAAAACCACTAAAATAACCAATTTTAATCAATCATATAATAATATTTATTTTTTATTTTATTTTTATTTATTTATAAGAGTATCAATGTAATATTAAACAATTTTACCAAAATACATTTTTACACATAGTGTTACGTATACGTAAACATAAAACAAAAAAATTGCGGTTACGTATACGTAAATCAAAAAAATTGTTTTTGAATACGTATACGTAAATAAAAAAATTGCCTGAAATGATGCGGTTTTCTCGGTTTTCGCCTAACTTTGTGGTTTTCTCTTGATTCTTCCCCTATATATATATATATATATATATATATATATATATATTATATCTCCGTTCGTTTTTAAACCCATTTATATTTTTTTACTTTTCTAAAATAATTAAATGTGTACGAACTTTGTATTATCATAAATGGGTTAAAAGTATTTTTTATTTCTTTTATTTATCCTTAAGAACCGGTATAAATGCATAATAAAAAATGTTTGGGATTGCTTTCGATACCATAAAACATTGGCTTTCAATATTTTCTTAGATTATTTAGAGAAACCATTAGACTTCCTAATTTACATGTGTTTTTGAATGAATTATGATGTATGAGACTTGTTTGATTGTCTTCATTAATATTCATTTATGTTTGTTTGTGTTCGTTTATGTTTGTTCAATTATGTTCGTTTACGTTTAGCTTTTTAACGAACGAACATGAACGAACACGAACATTTTCATTTTCTTAATGAACGAGCACGAACAAAAAAATTTGTTCGATTATATGTTCGTGTTCGGTTAAAGTTAAATAAACGAACACGAATACGCTGATGTTTGTGTTCGTTCGGTTCATTTACAGGCCTAAGTGTTCGAAAATAACCATATACTCAATAATCTAATGAGACGACTTCCAACAAGAAGTTGCCAAACTAATATTAAAGGATTTTAAATCTTTTTTCTTATCGTGCTCACACATCTTAAAGAAACCTGTCTTTATTCTAGCACTACTTATCCTCTCAAACATAGATTTTTATGTCTTCATCATGTAGGCAAAGATGTCATCTTCCACGGTAGGAAGCAGTTGCTCAATTACCATTATCTGGTTAGCCATTTATTCTCTCATGTTTTTAGCGTGATACATCGCATCAAGTCCAACTAATTGATGAAGCTTAGCATATCCATATCTACATCAAGAGGCTGAAAATTTGGAAACTGTTGAGTTCTCGAGGTACTATTTGCATTTCATGTAGCTATTTATGTGTTGTCTATATGTTGAAGTAGTCCCGCTTCCACTTATATCCTGATGTGCCTTGCAATGAATTCACTCAGCTTTTTTCTTTCCATCTGAAAGAGTCACTTTATTAAATGTATTTTAGAAGAGCTCGTTTCTTACACATCCCAAACACACAAATTCACACACACATCCTCTGTAATTGTAATTCCAAGCTCCGGTTCACGTTGTCCGGTTCTCCGAGATTCGACAGCAACTAGCCCTATATAGTATCGAGGTAAGGTTCCGACTAGTTTTTAGCATGGGTATTATCATTAAGGTAGATACATTTGTCTAAGTAATGTTGTAATGGCCTAGGACTATAAGTCAAGTATCATGTCATTACCAATTGTGAACGTAGGAATACTGCATGAAAGAACGAAGAACTAAGGTGAGTTCTATAACGCCCACTTTTACATGTTTTATTGTTTTGGGCGACATACATACTATCAAAGTTTATGTAACTCTCACTAAGCTTTGGGTTTAGATGTTTTAAATATTTTGAGCCAGTATACTTACCAAGAAATATTTTATAAGAAAGGTTATGATGCCCACTTTCAAACATTTTTAATGTTTGGGCTATGATATTAAAGTTTTGCACGGGTTTCCATGTTAAAGGAATGATTTGACCTTAGGTTTGAAAGAGAAGGTTTTGCCATAATCGGCTAAATAACCTTACATGTTTAATCCCTACATGGTGTAAGAGAAAAGACTATACTGTACAGTAATAAAGACTTAAATGGTGACGATCACTTAAGGACCAATGTAAAGGCTAATGAAGACTCATAACCAAGTGGCAACGTCATAAACCTCTGAGTTCATGATTGCCCTGGTAATGTTCAAGATTGCCATTGAGGGAAATGAGATCTTCATAGCCTCAGCCCTTAGGTCGGTGTCGGAGGAATCACCGAAGTTTCAACAGCTTGCTAAGATGTTGAGATCATAGAAGGCGATACGTAACTCATGATCAAGAAGCATTAATGCTGGGGTTATGAAAGGACAATTCTCATGACTAGGTGACAATGAACAACGCATTCATGCTTGTCACCCAGAGAGACCCCCGACAATGTCTGTGTGACTTGCCACATAGTTATGTATATGTATGATATAAAGTATATGTTACAGAGAAAAACTAGGTATATTACCTAGTACCGCATTGTATGGTATTAACCATGCATATATGATTAAAGAAAGTAAAAATCTAGGTATATTACCTGGTAATGTGTTGGATGGTAGTAACCATACCAACACTAGAAAGTAAAGAGATAAGGAGTTTAGAGTGTTTCACACAAAACTCAGAAAGAGTCATGTAGTAATACAAGCCTGAAGTTTTGTGAACAATGATTCATGGAACATTGCCAGTATCACAAGCACACGCAAGAGTCCTGTAAGGACTAAGGAAAGATAATCACAAAGTATTATGAATATGTTTTCTAGTATACCGAATTAACAACTCAGTAAAAGTTAAAGATAGAACTCACCAACGTAAGCTGACATGTTTTAGTGTTTATGTCAGGTTAAGAAGATCATGAAGAAAGGATTAAGATGATGAAGGCTACTTGAATCCGAAAAAGGACATTCGATTAAGATAGTTACAGTCAAATTATATATAGTTTTGTCAATCTGTTTGTAACAATACAGTTTCTGCTGCAATAAAATAATCTTTTCCGTTATTAAACTGTGATGACAAAGAGTAAATCCAACGTACGAAGCAACCTAGGAGTTGAGGCGTCTCATGACACAATTATACCAACGATCTCTATTCATTCACTCCTCCACAATAACTCACCAGTGCATGTCTTGCTACCGTGTCCACCCACAAATGGCATAGTCTTCTTGGTCATCCAGGCTCACAAGCGTTAGATTTTCTTTCGTCTCGTCATTTTATTTCATGTAACAAAGATAAAACTACTAGTGTTTGCCATTCTTGTCAAGTTTCTAATAGTAACTATTACCATTTCATGATTCTAGTTCAATTACATTTACACCATTTGATTTCTTTGTCATTTGTGGACATCACATATACATAGCAAATCGGGTTACAAGTATTACATGGTTCTTATTGATCACTTCATGCAATATGTGTGGGTATATCCCTTAAAATACAAATCCAAAACATTTACTAAAATTTCCAAATTCCATAAACTTATTTCCAGTCAATTTAATCGCAACATTAAAACGTTTCAATCAGACCTAGGAGGCGAATTTGACAATCATGATTTCTGTTCATTTGTTAACACTCATGGTCTTGTGTTTCGCTTCTCTTGCCCTCAAACTTCACCACAAAATAGCAAATTCGAACGGATACTACGCCGTATTAATGACATTATCCATGCCATTCTCATGCATGCCCACTTACCACCTTCATTTTGGGTAGAAGTTCTCCATACAGCAACGTACCTTCATCACATTCTTCCTACCAAACGCCTAAACTTTTACACACCAACCTATGCCTTGTTCTAACGTCACCCTACCTATGATCACCTTCGGGTCTTCGGGTGTGCACGTTACCCTAATATGTCGGCCACCCAACCTCATAAGCTTTACCCTTGTTTAATGTATTGTATCTTCCTTGGCTATCCTTCAAACTTTAGAGGCTATCGCTGCTTCGACCCTACTATGGGAAAGGTTCACATTTTTCGTCTTGCTCTATCTTTGACGAGGAATGTTTTCATTTCACCGATTCTGCTCCGACCCCCACATACACCTTCCTAGACGACGAGCCCCTTCCCCCGTCTTTATTCACTCTACCTCCACCACCCCCCTTAACTCCGTCCAACCACCCTTCGGCCCCGTCCTCACCCTCGCCAAGTCACTCCTTCCAACCGCCAGCTTCCCAAACACCTTCTGTTCCTACCCACCCTATGGCACCTACTCCCAATTCTATATCACAACCGACGCCAACCTTCCTTACTCCTATTCCCCCTGTTACCACTAACCCAAACCCCACCCATCCTACTGTTGCCATTAGCCCAACACCCCACCCACAAATTCTCACTCCATGACCACACGATCAAAGGTCGGTGTCTCTAAACCTCTTAATCTTCTTAATCTTCATGTCACCCCCGCCCCATCCGTGCCACCAATACACACTGGACTCTTACTTGAAAGCCACTTCCGATCCTAATATGCTGCATGCCTGAACACTGAATTTACAACTTTAAAAGACAACGACACGTGGGAACTTGTCCCACGTCTGTCAAGGTTAATAGAACACTTGACATGTACAAAGCTTAGTTGGTTGTTAATGGGAAATCACATATGGTTGATATTGATTGTCTTGAGACCTTTAGCCCAGTGGTTAAACCTGCCACTATTCGGATAGTTCTCTCCCCTGTCGTCTCCCGTTTATATGCATCAACCGCCCAGATTTATTGACCAAAGTGCCACACATCATGTTTGTAGACTAAGGAAATCGCTATAAGGCCTTAAACAAGCACCCCGAGCATGGTTTAACTGCTTCTCTACTTTTATTTTATCACATGGATTCTGTAGTAGCACTTGTGACAACTCTTTATTTTTGTATCGTCACAACAATCACAAGGCTTATCTCTTCCTTTATGTTGATAATACAATACTCATTGCCTCAGACTCAAGGCTTCTGCAACATATTATAGCAAATTTATCCTGGGAATTTGCTATGACAGATTTGGGGTCTTTACACCACTTCCTTAGCATCACGGTTACCCGGGACAAATCTAAATTATTTCTTTCACAATCCCAGTATGCTAAAGATATTCTCCACCGTGCCTCCGTGACATCATGTAAACCATGTACTACACCGGTTGACATGTCCGCCAAGCTCGGTGCCACTGATGGCCCTCCTCTTCCTGATGGCGGTTTGTATCACAGTATAGCGGGTGCCCTTCAGTATATTACTTTCACCTGTCCGGATATCACCTATGCGCTTCAGCATGTATGCCTCTTTATGCATGCCACGAGAGAGCCACACTTTAACTTTAGGAAACGCATCCTACGGTACATACATGACACTCTTGATTATGGCATTCAGTTAACTCCATCCCCTGTCACTCGCTTACAGCTTACTCCGATTCCAACCGGGTGGTTTTCCGGACTCTCGCCGATCAACTTCCAGCTATTGTGTCTATTTGGGTGATAATTTGGTATCTTGGTACTCGAAATGCCAACCGACTATTTCTAGATCTAGTGTCGAGGCTGAGTACCGGGGTGTTGCAAATGCTGTCGTGTAGGACACTTGGCTGCGAAACCTATTACATGAACTTCATGTTCCTATTCGTCATGCCACTGTTGTCTACTGTGACAATGTCTATGTCGTATACTTTTATGAAAACCTGTTCAACATCAATGTACCATGCATGTTGAGATTGACATCCACTTTCTCCGGGAAAAAGTTTGAATCGGTTACCTCCGGGTTCTTCACGTACCATCCGAATTCCCGTATGCTGACATTTTTACGAAAGGTCTCCTGGATCATTTGTTTGAAAGCTTGAGGTCCAGTTTGAGTGTTCAGTCTTTTACACACTCACACTAAGGGGGTGTATTAGCCGACCCACTATATTAGTATTACATACTATTATTTATTGTGAATATTCTTATATTTAGCATGTATATCATTACCTTAATTATAGATAGGTATGTAAGTTGTATTCTCTTCCTACAAATAAAGTGATTGTTTGTTAATGAGATCATCAATTATTCTCAATACCATAAACGTCTTTAAAAACTACCTTGTTCTTTTTTAAACTAAACATACATACAAAAAGACATGTATATTCGGTTGATTGGTGTTCTATTCTTGTTATCAATTCGGTATATGTACTCTCTCTTTTGCCATTGCTACTTTCTTTCTAGCACGTGGTCAATAAATTTTGAGTCCTTCAAGGAAAAAAGTTTGATTTACAATTCCATATGGATCTAGTCAATATATTACATATCATTTGTTACGCCTCAAATTGTAACACGCTACTTTTAAAACACCGATTTAAAAGAAACACGAAAACGCGCGGAAGTCTTTGTCCCAAGAAAAAAAATTTTTTTTTTTTTTTTTTTTTTTTTTTTACATCTTCGCGTACCGCGAGACTAAAAGACCACCTCCCTCGCGTACCGCGAGGGAGTCCCAAAAACATGCCCGGAACCAGGTCTCTCGCGTACCGCGAGAGGATCCCCCCCTGGATCTTCGCGTACCGCGAGGGACCACCTTTCACAGAAAGTTTTGGGCATCTGCAGATTTTAAACACTTAGCCATTTTTTTCCACTTTTTCATTCAACATGACACTAAAATCCCCCAAGCACTTGGGTTTTGACCAAAAACATACCATCATCATCAACATACACCAAAACCCAATTTGTGCAACAAAATTACATCCATAAAAAGGATTTCTAAATACCATCAAAATACAAAATACGCATACGAGAATCCGCCAACGCCTTGGACTTGACTTGGACTACATCGGAGCTTTTCCTACAACCACATAAACATATCACCATTAGTAATGAAGATAAAACATAACAAACAAGTAAATATCTACTTGTTTCACCCATTCACCCACTTGACCCGTTTCCAACCAAATTGTCATTTGGTTGCGTATCACTTGCATTTCACCTACAAGTTTCATTCATCATTTATAATTCCGTTTCATTTATGATCAACACATGATCCATTTCCATTATAGCACATAGTCCATCATAAACATATCAATCAAGTAAATACTACTTGTTTACACCCATTCACCCATTTGACCCGTTAACACCCATTTGACCAATTAAGGATTTCATACACTTGTATATCACCTACAAGTTACTTTCATCATTTATAATTCCGTTTCATTTATGATCAACACATGATCCATTTCCATTATGGCACAAAGGCCATAACTCCGTTTCATTTATGATCAACACATGATCCGATCAACCCATGATCCTTTTCCATTATGGTACAAGGCCATAACTCCGTTTCGATTATGATCAACACATGATCCGATCAACCCATGATCCTTTTCCATTATGGTACAAGGCCATAACTCCGTTTCGATTATGATCAACACATGATCCGATCAACCCATGATCCTTTTCCATTATGGCACAAGTCCATAACTCCATTTCGTTTATGATCAACACATGATCCGATCAACCCATGATCCTTTTCCATTATGGCACAAGTCCATAACTCCATTTCGTTTATGATCAACACATGATCCGATCAACCCATGATCCTTTTCCATTATAGGTTAACACTATAACTACATTCATTCATTGTACATACTAAATCATTCACAATTTATCATATCACAAGTATGCACACAATCACATAACACATAATCCACAAAATTCACCATTTATCATCAATACTAAGTAAGTGCATAGGCACTTACCTTTTGGGTTAGACGACTCCTCTCCGCCTTCTAAACCCGCAATTTGATTACCTAAACATACACACCTAGTTTAGTAATCTAATCATTCATTCAAAACACATACAATTGAGTTTACCACCCAAATTTTCATTTTCAACCCAAATTGACCCGTTTGGGTTATTTCCATATCCAAACACCCTTTTTCACCACAAACTCACCTACTTGAGTTTCATTAACTTAATCTTAACACAAATTCTTCTTTTAAAAATTATTATTAAGTTAATTTGGTGTTTGTTCAAGTGTCTAACATCTTAAAAACACTTAATCTTCATTAATTCAACATTCTAGCATTATGATCCAAACACCCCCAATTTTCACCATATGAACCCTAACTTCTCATAATCAAAATCAAAGGGTTCTAAGATGTTAATCATCATTCTTTAACTTTAGTTTAGCTAGATTATCAATAATCTAACACCATTTCATCACATGCATACATAATTTCGGATTTCACCCAAAACCCACCAAGAACACATACATGGTGAAATCAAGAGGAAGAGAATCACTTACTTGATGTTAGGAAGGTGTTGTGTGAGCCAAAACCTTCACGAATCAAGCTTCAATTGCACGATTTGAGCTCAAAACCCGATTTCTCTTTTTCTCCTCTTCTCTTGAACGACCCAACAACTCAAAATGAGTTCAATTTTGACTTCTATAGTCAAATATGGCAGATTTGCCATATTACACCTTTGGTCCCTCAACTTTCCATTTCACCCATATCTTTCCAAAACTAGTTAAAAACTAGTATAACCCCGTTACTAACTTGAAACCCGCTTATTTCAACTTATTTCTAAAATATTATTTTCACCATAATATTTATTTAGAAATATTATTTATTTATAACGGAACCCGGATTTTGGTTCGTTACAAATCACCTCTCCTTATTTGGGTTTCGTCCCCGAAACCCGACTTCACATAAAAAGGTTCGGATAGTATTTGAGCATTTCCTCCTTGGTTTCCCAAGTCATTTCCGCTCCCTTCTTACGTTTCCACCTTGCCAAAATTTGGCTAATCTCTTTAATGCGTACACGCATCACCTTTCTATCCAAGATTGCCACCGTTTCCCCAACATAAATCAACTTATCATCCAATAGGACAAAAGTAGATTCATCCGTCAAACATTTTCGCAAATGAGACTCATGAAACGTGCTATAAAGTCTGCTTAGTCCCTCTGGTAGCTCCAAACATAAGCTACCGCACCCACTCTAGCAACAACCTTAAACGGCCCAATGGAACGTGGGCTTAATTTCCCCCGTTTCCTAAACCGTATCACCCCTTTCCAAGGAGATACTTTCAAAAGCACAAAGTCCCCCACTTGGAACTCAATCGCCCACCTCCTATTATCCGCATAGGACTTTTGGCGATCTTGAGCCGTTTTCAAGCATGCTCTAATTTGGTCAATACTATCATTAGTTTCCTTGACCGCCTCGACATTACCAAGTTCCCGTTGACCAATTTCACCCCAACACACGAGTGTTCGACACTTTCTCCCATACAACGCCTCGAAAGGCGGCATACCAAAACTAGAACGGTAGCTATTGTTATAAGAAAATTCCTGCCAACGGTAAATGATCGTCCCAACTTTCCCCAAAAATCCAGAGCACACGCTCGCTTCATAATCCTCGAGCGTTTGAATCGTTCGCTCGCTTTGACCATCCGTTTGTGGATGATAAGCGGTGCTAAGATTCAATCTAGTCCCCATATCCTCATGGAATTTCTTCCAAAAACGAGAAGTAAATCTCGTATCACGATCCGATATAATCGACACCGGCACACCATGCCGTGACACAATTTCCTTCACATACATTTCCGCCAATCTATCCGAAGAATACGTTTCCTTTATAGGAAGGAAATGTGCACTCTTCGTCAACCGATCCACTACTACCCATATCGCATCATAACCCTTTCGAGTCTTTGGTAGTTTAGTGATCAAATCCATGGTTATAATTTCCCATTTCCAAAGTGGTATTTCAAGCGGTTGAAGCTTTCCATACGGCTTTTGGTGCTCCGCCTTTAACCTTAAGCACGTGAGACACCCTTCAACATACTTAACAACTTCACGCCTCGTACCCGGCCATCAAAAATGATACCTTAAATCATAAAACATCTTTGTGGCCCCCCGGATGGATAGAATATTTGGATTTATGCGCCTCATCTAAAATAGTTGTCAAAACACTTGACAACCTAGGAATCCAAATCCTATCAAAGCATGTCTTTAACCCCGAATTATTTTCCCCAAGCTTGTCAACATATGAACCACCCGTTCCATCTTCAAATCCCCACCAAGTGTTAACTCCGTCTTTAATGGTTCCTTCGACGACGAAAACGCATTTTGTCTACTTTTTGCACCAATTAGATCGCCCACTATCTAAGATGGTCTTTGTTTCAATTAGGCGAAACGTTTATCATTTATCTTATCTTCACCATAATGAAATAACAACAGTTCCAACCTCCTAACGATTTCGTGTTTGGTCACGCATAATGAATTATGGAGCCCACTCGTTTCATCTGAGAAGTTCCCAAACATTAATCTATCCACCAATAAAGTCCCCATGTTGGACAACCCAACGATACGTGAACCTATCCTCCTATGATCTCAAACCCGAAACACCACATTTCAAAGGAAAACTTTTATGACGTCAAGTTTCCACTTGAATTTCAACACTCCTAACCATGGGATACTTGGATTTTTGAACCACCTTATACGAGTAGTCAACACGTTTGACAACTAAGGAAATCCAAGTTCTAATCCCACGTCATTCACCTCTTAAATGAAAATTTCAAAGCTATCTCACCAATCCACCCATTGAGACTCAAGGTCTCAAGTTCATACCTCATGGGATTCGAGGATCCCAACACCCAAACATAATACCCCTTGAAGCTCGAGTCTTCAGCTCATCAATTCTTAATCGATAAAGCATGCAACCTCCTCAAGTAAGGATACGACAACTTCCTTACTTGAATCCTCTTTTACAACACTGGGAGGAAGATTCCTATCTGCGACCCAAACATCCTAAGAATTTCCATTGACTTAATCGTAAGTCATCCTTTGAGATTTAAGGATCTAAATCACCGAATCCACCTTTGAAGTTCGAAGACTTCGCTTTCAAACACCGATTGTGAAGTCCAAAAGACTTCCAACATCATTTATGAAGTTCTAAGACTTCATCCACCATTTATGTACACATTCCACCTATGTACATTTTATCATTTACCCCTTGACCATAAAGTCCTCAAACCGTGAGACCTTTAGTCAGTTTTATCCTATCACCAACTGTCAGTGCCAAAACGCACTCTTCCATTTTCCTTTTCCACCGAAAAGTTCATGTACTTTAGAACAATCACATGGGTGCAATGACCCTTATCAAATCCCCTTTTCTCAACTGGAATACTAAGTATCCCTTTATATCCCCGGTTGATGTCAATGGCACAAGCCATGTGTACACACCAATTCGTATGCCTCGCGTTTCACTGTCTCTAATAAGAACAGATTAACACGTCACCCCTTTATCATACTTGACTATGATACGGTTACTAAGTAACCCATCACCTCTTCTACAATCATCGGATCAAAATCCACCAAATTCCGCCATGACCTGAAGTCAACTCATCGTGAGTAATGTACCTTCTTTCAATCACCATGGATTGCTTCAAAGCCAATACCATTATAGTGATCAACTGCTAATTAATCAAAGATTAATTCTCTCACCTTTCAACTCTTTTGGTTTGCACACCACGAATCCCCTTGTGAAAACAAGGTTTTCCTTCCACTTCGGTTCGCCAACCGATATACTTTCCGCTCTCAAGGCTTCATTCTGTTCCTCTCAAGGATTGCCTCAAATATCCCTATCTTCCTCGAAAGAAGATCAAAACAACATGATAGAAAGCTCTAGTCATCCTCCGCTAGATTGATGCATTCTATTTCTCCCATCCTAATCCATGATCCTCACCACCCACGAGGTGATACACGTCTAGACTCTAACATACCTGAGTCCTTAAGATGACTTCCATCCACCATTTCTTCTACTTACACATGTGCCCCTTAGTCTCCCCGACCAAATTTTAACTAAGTTATAGATATTCTACCTACTTATAGGTCTTTAATCTACCCACTTGTTAAGGCACTAAATCTTATCTATGCGTATATGTATTACCCCCTTTTAATCATTCATAAACATACATACACATATAATCACCTTCACCTAATCCTTGCAAATGTTCATTGTCATATGGTTATCATAAAGACCCTTGCACATCCCGTCTTATTAAACATATTGGCCAGACATGTTTAATAACACGTTATGCCCAATTGCAATTATCATATTCATATAACAAATCACAAAACAAGTTTCGGCACACATAACACATTGTCATTCAATCGTCCATATACATATACACCATATGTGACAACATTAATCATAACATTACTAACCTTTCAATTCCGAAAGCTCCGAGTCTTAGTCAAGTCCTCCATGGATTCTCGTATCAATTTCCCCATATCAAGAGCATCAGGTTTGAGTTTAGTGCCTCGCGCACCAATTCCCTCAAACCTTTGCTCTGATACCAAGTTGTAACACGCTACTTTTAAAACACCGATTTAAAAGAAACACGAAAACGCGCGGAAGTCTTTGTCCCAAGAAAAAAAAATTTTTTTTTTTTTTTTTTTTTTTTTACATCTTCGCGTACCGCGAGACTAAAAGACCACCTCCCTCGCGTACCGCGAGGGAGTCCCAAAAACATGCCCGGAACCAGGTCTCTCGCGTACCGCGAGAGGATCCCCCCCTGGATCTTCGCGTACCGCGAGGGACCACCTTTCACAGAAAGTTTTGGGCATCTGCAGATTTTAAACACTTAGCCATTTTTTTCCACTTTTTCATTCAACATGACACTAAAATCCCCCAAGCACTTGGGTTTTGACCAAAAACATACCATCATCATCAACATACACCAAAACCCAATTTGTGCAACAAAATTACATCCATAAAAAGGATTTCTAAATACCATCAAAATACAAAATACGCATACGAGAATCCGCCAACGCCTTGGACTTGACTTGGACTACATCGGAGCTTTTCCTACAACCACATAAACATATCACCATTAGTAATGAAGATAAAACATAACAAACAAGTAAATATCTACTTGTTTCACCCATTCACCCACTTGACCCGTTTCCAACCAAATTGTCATTTGGTTGCGTATCACTTGCATTTCACCTACAAGTTTCATTCATCATTTATAATTCCGTTTCATTTATGATCAACACATGATCCATTTCCATTATAGCACATAGTCCATCATAAACATATCAATCAAGTAAATACTACTTGTTTACACCCATTCACCCATTTGACCCGTTAACACCCATTTGACCAATTAAGGATTTCATACACTTGTATATCACCTACAAGTTACTTTCATCATTTATAATTCCGTTTCATTTATGATCAACACATGATCCATTTCCATTATGGCACAAAGGCCATAACTCCGTTTCATTTATGATCAACACATGATCCGATCAACCCATGATCCTTTTCCATTATGGTACAAGGCCATAACTCCGTTTCGATTATGATCAACACATGATCCGATCAACCCATGATCCTTTTCCATTATGGTACAAGGCCATAACTCCGTTTCGATTATGATCAACACATGATCCGATCAACCCATGATCCTTTTCCATTATGGCACAAGTCCATAACTCCATTTCGTTTATGATCAACACATGATCCGATCAACCCATGATCCTTTTCCATTATGGCACAAGTCCATAACTCCATTTCGTTTATGATCAACACATGATCCGATCAACCCATGATCCTTTTCCATTATAGGTTAACACTATAACTACATTCATTCATTGTACATACTAAATCATTCACAATTTATCATATCACAAGTATGCACACAATCACATAACACATAATCCACAAAATTCACCATTTATCATCAATACTAAGTAAGTGCATAGGCACTTACCTTTTGGGTTAGACGACTCCTCTCCGCCTTCTAAACCCGCAATTTGATTACCTAAACATACACACCTAGTTTAGTAATCTAATCATTCATTCAAAACACATACAATTGAGTTTACCACCCAAATTTTCATTTTCAACCCAAATTGACCCGTTTGGGTTATTTCCATATCCAAACACCCTTTTTCACCACAAACTCACCTACTTGAGTTTCATTAACTTAATCTTAACACAAATTCTTCTTTTAAAAATTATTATTAAGTTAATTTGGTGTTTGTTCAAGTGTCTAACATCTTAAAAACACTTAATCTTCATTAATTCAACATTCTAGCATTATGATCCAAACACCCCCAATTTTCACCATATGAACCCTAACTTCTCATAATCAAAATCAAAGGGTTCTAAGATGTTAATCATCATTCTTTAACTTTAGTTTAGCTAGATTATCAATAATCTAACACCATTTCATCACATGCATACATAATTTCGGATTTCACCCAAAACCCACCAAGAACACATACATGGTGAAATCAAGAGGAAGAGAATCACTTACTTGATGTTAGGAAGGTGTTGTGTGAGCCAAAACCTTCACGAATCAAGCTTCAATTGCACGATTTGAGCTCAAAACCCGATTTCTCTTTTTCTCCTCTTCTCTTGAACGACCCAACAACTCAAAATGAGTTCAATTTTGACTTCTATAGTCAAATATGGCAGATTTGCCATATTACACCTTTGGTCCCTCAACTTTCCATTTCACCCATATCTTTCCAAAACTAGTTAAAAACTAGTATAACCCCGTTACTAACTTGAAACCCGCTTATTTCAACTTATTTCTAAAATATTATTTTCACCATAATATTTATTTAGAAATATTATTTATTTATAACGGAACCCGGATTTTGGTTCGTTACACAAATGCAGTTTATGCGAGGCAGAGATTGCGTCGGCGGAACACCTATTTACTTCGTGCTATGTGGTCTCGGTGGTATGGTGTCAAATTAGTAGATGGTGTCGGGTTCCGCCTATCTTTACATTCTCGGTTAGAGACATCCTCAAGCTTTATAGATTATATGGGTTGGGTGTGCAGGACAAGGAAGTCTTTCACGAGATTATTTTGGTTACTTGTTGGTGTTTGTGGTTAGCTAGGAATGATAAAATGTTCAATAATAAGGCTATCGTCATCGAAGATATTATTCACAACATCAAATCTCTTGGTTTTCTTTGGTTCTCGAATCGACCGAAGCGTAAGTACATTAGTTGGGTAGATTGGTGTAGTTTTTCGTTCATGTAAATATTGTTGCATTTTTTCCTTGTTTTGCCCGCTCGTTTTGAGGGGTGTTCTGTTAATGAATTTTTCCTTTCAAAAAAAAAAAAAAAAAAACTAATTTCATACACATCCTTTAAATTTTTAAAATTCATATACAGCCTCTTATATGTCAAACTTATATTTACAAAACTCTAGAATTATCATATAATTCATCTTTAACAGAAAAAGAGATTAAAATTAGTCACCAATAAGTGATTCACTGAATAAAAAAATAACATATTAGTATAAATCATCTTAATTACATAATTAATGTTCAATTTGTTATTAAGTAAAATAAAATATTATAAGTAACTGATTTTATAAGTTTAAATTAAAATAAAAATATGATATTTTTAATTTATAAAAAGGTAAATATATATATGAAATTGTACAAAGTCTAACATATTATTAGCTCAACCATATCAACCCTCAAAAGAGAGAATCTTACAACTTTGATGATGTCTTACCAAGCTAAGAATCCTCAACTTATAAGAGTATGTGGTATACCCTCACGGGTATCCCAAGTGAGAGGGCTTACATAAGAAGGGAAATGGTGTTTCACCCAAGTGAGGGGCTCACATTCCCTCTAGCCAATCACAACTCTTCTTCCCCTCTTTTTTCTCTTTTTACCGTGAAAAAAACTCCCAAGGAATGCCTCACGCACCCCTTCACTCAAGCGGGGGTGGTGTTCTTCTTATGTGAGCCCCCTCATTTGGGTGAAACACCATTTTCCTTCTCATGTGAGCCCTCTCACTTGGGTACCCGTGAGGGTATACCACATACCCTAAGAACTACCATCTTTTGGTGGATCTCATTAAATTTCAAACCAAGTGGTAGTATATAGATTGGTCTCAAAGTCTACATGAAGTAGAATCTGAGATGTAATATTACAGTACCAAAATGTTTACACACACTTACACATACATTTGTGTGTCTGTGTATATATATATCGGAGAAGACATGATCATTGACCAATGTCACATAGGAAACAAATGCAACTTAGATAAAGGAAAGAAATTGCAAAAAGATCAATAGAAAAGAGACTGATTTACCTGAAAATACTACTACTTAACTAATCTCCATCTCCGGTTACAACCGATGACATCTCATCGGCTGTAATGGTTGCACCATTAATAGTTGTGGCTCGGAACCGTTGCTTACAAGAATGGCAAGTGATCTCCAAGATGGTGGAGCTAACTTTCTTTGTAGCTTGTTCTCGTAGCAATTTAGCCCTTTCCAACTCTGCTTGAGCTTGTTTCCTAATCTGCTTCGCGTTTGCAAATTCGAGTTCTGCCATTTCTATTTGCCTCTTTGCTTGTTGTCTAGCTTCTTCTGCGAACTCCTTTTCAGCCGCTGCCATCTTCATCTTTTCTTCTTCTTTGAAGCTGATCCCGCTTCCAATCGAGAGCTTCAAATTGGTTCGATTGTTGTTGTGTTGTTTGTATAACGAGGATGATGGTAAGAGTTGAAGTTCCAAGTTGTTTTGCGTGTGTTGAGTTTGGGAAAATGGAGTTTCCAAAGGTCGGATGAATGGTTGCAATAATGATGGGATGGTGCTCAAATTTGTGTCACTTGATGGGCTTGTACTCGATCCGGTTCTAGATGAACACACCGGCTGAAAGGTGGGTCGATCTGGATGGATACGCCGGACATTACAAGCATCTTGGTGCTCGATGAAACTCTCGACTCTACAAAAACATGTGTCAAAAACAAAAAAATCAGTAAGATAGCAAGTAATAAGAGTAGATTAGGAGCGGTTAAAAAAAAAAAAACAACGTACCATAATCATTAAAAGTAGACACAAGAACTTATACACAAAATGATAATTATGTGGAGACAAAGATCAATGGCTATAGGACAAAACATCTAATCAAATAAAGAAATCAAAGCTTTCTCGTGTAGGGCTAGAAACAAGCAAACAAACAATTTATAAATTGAAGAAAAAGATAGTTTATGAGATCATGATCGACTTGTAAAAATGACAATTAGCTTATATCATTACATGAACTAAATCCAAATAACTTCTGCTTAATTAATCATACGTTTTTGGACTACACCAAGCAATATTCTAAAAAAAAAGTCTTAATTAATGCCTAGTATAAAATTAATAAAAAGTGACATCATAGATCCTACTATCCTATTCTCCTAGATATTGATTTAAAACTACAAAAATATTGTACCCGTAACCAGAAACTTGAAAGAATTTAATGTTGAATTTAATGATAATGAACAGAAAAGTCCACATTTTAATATTAACAGACAAAAATCATTAAGGAATTTTTCTTTCTTATCACAGTTGCTGAAATCCATGTGTGTATATTATATTAACAGAAAAACATACACCAAGGAGGAAAAATGTCATAACTTTCAATATTCTTTCCCATTTTTACAGATTTATTTGATGATCTTAAACAACTAATTTTAACAACAATTTTTTTAACACATAAATATTTCCTAACCTTATATTTACAAAGATTTAAACCCACGTCACTTAAATAAATATGAAGCAAGCACCATACCACTAAACGACTAGGTCATAGGTATCTACTTAGATATTCATTTAAGGTTTTTGATCACCAAAAAAATACCTCGAAAAAACTCGGCCACAGTCGCAAGAATGGCCACGAGTGCCACAAGTTTTGAGATGAGCTTTATAATCAGACTGAACAGCATAACCCTTAGAGCACTTCTCGCAAACCCATTGCTTATCATCACTATGTTTCCTCCGGAAATGTTTCTTGATCCCAACAAGATCCCCGAGTGCGTGACAAGGGTCATGGTGCAAGCAGCTTGGCTCCGGGCACACGAAAACCCTCTTCTTGACCTCTAGTGATTCCCTCTTCAACAGCTTCCATGGCACCTTATGCCGTCGCCGGTGCATCTGCAAATTCTGATCTCTTTGGAACCCTTGGTTACAGATCTCGCACACGTATCTGTCTGACTCCAACAATGTTTTTGGAGATAAAGACACCACTTCTGCATCCGGATCTGCAAGTTTAGTTTAAACACGTTAATTATGATTCAAAATACATAATTACCAACGAACTTTGTGATCATTGAATCGTGAAAGTCGTCAGAATTTCGTCGCTAAAATTAGGGTTTCGTCGCTATTTCCGACCAAAAATTTTTTTTTCAGAAATTTTCTTAGAAAAAAAAACAGTTTTTTAGTAGTGAAAGTTAATAAATGGGGTTTCGTCGCTAAAATTAGGGTTTCGTTGCTATTTCCGACAGTTTTTTTTTTCTGGGAAATTTTGGTAGGAAAAAAAGAGTTTTCTAGTAATGAAAGTTAATAAATGGGTACCTGGAGTGCCAGCAGGACGTCGTTTTCTTTTGTTGGAAAGACCATTTTCCGGTGAAAGGAAGGGATCAGATGAAGAAGATGGTGCGGCAGTGAGGTGGTGGATTTGGGGGTCGTTTTCCAACATTTATGTGGCCAAAATCTATCAGAAATCCAGCTGATGAAGTACAGAAGTTTGAGTGGGGGTAGTTGTTAGTTTCAGCTTTATTAGTTCTTGAGATCAAGGGTGGGAAATAGAGGAGATGAGGGTAAAAGAAAAGCAATTTGCTTTGAGAAAAAAACAGCTTTCTTTTAAGCTTTAAAGCCTTTTAACCTTTTCAAAGAAATTTCTTTACTTTTCTCTCATTGACGCCGCATCTTGAGCAGGTAAGGTTGAGGCAAGTCTTGTATATAAAGCCTGTAGCAATGGAATCAAGAGAAAAGATGAGCACACACACATACACACACACACACAGTGTGGTGTGGGGTTTAGTGTGAGAATGAAAGCGATAAAAGCTTCTTAAACCCAATCAAATGAATCGGAACTTGAGCCCACAGGAGAGAAACCCAACAGAAGAAACCAAAAAAACATCCCCACCACATAAGAAAAAACAACCAAAACTGTCATTATTTCTTTCATATTTCTTTAGTTTATTTTCATTTTTACTAGTATTGAAAGGAAAATGTAATGTTTTGCATGAGTAAATGCCCTTTACACGTGACTTCCTGCTTCTCTCACGTGACCTTCCCCTTTTCTCGACTGTAAAGTTGAAAAAAGGGTTAAAAAAATAGTGATGGAAAGGTGATTCCATCGTCAAAAGTACTCCCTACTACTGTTAGAAAGTAAAAAAACATGATTACGAATAGCATAGTAGATGGTGTTTATTTGGAGAAAGCATAATAGTGCTGCATTGAAAAGTACTATAAGACATGATGGGTAAGCTAAAAATGGATATTTTTATACCACACTTTTTCAAGTCACCCTTCATGTTTTAAATGGTAACTTAGGAACACAATAACCGATATTTTTTAATTATTATTATTATTATTATTACGTTTTAGTCTTTTAAATTTATTGTCTATACATTTATTATACATAGTATAGGGTTATCTACGTTATTCTAAGGGTGGAATCAACAAGAGTTAGGCACATACGATAATTCGTCTTATTAATAACACAAACGAACAATGACACAACAAAAAAGCAAACCAAATGTGTCATAGTTCAATGAACATTCAAGTGGTTGATTTAAAGACAATGAAATAAACCATGAAACAACCAAAATGTAATCCTCATTGAGATCATGGCCATTTATTTAGAGAGAGTGCGTTGATTTAGTCGAAACCAAGGTACAAATGCTCATCTTCAACTACGTAAGATCGAATAGTGATGGAACGAATGATGCCAAGACCCGTTCAATAACCTTGACATGTTTTCTTTATACCAAAATCAAACAGAACAAGTATCTTGTATTTCTCAATTTGGATGCTTCTTGGATTTATTAGATGTTCCCAAGGCTGGAAAGAACTCGTAAGTCAAAATCAAATATCCCAAATCAATCAGGAACAAATAACAAACAAATAACTATTCAATCAAACTAAAATATGTAACCAGCTAGTGGTGTCCTAGCTGAATTTCAATTCAATAGGTTGTGGTTGTTTCTAAGTGATCTTGAGGCTTCTAAGCATGCCCGATCTAGGCTTTCAAGACCGGTGTCACGTGAAACCGATTTTTTGTGTGATATATATGTATCTCACATTCCAGTGAACCCGTATATTTTAAAGATGGCACCACATATTTTCAAAAGTCGACATTGGTAACCCTTGTGTGTGCGCACGCTCATGTTATTGATAAAGATTTGAACTTTAATTAAATATTAAATCAATTAAATATATGTATACATAGTATATAGTAGACAACGCAAGTCAACACAAAATCTCGCAAAATATGATTATTCAAATACCTTAATTTTAGAGCTTCACAGTGTAGGAAACTAGAGGGGGAAGGGGTGAATATGTTTCTAAAAGTTTTCTTTGATTATATTACAAAGTATGGATACACTTGTTAGAATCAAGTAATCAAGAAAACCAGTAAGTAAAGAGTTTAGGTGTTAGAAAGATGAAACCAAATTTATAGAGGTTCAAGTGGGTGTTAACTAATCCACTCTACGTCCTTTCCCCGATTCACCAATCAAGAGTTGCTCCACTACTAGTATTTCTAAACGGTAGAGATCATCGGTACAATAAACGTTTCACTAATCTATAGGTAGTGATCACCTTGTACAAACATCTCACTATTCCAAGGAAGTGATCACCTTCTTCGTTTCACTAATTCAAGGCAGTGATCCTCTTATACTTCTCACTACTTCAAAGGCAGTGATACCCTTCACAAGACTTCTCACTAAATAATGGTAGTGATCACCAGACAAGTACAACACAAGAAAGATAATAATGGAAGTTGTAGCACAACTTTTTAATTTTTCTTTTGGATATTTGATCTTGAATCTCACTTGAAATGATATTAGAATATGATGGGAACTAAAAATAGACCTATTAGACATGTATGTGAATGTGTTTAGAGCAAAAGTGTGAGTGTGAAGGTTGGACAAGACTCCTATTTATAGGCACAAGGCAAAGTAGAAATATGGCCAAGGCTAGCCTAGAGACGACCGACCGCTCCATTGACCGTCGGGCTGGCCAGCTTTTGGTCAATCTTTTGAATGTTGTGGGTTGTCTAATTTCACACTTTAAAGTCATTTCCACTTATAAAACACTGATTTTAACTTTACGAAAAGTATGTTTTGACTCTATACTTGTTTGGTAAGATTTAACACTAAAATAGAAGATTTACCTTTTGTAATTTGTAAAGCTCCAAAGATGCATTCCTTTTTTGGTTTTGGCCTTAATCGGTTTCAAACAAGTTTATGTCTTCCATGTGGAGATATGTTGGGATACTTCCACATACAGAAGATTCACCAACTTATTTTCATATATTCAAATCAAAATGATTCTTGACATTTATTTTATAAAGATTTGAGTTTATAGGATCTTAGCCAAGTTTTAGAAAATGTTATTAGAAAATGATAATAGTTTTATAAAAAAATATTTTTTTATAAATTCTATTGTTATTTTAGAAGATGTTTATGACCCCTCTAATTTCACAGCATATTCTTGTTGTCGGTTGTGTGTTGATCCACGTGCTTTACATCACGGTTTTCATGAATAGGCAGTTACTATCTTGATTAGCATGTCGGTTTTCATTATTGAACTTGTTGATCATATATACTTGTGATTCATTGTGTATTTAGTGACATGTATGTGGTATATGATCATCTTTAATAAGGAAATAATAATACATATTACTTAGTTTTTATCATTAGGTTTCATTATATCCAAATATTGTTATCGCAACACACATAAATCGATTCCCCATTCTTCTCAATGAAGTTGGAGAAGATATCCGTCCAACAAAGATATCATATCAAGAAAAGTATGAATGCAAATATGGAGAAGAAATATTAAGTCTTTTTGTTGTTGAGAAAAGGTGGTTTGTTCCAAGAAGTTCTAGTATAGATTAGGTTGCTAGTTCATGTAAAAATGTAGACCGGTTCTTTTGTCGATAGATTTCGAATAACAAGGTTAGAATTGTAAAGATTTTAACAAATCAATATATATAATCCTTTACACGTTGTTTTATGTGTCCAAGACCAAAGAAAGTGTGTTAACCTCCTCCCCTTTACACACAACCTCTACACTGTTTGCAACAATAGGGCCTTCATAATGCCAAGAAAGGTGTCATTTAATTTATAAACCATTGTCATACCCTTAAAAAACCGTTTTGATGCTTTACAAGATGTAGATTCTCCTATTTCTGAAGCTAAACTTGCTACAAGTATTCTTGATTAATTAGTGCATCATATCATGTATGTTTCATGTTATAGTCCATATCAAACCATTTTGATGTTGAAACGCCTAAAACACGGCGATCTCAAACGTTGGATTTACACATCATCATAATTGTTCTTAAACTTAGAATTTCATTCAAACGCAGCGAAAACATTGTTCAAACATAAATCAAGTCATTACATCACAAAATAGGAACAACAATTGTCTTGGAAATAAAAACAATAACTAGGATGTCAGTCTTTTCGCTGAGTAGTCCAACGTGTCACAAGCATCCCACACTTTCTAAATTATTCTAAATGTTTATCTTTATCTTTATCCTTATCTGTATCCTTATTAAAGAAGCATGCACACGGTCTTTCATCATATGCTTGTACTCGTACAAGGCTCCTTTATGTACTTGAACTCGTGCAAGACTCCTATTTCTTATACCCGTAAAAGACTCCTTTATATGCTTGGGGTTGAATCCAAGACCCCTATTACTAGCTTGCAAGGCTCCTTTTGCTTGTAACAAGACTCCTTTAACTCTCTTTGACTATGACATATTTGTAACCTCCAGGATTTTTCGGCCTTTGTTTTACTATTCCGGTCCTTGTATTTCCATTATCCTATGATTTGTATTTTTCTATTTCAATGTAAGCTATCATATTTATTGCCTATTTTAAACACATGAGCATATACATACATAAGTGCATTTGTGTACAATTGTTTCATTTCAAAACGTAGCAAATTTATATAAGGAATTATATAAATAATTGTTTAAAGTTCAAAAATAAATCATATATATTTGTTAGGTATTTACTAAACCTATATACATATATACATAAACTTATAAAAACTAAATTATAAATAAATTCTATAAATAAAGTAGGATTTATAAAAGTTATTTTATTAATTTCAAAGAAAATGGTTTAAACGAAATAAAATGTATTTCTATTTTTATAAATTATAAAAATCCATCTTTTTACATTTATCACAGTAAATATAATATTAAGATTTGTTAGATTTTATAAAAACTTATAAAATCTAATGATTTTATATTTTATAAAAAGTTCAGGGTTTATTTTATAATTTCTGAAACTTTAATTTAACAAAAACCTAAGTTTGTACATGAAATGATAAGTTTTTGAAACATCAGGGACCTGAATGCAATTTCCGGATTTCCCCCTTCTCCATTTCATTCGTGGGTTCGAGCCTTGCGCCACCCGGTTTTCAGACCATAATCCACGAACTCAACTTTGACCCATCTTCGTGAAAAATCGTAACCGGCTAAACATTGGGGACAACTAAACGAATCGTCCCTCGTGTTTAATTGGAAAATCATGATCTAATAGTGCTTAACTCGTAACCGATTCATCTTTGATTTGCATTTAAACGTTCGATCCATTTCAATCCAAGTTAAGCATAAATTGGCACCTCTAATCATTAACGAAACCCATTACGAACTCACCATACTCTCAATCGCATCCCACTTCACCTCTGGAACACGAATCACAGCCGACGAACTTGGACCTGTCCACCCAAGTCGTTCTCCCCCGTTGCTCAACCATTTCAGGTAATTCTGGTGCCCTTGGCTTCGTTTTGATACGAAGAACAAAAGCCCCGTGGTTCGAGCTTCAATCGTTTGCTGGATCGGGGTCAATTGGAAGCCTAGGGTTACAGGTTTCAATTGGAGACGAAGGGAGTTTGGGATTGTTGGTTAAGGTTTAAACGCATCAGTCCTTTACCAAGGCATAAGCCCTGGTCCAGTGGTTGCGCGCGTGTGTGTTCAGAACCCACCCGGGTTCGAGGCCTGTTCTGGCCGGTTTTGAGCCTTAGCCCCCCCCCCCCCCCCCCTTTTGTCATTTTAACACATAATTTAATATTTATAAATCCTGAAATAATTTTTATAAATCTTATAAAAGTATTTAGCAACTTTTATAAAACAGGAAATTAAAATAATGCTTTATTCATTTTAATTTATTAAAAACTTATTATAAATATTATAATTCTTAAATAAACAATATAGAAATGATTTACTTAAATAAATCTAATTATGTTGTTTTATTTATAAAATATTAATATTTATAAAACAAATTTTAAATAATCATTTAAACATTATTAATCCATTTCTTAAATCATATAAATAATTATTTAGAAAAGAATAATTATTTAAAACATTTAAAAATTTATAGAAATACTTAAATAATTATTTTTAGATAAATAATTATACAAATTTATTTAATTTCATTTAAAGCTTACTTATATTAATATCTTTTTTATTTATCATTTAAGTAAAAGAAATTCTTTAAGTAATTTAAATAATTATTTTATTTACATAAAGCAATTTTTTAAACCTTTTTCTAATCCACAATTCATTTATTAATTATTCTTAGAATAGTTATTTAAATAAATTCAAACGTATTATTATAAATCCTATACTTATATAATTAATTAGAAACTCTAATTAATTTTATAAACTACTTTATCATTATTATTTCAATACTTGTGATAAACATATATAATCATAAAAAAAATTGTACAAATCCTATATCCGATCCCAAATATTAAGAATCCTTAGAAACTCAAATAAACTTAGAATTCCTTACTTTCATTTAGACGTACATTGAGTCTAGAATACAATTACCTGTGTAGGTTGATTGTGAGAAATCCTCACGAAGCCTATCGTTCATTTAGACTTCATACAACCTACTAGCTTCATTACAAGTGAGTTTCATAGCCCCTTTTACATTACTTTTGTTTACAAATACTCGGGGTGGAACATGTCTACAATACATTACTTATACAATTCAATCACTATGTTCTTATGCAAAGTCTATGTGCTTCATGTCTTAAACTACTTGGTGGTACATGTGTTCATGTTTTAGTACAATCATTAACTTGTGTTGCAAGCCTAAGGTAGTACATTTTATGATCATTTATATGGGAATCTGATTCATTACTTAACACAAATCTTGGCGGATTTGTGTATACATTTTGGTACCTTACATAACACAATCAGGTGGATTGTGCATACATTGTTCATATTACATGGCTTGATTGTACACTTGGAACCTTGTATGTTTTCACATTTATGCCTCAGATTTGATTTGGACAGATTGAATTGTAAATCATTTTCAAATTTTTTTGGTGTCAAAACCTATGTTACTCACCAACTACTTGTAGTTGACATTTACTTAACATGTTTCAGGTGCACTCGTTTGAGGACAAGTCTTGATCACTTAGGACTATGGACCTAGTTACATTTAATTCAAATTTTGTTTATGTCATGTTTCTTTTGAACTATGTGTTTCTTTTTACTTGTAACGGATATTTAATATGGTTGAATAATTATTGAAACTTATTTAATAGTTGATCATGTGCTTTTGAACAACCATGTCAGCCCCGGCGTTTAATCCACCGTCGGTCGGGGTGTGACAGATTGGTATCAGAGCCTTGGTTACAGGGAATTAGGTAATTAGTTACACATGACCTAGCCTATAACCTAGGTGATGTCGCCCAGACGGTCTATAAAAACTATGAATAAAAACCTAATCTCGACTCCTAAGTAATAAATGGAAATCCTATGAACTAGACCGCACTGACAGGCAAGTGTACCTGTCGAGTGTAGCACAGCTTAACGGTAAACCGGATTATCGAACCCTAGAGATACTATGTAACAAAAGTAGACTCTGACACGGACTAAAGATTGATTTGTTTTGGGTGGGGTTTACTACACTACTATTAAACTAATGAATGCAACAAACTAATGTCGACTCAACTATCAAGATGAAAGTACTAAAGGTGAAATCAGAAGATGGGAAGAATATCACCTAGGTCGGAATCCTACTTGCAAAACACAACTTCTATCGGTTATTGAAACTATAATGGATCTGGGTTTCTAATGAAACAACTCTAGACAGCCTAGTGGATCCCTAATCACTCTCAGGGTGTCACCAACTAAGGAACCTACAGGTGTAATAACTCACAAGATTGTTGGATCACTTCTCAGGTATTTCCAACTATGATAAAGTACCCTAATAGACAGATTACCTCTCAGTCTCACTGTCCACCAATACACTCAAAAAATGCACGGGGTAATCTCAAGATAACAACTATGACACGAATAGAAACAATCACTAGATACCTAATACCGGCTTCCTCTCAGACAGCTGACACTCGGATTCCTAATGACGAAGACTAAAGGACTAATTCTCACCTCTCAGGTATTGAACTAGGATACACATTTAATTCTAATCAGCAATCAAAGACAACTCTTTATGGCTACTACGTCTAGCAAACCACCCTAATCACAAACCCTAAGATCTATGACCAAGATATGAAGATCAAACTAGCAGACAACCACAATCAATGCAAGGAATTGAAATCAAACACAAGATCAGATCTAAACATGCAATAACATCACAATAATCCACTCAAGATCGTTTACAAAATCATAAAACCATTAATTAGAATCCAAAACCGATAAAAAATCAAACTTTAACAAGTATTCATCATGTGACCTAGGCAATATATGAGTTTTAGCCTAGAATCATGCTCAAAACATCCAAAACACAAGAATTAAACACAATCATGGTTCAAACACAAGAAACAAAGATAAAGGTTCAAGCTTTGGAACCGAAAACGCTAAATCTAACGCACCCGGGATCAAAGATTCGACCTTTGCACTTCAATTCTCTCCTCCAGCCTCAAAATCGCCTTTTCTCTCCTTCTAAACGGTTGGAAATCGATCTCTCATCATAATGGCTATCAAAATCTATTAAAATTCGAAATTAAGGTTTTTCTCAGATTTCTGTTCCCTCGCGTATCGTGAAAGAAATGTATAGGTTCCTCGCGTACCGCGAGGAACAAAATAGTCGTGCGCATTTCTGGAAGCCCTCGCGTACCGCGAAACTTCCCTGCTCTTTTCTCGCATACCGCGAGAGACCTGAATTTCACATTTTCTTCTTTTGTTCTTCCGGCTTTCATTCTCTTGCTCGATTTCTTTACGTATTCACTTGTAATCTTCACGAGCATCTGCAAATATACAATAGACTCAAATACAGACTTAAACGAATAAAAACACAAAACTAATAAAAAACGCACAAAACACTAGGAATAAAGATGTGTGCTTTGCACTACATCAAATATCCCCACACTTAACCTTTTTTCGTCCTCGAAAAAGCTGCAAATGGAATCATAACTGGCATCTACTTAATAAACATCAATTACCAATTAGCAAAATATACTCACGCGTTAAAAAACAATAATCAGTATTTCTGTCCGATTAAACCTAAGCACCAATTTTCAAGCCCCCATTACGTGTTCTAATTCCAATTTATACAGCTATCAATCAACCTTTGTGACTCACACTTAGAAGCTACAACTCTACCTAATCCTGTCTCACGGTCATGTCTAGGCACGGATCAAACCATATATATTTACCCTACCACGTTAAACTAAAATTTACAGGTTTTTAGAAATCAGATGATATCATGAATGAATGGATGAAATATGAGCATTAATAAGCAGATTAACTTTCGTCTAGAGGCGTTTCAACCATGTCACTATCCCGGAAGGTAACACATAGACTAAGTCATATCAATGAAGCACATAAGAATCAACCCAGTGGTGTTTTAATCAGGCCGGAACCCGACGTGTGACACGTAGGCGAAAGTTAGATTTCAATTAAATAAGCTCAAGATTTATGGAATATGGATGCGGGCGCCACCAAAACTCGGATTTATTCTCATAAAAAGAGAGTGGTGTGCCAAGAAATTTCAAAAACCTCTAAATTTTAACTTAACGTGGTACCTATCAACCTATATTGACAGTTTCCGTATTACCGACACCCTAAGATGAGTACCCACAAGATATCATGATTTTAATTCAATTGATTCCTAAACAACACTCACGGGATATTTAAGCTTTACTAGCTAGCTGGGTCTACCAAAACATCACTAATTAGACGCGTTTTCAATTATTTATATCATTTAAATTCACATGTAGATCCAGTTGTACGATCATTTTCCAAGTATATGCAGTTATTTCAAAGGACATTTTTTTCAAATTTTTTTAATTTTTTTGTATTTTAGATTTTTTATAGAAAGACAAACTAACTAAACTAGACACTCACATTCCCACACTTGAAAGACACGTTGACACAACTAAAAATAAAAGATGCAAAGATAAAACAGAAACAGGAAGCGACTTAGTTGGTAATGTAGCAGTGAACAAATGTGCAGCTTCGTTCTTCCTTGTGTGCACCGTATAGCATTTCGGTCGCGGTTGCACAGACTGCTGGGTTGCCTTTACAAACTTCATATAAATGATAATCGATCCCGCCCGAATGGAGATTGAGTACGAGCAGAATGATAAAACCTGCAAAATAAACCTCACCACAAACCCACAGCATTAAACTGACTCAAATAAAATAAAATAAAAACTCGACTGACTCAAACTAACTCACTAAAAATTTAAAGACTCAAGATAGATAGCCTGCAGGAAAACGTACTCAATGGGCGGCAAACACACAGACATGAAAGCCACATCAAGGTCGGTCATCGGTCATGAACGGTTTCAAGCTTCCCATGGTCGGTGAATGAAGCGAATGGTGAAGATGAATGACATGTAATGATGGTGTGAATAATGAATGATAATTAATGATGGATAAAGGATGATATGTGGTATGATGACGGTGGTAATAATGGATGGTGGATAGAGGATAGAGGTGTGAATGATAGTGGTGAATGGTAATGGTGATCGGTGCGGGTGAGATCGGGTATGGAAACGAGTACAGGAAACTAAGGAAAACAAAGGAAATAGGGCAATACCAGAAGGGCCTCGCGTACCGCGAAAGAAGAGGTGGGCACTCCTCGCGTACCGCGTGGAGGTAAACTTCAGGCCGGCCCCTAATTCTATCCGTCGCGTACCGCGAGGAACAGGGGAACAACCTCTCGCGTACCGCGAGAACCCTCTGATGACAGAAAGTTAAGGGCTTTTTTCAATTTTTATACTTAGAATATTTTTGACCCTCTAAAATTCTTTTTCACCCATTTTCCTTAAAAACCCATTCCAATAATCAAACTCAATGTAAAACATACCTGGAACTTCGTTCCCGATGATTTCCCATGCTAAATCGAGCGTGAATTCCTGCAAAACACGACACAAACAAAACACACACACCGAAAAACATAAAAATAGACACGGACTCAACCCAAGTAGTGCACACAAACTCTACATCCCGGGCACTTGCCCGAGACTCACGCAAGCATATCAGGAGGCTTCTCTTTGATTCTAACCGGCACCGCCTTCATCCTTCGCGGTCTCCCGGTTCTCCACAACCCTAACAAACAAAAACTCCTACCAAACCTCAAATGTGTATCATGTATAGCACTCTGATCCTTCCACCAACACTTAAACCTACCAGGTCCGAAGATAACACTGTTCAAATACTCCAGCAAGCGGTCACCTCTAAACATCCCCACACTTGGGGTTTGCACTCCCTCTAACTTACATGTATCTCTCAATGTACGGGTTCTCTTCCGGGGTGGCCTAGATCTAGGGGGTGACTCAGTCTCACGCCCCTCAGCACAAAGAGCAGAAATGGGTATAGGCTCAGGAGTAAGATTCTCTATGGTTACGACCTCCAAGCTCTTACCAGGATCTTCCGGTTCATCTACACCCACCACCGTGGGTGGCTCACATACTATCTTCCCCACTTGTGCTAGAATCTCACTCAAACTGAAATCATCCTCGTCAGCACTAAAAAACGGGGACCCTATCAAACTCTTTTCAAACTCCTCCAACCAATCCGGAGGCTCCTCTAACATTCCTTTATCCAAATCATCCTCTAATGGATTTGAGTCCCGATGATCATCCATGGAGGCATCAAGCATGCACACGGAGTGGCTATGCTCGCCAACATCCTCCACGGAGTTTGTAGGATCGAATGTAATAAACTCATCCCCCACACGAAGTGTGAGTTTCCCGTCAAAGACATCAATCATCGCCTTGGCGGTACGTAGGAACGGGCGTCCTAGGATGAGTGGGACTCTATCATCCACTTCCATGTCCAGAATAACAAAATCCACGGGGAATACAAACTTGACTACTTTCACTAAAAGATTCTCCATAATTCCCCGTGGATACTTGACTGAGCGGTCAGCCAAGGAAATGCTCATGCGCGTCGGCTGCAGTTCACCAAGGTCTAGCCGCTTATAGATAGAATATGGCATCAGGTCGATGCTAGCACCCAGATCAGCCAACGCGTAATGTAAGGGTAAGACGCCAAACAGACACGAGATCGTAAAACGACCCGAATCTCTAAATTTCTCGGGCAGCTTGTTCTGCACCACAGCAGAACATTGCTCACTAAGTGAGACTTTAGAGATCCCTCCTAGTTTCTTCTTGTTGTAAAGAAGATCTTTGAGGAACTTGCCATACTTAGGCATATGCTGGAGGACCTCTATAAATGGGAGATTGACCTTGAGTTGTTTG
Organism: Smallanthus sonchifolius; assembly: GCA_023525975.1. NCBI lineage: Eukaryota > Viridiplantae > Streptophyta > Magnoliopsida > Asterales > Asteraceae > Smallanthus > Smallanthus sonchifolius. The sequence continues at coordinate 993,010 of JAKNSE010000030.1, read as the reverse complement.
AACATATCAAGGAAAGCACCGTATTCCCTAGCATTCTTATAAGGCAGCAAGCGCGCTGGATAGGGAACACGACTCAGGTCAATATCGGGGGACTTCATCTCCTCCCCCTTCTTCTTCTCCACTTCCCTCTCGGCAGGCTTCTCCTCTACTATCTCCTCAACCACCGGTTCTTCCTCTTCGACAACCGGTGGGCTCTCCTTCTCTTCGGACCTATGACTTCTTGTTGACACAACTTTTAACTCGGGCTCCTCTATCCTCCTAGCATCGATCTCAGAAAATCGAGCTCTCTAGTCTACCTTATTCACTTCCTCTACCGAAGGTATGCCATACTCAATGGAGTGGGAGTCATCCTCTACAACCTCTTTCTTCTCCACACTTCTAATTGACACGGCCATCACTGAAGCGTTGGAGCCTGAAGATTGACCTCCTTGTCTACCCTTCAGGCTCTAAGCGATGTCTTCTACTGTGCGCTGCAAGTCCTGGAATGCCGACTACTGATTCTTCAATAGAGTGTCGTGGCTATCCAGTCTTTGCCTCGTATCCTTGTCTTGCTGGACTAGGTGGGCAAGAAGTTGTGTCTGATTCTCAAGCATCTCCTCAATCTTCCTAGTGTTGACACTGTTTCCCGAGCTCGCTCCAACTTCTCCTCCATACTGCTGCTGACGACCATTAAACCCAGGCGGGTTATTTCCAGATCTCGATCCCGAGCCATAAGTATTGTTGTTATTATACCCTCGGTTTTGGTACTGGTTTCCAGCATAGCTCACATGCTCCTGATTATTTACGGGGCAATCTCGGGTGTCGTGGCCTCCTCTGCACACTTGACACCGCTGAGCACTGAGCTTCAGCTTCTTAATCTCGTTAGCCATTGAGGCGAGTGCAGCAGCCACGCTAGTCTCAGGAGTGACCTGATGCACACCTCTAGGAGAAGAGGCGGGTGCTATAGCAGTAGGAATGGAATTCCTAACAGAATGTGGATGCTGCTGTTCGGCTTGAGCGAAGCTCTCGAACATTTCCTCGCACTCATCAGGCTCGATTCTCTCCATGATATGACCTCCCGCAGCTGTGTTGAACATTTGCTGCTTCTCGAAGGTGAGGCCATTATAGAACTTCTCCACTAGCGCCCAGTCGGAAAGACCGTGCTGAGGACATCGGCTCAACAACGTGTTGAACCGCTGCCAGGCCATGTGATAAGGCTCGTCGGGGTCCATCCGGAACGAATGGATTTAGTCCCGAAGGCGAGCGGTGGAAGGTGGATAGTACTTCTTGTAGAATTTGGCTTGAAGATCCTCCCATGTGGTGATAGAATTGTCGGGAAGGGTGTCAACCCAAATAGATGCGTGACCAGAGAGCGAGAATGGGAAGAGACGCAAGTAGATAGCGTCCTTAGACACACCCGTGATACTGAAGGCATCACATATCCGCGCGAAGCGGGACAAATGTCCCGGTGCATCCTCATCCTCAAGGCCATGAAATTGGGTGGCATGAGTGATCGTGCTCATGACATGTGACGGGATCTGCCATGTATTGGTGTTAGGAATAGTGGGGCGAGTGATCGAAGATCTCGCGCCCGTGACCCCGTCATTGGCCCTCTGGTGCACGGTACGTCTCGCTGGTGGGTCAGCGTCGCCCATATTAGGAAGTGGAATTGGGCTCTTAGAACGTACCTGGGTTTTGCAAAGCTCCTTCAAACGCTCCCGAAAGTCGCGGGTGCGCTCGTGCCGCTCTCGTTCGGTCTCTTGAAAAGCTGAATATGGTGGTGATCCCTGTGAGCGAGTATGGTGCATAAACAGAAAGACTCTAGAAGGAAACAGAACAAAGACTCAAACACAGAAAGACTCGATTCTAAATTAGACACTCAGATAAGACTCACTAGTAGCACATAAGACAAGTAGCACACAAGACTCAACAGAAAACAAAACAAACCAAAAATCACTAAAAGAACTAGTCAAAGCTAGTATTGCTATTGCCAAGTGTCCCCGGCAACGGCGCCAAAAACTTGATGTCGCCCAGACGGTCTATAAAAACTATGAATAAAAACCTAATCTCGACTCCTAAGTAATAAATGGAAAACCTATGAACTAGACCGCACTGACATGCAAGTGTACCTATCGAGTGTAGCACAGCTTAACGGTAAACCGGATTATCGAACCCTAGAGACACTATGTAACAAAACTAGACTCTGACACGGACTAAAGATTGATTTGTTTTGGGGGGGTTTACTACACTACTATTAAACTAATGAATGCAGCAAACTAATGTCGACTCAACTATCAAGATGAAAGTACTAAAGGTGAAATCAGAAGATGGGAAGAATATCACCTAGGTCGGAATCCTACTTGCAAAGCACAACTTCTATCGGTTATTGAAACTATAATGGATCTGGGTTTCTAATGAAACAACTCTAGACAGCCTAGTGGATCCCTAATCACTCTCAGGGTGTCACCAACTAAGGAACCTACAGATGTAATAACTCACCAGATTGTTGGATCACTTCTCAGGTATTTCCAACTATGATAAAGTACCCTAATAGACAGATTACCTCTCAGTCTCACTGTCCACCAAGACACTCAAAGAATGCACGGGGTAATCTCAAGATAACAACTATGACACGAATAGCAACAATCACTAGACACCTAATACCGGCTTCCTCTCGGACAGCTGACACTCGGATTCCTAATGACGAATACTAAACGACTAATTCTCACCTCTCAGGTATTGAACTAGGATACACATTTAATTATAATTAGCAATCAAAGACAACTCCTTATGGCTACTACGTCTAGCAAACCACCCTAATCACAAACCCTAAGATCTATGACCAAGATACGAAGACCAAACTAGTAGACAACCACAATCAATGCAAGGAATTGAAATCAAACACAAGATCAGATCTAAACATGCAATAACATCACAATAATCAACTCAAGATCGTTTACAAAATCATAAAACCATTAATTAGAATCCAAAACCGATAAAAAATCAAACTTTAACAAGTATTCATCATGTGACCTAGGCAATATATGAGTTTTAGCCTAGAATCATACTCAAAACATCCAAAACAGAAGAATTAAACACAATCATGGTTCAAATACAAGAAACAAAGATAAAAGTTCAAGCTTTGGAACCGAAAACGCTAAATCTAACGCACCCGGGATCAAAGATTCGACCTTTGCGCTTCAATTCTCTCCTCCAGCCTCAAAATCGCCTTTTCTCTCCTTCTAAACGGCTGGAAATCAATCTATCATCATAATGGCTATCAAAATCTATTAAAAATCGAAATTAGGGTTTTTCTCGGATTTCTGTTCCCTCGCGTATCGCGAAATAAATGGATAGGTTCCTCGCGTACCGCAAGGAACAAAATAGTCGGGCGCGTTTCTGGAAGCCCTCGCGTACCGCGAAACTTCCCCGCTCTTCTCTCGCGTACCGCGAGAGACCTGAATTTCACATTTTCTTCTTTTGTTCTTCCGGCTTTCATTCTCTTGCTCGATTTCTTCACGTATTCACTTGTAATCTTCACGAGCACCTGCAAATATAAAATAGACTCAAATACAGACTTAAACGAATAAAAACAAACACAAAACTAATAAAAAACGCACAAAACACTAGGAATAAAGATGTGTGATTTGCACTACATCACTAGGATTCCTAAAACATGAGTTTAACTCGTGTCCTTTATTAGGAACTCCACTCTATTCTTATTATATTCACATACTTACATCTATTCTTACATGAACGCTACCCACTTACCTATACCTATCTACATCTACCTATTTCTATCTACGTGGTGCAAATACATGAACAACAACTTCAAGGGACTACATGAAACTATTTGAAACTACATGGAATACTTGAAACATACTCTTAGACTTAAAAGTCTAATCCAAAATGAAATTCTTGCCAAAAGTATGTGAGTTCTAGATAATGAATGAGAACTTATGCAATCCGGAAGGGTGGATGCCTGTATTCTGGGAAATTCTGTCTAGGAAAGCATTTCGTATAAATCCAAATCAACCGATGGACCTGTTATGCTTTCCTGGGAATTCTTGGGATGAGTGTCTACTTATTGGCTAAAGCACGACTTCTCGGACATTAGGTGAACTTAAAATACTTTTGATAAGTCAACGTATCCATTTGGTGATGTAAACTGAATGGGTGCCATCCAATGTTTTATTACATATCTCATGATTTTATTACAAACTCTTATTCATGATTCATTTCATGTGAATTTCCTATTCATCCTTTTCTTGTGTTTTACTATTGTATAATGCCTCCTTGTCGTCAACGTAGGGACAACCTCACTGCCAGGATTGTCCAACAAATGGCTACAATTTTACCAACCATGGTCAACCAACTGAATCAGAATGCAACTCCAAGAAATCCCCCGTGCACGTTCAAACATTTCAACTCATGCAACCCCACCAAGTACTATGGGAATGAAAGAGCCACTTGACTTCTCCAATGGTTCGAAAGTATTGAGGGTACTTTTATCAATGCTGCCTACCCCGAGAACCTAAAGGTTCGCTTTGATACTAGTGTCTTTCAGAAGAGGGCACTCACTTGGTGGAACTGGGAAAAGCGTAACCGTGGTTTGGAAGTTGCACTAGCTCTACCTTGGGCTGAGGTTAAGACACTTATGACTGATGAGTTTTGTCCTCGTAACGAGATTAAAAGCTAGAAGCTGAGTTCTGGGATCTCAAGCAGGAAAGTGGTGAAAGCCTTGCGTATACCACACGTTGTCATGAACTTAGTCTCCTCGTGCCTCACATGGTCACACTTCTTTCAAGGTCTATTGAAAAGTACATCAATGGTCTACCTATGCAAATCCAAGATACCGTCTTGGGTAGCAATCCAACCACACTTGAGGAAGCAATCCGTCTGGCTGCTACATTGACGGATAACGATGTAAAGGCAGGGACCTTGTCTAAAAAGGGTGCAAAGAAAACCGCCGAGAAAACTACTACGGAACCCACCAAAGAAGTCAAGGCTGAGTCTTCTTCTAATGGTAAGAAACGGAAAGGCAGGAACTCTGCTATAATCACTCCTGCTGCACCTTTAGCCTAAGTAGCCCCTAATGCTTACAACCCTAACAAGAAGCCTTATGTAGGAACTCTACCTTTGTGCAACCCCTGCAAGCACCACCATACGACTAACGTGCCATGTCGTCTATGTACCACTTGTGGACGTTATGGGCATGTGGCTAACACCTGTCATGTTGTTGCTCAAGTTAACCGAGTCGACCAACCTATTTCTCCTGCTCCTGCTGCTATTACCCAGGGTCGTGCTTGTTACGAGTGCGGTGACCCTAATCATTTCAGGAACCGTGAATCAGGGGAATATGAACCAAGGGAATGCAAATCCCGTAGCTCGTGGATGTGCCTTTAACGTTAACGTCAACGAGGCTCAAGCCAACAATGATGTGGTGAACGGTACGTGTCCAATTAATCATCAATATGCTTCTATCCTATTTGATACTGGTTCCGATAGGAGTTTCGTGTCTTTTGAATTTGAACCACAACTTGCTAGGAGTCGGACTAAATTAGACAAATCCTTCGATATAATAGTAGCGGATGGATATTCTGTTACATGTGACACCATCATTAGATATTGTACCCTAAACTTGAATGACCGTGACTTCTCAATTAATCTTATTCCTATGGCTCTCGGACGTTTCGATATCATAGTAGGCATGGATTGGCTAACCAAGCATCACGCTGAAGTTGTATGCTTTGACAAGTATATTCGTATCCCTCTCGACTCGGGCAACATTTTTAACGTCTATGGCGAGAAACCGTCTAAAGGACTCAAGCTTATGTCTTGTACTACCGTGCAAAAGTACTTACGGAAGAAGTGTGTGGCATTCTTGGCACATATTGTGGAGCGGAGAGACAAGGGCAAAAGTCTCCAAGACATTCCCGTGATCAAAGACTTCCCGGAAGTATTTCCCGAAGACCTACACGGTCTTCCAGCCGCACGTCAAGTCGAATTCCGTATCGACCTAGTGCCAGGAGCAAATCCTGTGGCTAAGTCACCTTATCGTCTTGCACCCTCAGAAATGCAAGAACTTTCAAGCCAACTTCGAGAAATTTCCGACAAAGGATTCATTCTTTTTTGATCAAATTCAAGGCTCGACTTATTTCTCAAAAATCGATCTTCGTTCTGGCTACCACCAGTTACGAGGCCTTGAATCCGATATTCCAAAAACAGCTTTTCGTACAAGGTACGGTCATTATGAGTTCATGGTTATGCCCTTTGGTCTAACCAATGCACCCGCGGTATTCATAGATCTTATGAACCGCGTGTGTAAACCGTACTTGGACATATTTGTAATCGTCTTCATTGACGACATTCTTATTTATTCAAAATCAAAAGTGGAACATGAAGAACACTTGCGATTGGTTTTGGATCTCTTGAAGAAGGAACAATTATATGCCAAGTTCTCCAAGTGTGAAATTTGGCTAAAAGAAGTCCAATTCTTAGGCCATATAGTCATCGAGAAGGGTATTCACATGGATCCTGTTAAAGTTGAAGCGGTGAAGAACTGTCAAGCTCCAAAAACCCCTACGGAAGTCCGCTCGTTTCTTGGCTTAGCGGGCTATTATCGTCGCTTCATATCGAACTTTTCAAAGATCGGGGTGCCACTCACACCCTTAACACATAAAGGCAAACCATACGAGTGGGGACCAAAACAAGAGGAGGCGTTTCAAACTCTAAAGCAGAAATTGTGTGAAGCTCCTATCTTGACTCTTCCTGATGGAAACGATTACTTTGTTGTTTACTGTGACGCTTCTAATTTGGGCCTTTTTTGTGTTCTCATGCAACGAGGTAAAGTGATTGCTTATGCGTCTCGACAAGTCAAAATCCACGAGAAGAATTATACGACGCACGATCTTGAGTTGGGTGCGGTAGTGTTTGCTCTCAAAATTTGGAGACACTAATTATATGGCACTAAGTGTGTGGTTTACACCGACCATAAGAGTATTCAACATATCTTCAATAAAAAAGAACTCAACATGAGGCAAAGGCGTTGGGTTGAACTTTTAAACGACTACGACTGCGATATTCGTTATCATCCTGGTAAGGCGAATGTCGTAGCCGATGCTCTTAGTCGTAAAAAATCTATCAAGATCCACAGCATCTGAATCCAAAATGACATTCAAACTCGCATCCTTGAGGCACAACATCTTTCGATCACTGAAGGAAACATGTACAATCAGATGGCATGTGGCACTGAACTCCAACTTGAAACGAAACCCAATGGTTTACTTTATTTCCTGAACCGTATCTAGATTCCGGACCGTGACAATCTTCGTACTTTTATCATGGATGAAGCTCACAAGACTCGTTATTCTATACATCCCGGTGCGGATAAAATGTATAAGGACCTTCATACTCAGTATTGGTGGGCTGGTATGAAAAAGGACATTGCTCTATATGTGTCCAAGTGCCTTACTTGTTTGAAAGTTAAGGCCGAGCACCAGCGTCCGTCTGGTTTACTTGAGCAACCAGAGATTCCCGTGTGGAAATGGGAGTGTAACGCTATGGATTTCATAACCAAGCTCCCGCACACGTCTCGTGGTTATGATAGTATTTGGGTAATCATTGATCGTTTGACTAAATCTGCTCACTTTCTACCCATTCGTGAGGACTATCGAGTCGAGAAAATTGGCTCGAATCTATATTGATGAAGTGGTTAGTCGTCATGGTGTACCTCTTAACATTATTTCTAATCATGATGGACGATTCACTTCTCGCTTCTGGCAATCCTTGCAATCAGCTTTGGGTACTCAACCGAATCTTAGTACGACTTACCATCCATAAACTGATGGTTAATCCGAACGAAAGATATGCTTAGAGCCTGTGTCATTGACTTTAAAGGAAAGTAGGATTTACATCTACCTTTATTCGAGTTTTCGTATAACAACAACTATCATACGAGCATTGACATGGCTCCTTTCGAAGCACTATATGGTCGGAAGTGTCGTTCGCCTATTTGTTGGACTGAGATTTACTGTTCCCGAACTTATTCAGGAGACTTTCGACAAAATCATGTTAATCCGTAACAACCTTAAAGTAGTAAGGAGTCGGCAAAAGAGCTATGCTGACAAACGTTGAAAACCCTTTGAATTTCAAATTGGCGATCTGGTTCTTCTCAAGGTATCCCCTTGGAAGGGTGTAGTTCGTTTTGGAAAGAAGGGAAAACTTGCACCAAGGTTTGTGGGTCCTTTTAAAATCCTCTAAAGGATTGGGAAGGTAGCCTACAAACTGGAATTACCTAAAGGACTCAACAAGGTACATCCAACGTTTCATGTCTCAAACTTGAAGAAATGCTTGGCCGACGAAAATCATCACGTACCACTTGATTAAGTTCACATTGATTAGACAATGCACTTCGTGGAGAAACCCGTGGAGATTATGGATCAGGAAGTTAAGGAACTCAAGCGAAGTCGTATCCCAATCGTCAAGGTTCGTTGGGAATCCAAACATGGCCCAGAATTCACTTGGGAACGCGAGGATCAAATGAACGCTAAATACCCACATCTTTTTCCTGGACCCTCCTCCTAATTAATTTCGGGAAGAAATTCTCTAAAGTAGGGGAGACTGTAACCTCCAGGATTTTTCGGCCTTTGTTTTACTATTCCGGTCCTTGTATTTCTATTATCCTATGATTTGTATTTTTTTTTCAATGGAAGCTATCATATTTATTGCCTATTCTAAACACATGAGCATATACATACATAAGTGAATTTGTGTACAATTGTTTCATTTCAAAACATAACAAAAATTTATATAAGGAATTATATAAATAATTGTTTAAAGTTCAAAAATAAATCATATATATTTGTTAGGTATTTACTAAACCTATATATATATATACATAAACTTATAAAAACTAAATTATAAATAAATTCTATAAATAAAGTAAGATTTATAAAAGTTATTTTATTAATTTCAAAGAAAATGGTTTAAAAGAAATAAAATGTATTTCTATTTTTATAAATTATAAAAATCCATTCTTTTACATTTATAACATTAAATATAATATTAAGATTTGTTAGATTTTATAAAAACTTATAAAGTCTAATGATTTTATATTTTATAAAAAGTTCAGGGTTTATTTTGCAATTACTAAAACTTTAATTTAACAAAATTCTAAGTTTGTACATGAAATGATAAGCTCTTGAAACATCAGGGACCAGAATGCAATTTCCGGATTTCCCCTTCTCCATTTTAGTTGTGGGTTCGAGCCTTGCGCCACCCGGTTTTCAGACCACATAATCTACGAACTCATCTTTGACCCATCTTCGTGCAAAATCGTAACCGGCTAAACGTTGGGGACAACTAAACGAATCGTCCCTCGTGTTTAATTGGAAAATCATGATCTAATTAGTGCTTAACTCGTAACCGATTCATCCTTAATTTTCATTTAAACGTTCGATCAATTTCAATCCTAATTAAGCATAAATTGGCACCTCTAATCATTAACAAAACCCATTATGAACTCACCATACTCTCAATCGCATCCAATTTCACCTCTGGAACACGAATCACAGCCGACGAACTCAGACCTGTCCACCTAAGTCGTTCTCCCCCTTTGCTCAACCATTTTAGGTAATTCTGGTGCCCTTGGCTTCGTTTTGATACAAGGAACAAAAGCCCCTCGGTTCGAGCTTCAATCGTTTGCTGGATCGGGGTCAATTGAAAGCCTAGGGTTTACAGCTTTCAACTGGGGACGAAGGGAGTTTGGGATTGTTGGTTAAGGTTTAAACGCATCAGTCCTTTACCAAGGCATAAGCCCTGGTCCAGTGGTTACGCGTGTGTGTGTGTTCAGAACCCACCCGGGTTCAAGGCCTGTTGCTTCGTATCTAACTGATTTGCTTCCGTTTCCCGCTCATTTAGCACATAAACCTGGGAGGCACACACATACCAAACACACACATAAACCATACAAAGATATAAGCTAAAATAACTAAAACGAATACAATTAGACACATTAACTGGGGTTATTTGACACTACATCACATCCTCACACTTACTCTTTTGCGTCCCAAAAAAGAATTATGCAATGGAATCATAATTGGAACCTGCTTTCACATTCTCATTCATTTAACAGCTTAAATATACTAACGCGCTAACTGTAACAATCGGTATTTCGATCCGATTAAACCCAACCACCGACTCGTCAAGCCCCTAATTATGCGCTCTATTATTCTATCTATTACCAAGCCAATAGTTTATCTATGGGTCTTGATGTTGCCCAGGCGGTCTATATAAAAACTAACTAAACCTAACCTAGACTCCTAAGTAATAAATGGAAAACCTATGAACTAGACCGCACTGACAGGCAAGTGTACCTATCGAGTGTAGCACAGCTTAACGGTAAACCGGATTATCGAACCCTAGAGACACTGAATACTAATACTATACTCAGACTCAGACTAAAGATTGATGATTGGGGGGTTGACTACACTAAAGATTAGAACTAATAATGTAGCAAACAAAGTCGACTCAAACTATGAAGATGAAAACTAAGGATGAAATCAGAGATGGGAACAATACTACCTAGGTCGGAATCCTACTTGCAAAGAACAACTTCTACTGGTTCTGGGGCTATGATGGATCTGGGTTTCTAAGGAAACAACTCTAGACAACCTAGTGGATCCCTAATCACTCTCAGGGTGTCACCAACTAAGGAACCTAAAGATGTAATAATTCACCAGATAGTGGATTACCTTTCGGTCTCTCCAACAATGATAAATTACCCGAATAGACAGATCACCTTTCAGTCTCACTGTCCACCATACATTCGAAGAATGCACGGGGTAATCTCAAGATAAGAACTATGACTCAGAATAGCAACAATCACTAGACACCTAATACTAACTTTCTCTCAGACAGCTGACACTCGGATTCCTTATGACGAAGACTAAACGACTATCTCTCACTTCTCGGGTATTGAGACAGGATACACACTCAGTTCTAACTAACATTCAACCACAACTCCTATGGCTACTATCTCTAGCAAACCACACAAACAACCACAAATCCTAAGATCTATGACCTAGATACGCTAATCAAGCTGGAAGACATCCACAATCAACGTACAGAATTAAAAACAAACAACAATCAGATCTAAGCATGCATATACATCACAATCAAAATCGTAAGATTCGTTACAAGATCATTAAACCATACTTTGATATCCAAGACCAGTAAAAAACATAACTTTACGCAGTAATCATCATAAGACCCAAGCAGTATACAAGTTTTAGCCTAGAATCATACTAAAGTTCAACAAAACAGAAGAACAAGCATAAACCATGGTATCAAACTATCAAATCAAACACAAAAATCAAATCTTGAACACCGAACAAGTTAAACTACAAACCCGGGATCCAAAGATTCAAGCTTTTCTCTTCAATTGACTTCCTAACTCCCAAAATCGCCCTTGGCTCTTCTCCAGATGGCAAACAATCGAACTTCTTGAATAATAGCATTGTAAATCTAATATAATTCAATTTAGGGTTTTTTCATGAATTACGGGTCTCTCGCGTACCGCGAGGCATTTGGATGGGTTCCTCGAGTACCGCGAGGAACAAATTAGTCGGGCTACTTCTAGCTTCCCTCACGTACCGCGAGGCTCTGGTCTTCCTCTCTCGCATACCGCGAGAGACCAATTTTCATCATTTTTTCTTTTAAACTCCCGACTTCTTCTCTTGCTCGATTTCTTCATGATTTAGCTTCCTATTCTACACGAGCTCCTGAAAATATACAATAGACTCAAATACAGACTTAAAATACTAAAAACGAACACAAAACTAAGTAAAAACGCACGAAACAATAGGAATAAGGATGTGTGCTTCGCACTACATTAAACATCCCCACACTTAACCTTTTTCCGTCCTCGAAAAAGCTGCAATGGAATCATAACTCAGATCTAACTTAAGAAACTAAATTACCAATTAGAAAAACATACTCACGCGTTAAAAAGCAATAATCAGTATTTCTGTCCGATTAAACCCAAACACCAACTATCTAGCCCCCGTAATGTGTTCTAATTCCAATTTATACAGGTATCAATCAACCTATGTGACTCACACTCAGAAGTTACAGATCCACCTAATCCCGTCTCACGGTCATGTCTAGGCACGGATTAAACCATATAGATTTACCCTACCACGTTATACTAAGATTTATTTGTTTAAGAAATTAGATTAAATCATGTATGAATGGTATGATAATGAGCATTAATAAGCAAATGAACTTCATCTAGAGGCGTTTCAACCAAGTCACACTCCTAGAAGGTAACACATAGACTAAATTCTAACAATAAAGCACATAAGAATCACTTAGGGGTGTTTTCTCCAAGTGGCCATCTCGGAGGGTAACACATAAGCAAAACTCAGTATTCTAACAATAAGCTCATGAATTATGGAAAAATGGATGTGGGCGCCACCAAACTCGGATTTATTCTCATAAAAAGAGAATGGTGTGCCAAAAATTTCAAAAACAAATAAATATTAACTTAGCGTGGTACCTATCACCCTATATTGACAGTTTCAGTATTACCGACACCCTAAGATGAGTACCCACACGATATCATGATTTTATTCAGTGATTAATCCTAAGTAACACTCACAGGCTATTTAAGCCACTCAAACTGGCTGGATCTACCAAAACATCACTAATTAGACGCGTTTTCTATTATTTAAATCATTTAAACACAACAAATAGATCTAGTTGTACTATCATTTTCCAAGTATAATCAGTTATTTCCAAGGACAATTTTCAAAATTGTTTTAATTTTTTTTGGATTTTTGAATTTTTATAAACAAAACAAACTAGACTAAACTATACACTCACATTCCCACACTTGAAAGAGACATTGTCCTCAATGTGAATCAAAACACAACCAAAAATAAAAATGCAAAAATAAAAACAGGAATCGACTTAGCTGGTAATGTATATGCTCTCGAAGAAAAATCCAGCTTCGTTCATCCTTGTGTGCACCGTATAGCATTTCGGTCGCGGTTGCACAGACTACCGGGCTGCCTTTACAAACTTCATATAAGTGATGATCGATCCCGCCCGAATGGAGATTGAGTACGGGCGGAATGATAAAACCTGCAAAATAAACCTCACAACAAACCCGAAGCATTAAACTGACTAAAATTAAAATAAAGACTCAACTGACTAACTAAGAACTTAAAGGCTCAAGATAGATAGATATGTAGAGAAACTTACTCAATGGGTGGCAAACACATAGACATGAATGCCACAGCAAAGTAGGTCATCGGTTACGAACGGTTTCAATTTCCCATGGTCGTGGTGGTCGGATGGTATGAATGTGAATGGTGTAAATGGAAATGATGGATGATATGTGGTGATTGATGATGGATTTTGATAGAGGTGGTATGATGGTGATAATGGATGGTGTGAATGATAGTGGATAATAATGGATGATATGTGGTATGATGGCGGTGGTGAACGGGTATGGGAAACCACGGGAAAACAAGGAAGAAGGGTGAAACCAGCAAGGCTCCGCGTACCGCGAGAGAAAGGGCAGCACTCCTCGCGTACCGCGAGGAGGAAACTTTTAAGCCGGCCATTAAGTTTGTCCTTCGCGTACCGCGAGAGGACTTCCCACAGGCTTCGCGTATTCGCGGACCGCGAGAATTGGCTGGTGACAGAAAGTTAAGGGGGTTTTTATACTTAGAAAATTTTTCACCCCTTAAACTTTTTTCACCCAAATTCCATATAAACCTATTCCAAGCATAAAATCATATGTAAAGATACCTGGAACTTCATTCTCGACGATTTTCCTCACCGAATCAAGCGCGAATTCCTGCAAAACACGACACAAACAAAACACACACCAAAAATCACAGAAAATGACACGAACTCAAACCAAGGAATGCACACAAACTCTATATCCCGGGCACTTGCCCGAGACTCAAACAAACCTATCAGGAGGCTTCTCTTTAATCCTAACCGGAACCGCTTTCATCCTCCGCGGTCTACCGATTCTCCACATCCCTAACAAACAACTACTCCTACCAAACACTCCATTATGTCCATCACTTCGATCCTTCCACCACAGCTTAAACCTACCAGGTCCAAAGATAACACGATTCAAGTATCCTAGCAAGTTGTCACCTCTAAACATCGCCACACTTGGGGTTTTCACTCTCTCTAGATCAACAAACTCACTCAACTCTCAGAGTTTCTTACGGGGCGGCCTAGACCTAGGAGAACTGCAACTAGGGGTTGGTTTGGTGGTCCTCCCCTCAGAATGAACAATAGTGATGGTTAAAGGCTCGGGCACAAGTGTTTCTAATGGTATGACCTCTAAGCCTTCACCAGGATCATCAGGATCCTCTTCCTTCTCTAACTTCCCCACACTTGGGGCTTGCCATATCATCTCCTCCAGCTCTGCCATCATCTCCTGCAGATCACTTGGTATCTCATCACCGTATTCGTCCGGTGCATCTAACAACTCCTCTAGCTCTACCGCCTAATCCGATGGTTCTTCTAAATAAGGGGCGGGTTCATCGAATTCTCTCTCTGGATAAGAGTCTTGATGGTAGTCCATGAAGGCATCAAGCATGCACACGGAGTGGCTATGCTCGCCAACATCCTTCACGGACTTCATAGCATCGAATGTGATCATCTCATCCCCCACAAGGAGTGTGAGTTTCCCGTTAAAGACATCGATCAATGCCTTGGCGGTACGTAGGAATGGGCGTCCTAGGATGAGTGGGACTTTGTCATCCGCTTCCATATCTAGAATGAAGAAGTCCACGGGGAAGACAAATTTACCTACTTTCACTTACAGATTCTCCACAATTCCCCGTGGATACTTGACTGAGCGGTCAGCCAAGGAAATGCTCATGCGCGTAGGCTGCGGTTCACCTAGGTCTGCTTATAACCGGAATAAGGCATCAGATTGACGCTAGCACCCAGATCAGCCAACACGTGGTTTAAGGGAAAACCGCCAAGCAGAAACGGGATCGTGAAACGACCCGAATCCGCCAGTTTCTCTAGCAGTTTGTTCTGAACCACTGCAGAACATTGCTCACTAAGTGAGACTTCAGAGATCCCCTCAAGCTTCTTCTTGTTGGAAAGAAGATCTTTTAAGAACTTGCCATACCTTGGCATATGCGGGAGGACCTCTATAAATGGAAGATTGACCTTGAGTTGTTTGAACATATCAAGGAAGTGACCGTATTCCCTAGCGTGTTTATGTGGCAACAAGCGCGCTGGATAGGGAACACGACTCAAGTCAATCTCGGGGGTCTTACTCTCACCCCCACTCTTCTTCTCCTCTGCCCTCTCGGCAGGTTTCTCCATCTCTATCTCCTCATCCACCGGCTCTTCTTCTTCTAGTACCGGTGGGCTCTCCTTCTCGTCTGCCCTTCTACTCCTCATTGACACAGCATTCAACTCGGGCTCCACTAACATCCTAGCATCGATCTCAGCAAACCAAGCTCTCCAATCAATCTTCTTCAC